>JANIMX020000089.1:748331-759526 GCA_024582655.2 Erythroxylum kunthianum
AGTATTTGCCGGTATCGACCGGAATTACCTGGTACACATACCCAGTACCCTAATACCCCTATACCGTACCAATTTTCGGTCGGTATAGGCCGGTATGGTACGAAATTCTGAACATTGCCTAGAAGTCGGACTTCTAGTATCTTTGATGAGTAAATATAATGGCTGCACATTGAAGGGAGTCAAAGAGGGGCTTATATAAACTTCTTTCGATGGTAATAAGGGGCTACAAACAAACCTGTAGTCCTATCTTTGATTGTTTCATCGGTAGTAAGGAAGTTTGCTAGTTGGCAACATAGCAGCTGAAAATTCGGGTTCAAGATAAGCTAAACACTTCATCTTTTAGTCGTGACAGTTATAAAATGACAGTTATGAGTTGCGGTTACTTTCGGTTATGTAGGTTTTTCAGTTAAGATAGTTGTAAGTTGTTTGTCCTAATCTGAATGTTTGAATGGGTCAAAATGTTTCAATCATCTGCAGATTCAAAATTAGGATCAGTTTAGCATGAAAAGGCATGATGGTTGGTGAAAAAACTGCTGGAACTTATCCAAAACTATTGCTTATATATATGTGTAATGTAGGCTGAAAAATGGGTGGAATTTGCATCTTTTCAGCCCTCATTTCGCGTAACCTTTGTTACGAGACATCAATAAATATTTGTTTCTCATATATGATATGATTATTTGTTATTTATTACCTAAAAACACCATAAAACTGAAGGTACAGAGCCTGTTCGATGAATGTCTCAAACAGTGAAGTGAAACTTCTATATGTTCAATTATCCATATTTGGTTGTATTCGTGTGTGTGAAGTTCCAGACCTTATTCCAACACTTTTAACCTTTTAAAGAGAGTTGTCTAAGCCTTTAATAAGTGGAGATTGAAGGATTTAACATCTGTTTGACAAAATACTTCAAAGGAGTGCCTAGAAGGTGTTTGATAAATTGATTAAGTGAAGTGCACTTAAACTATTTGGTGGAATTTTGCTGAGAACTTAGTTGAGGAACTAAGTTGCGACACGAGGGATTTGAAGCCATTTTTTGAGCCTTAAAACACCCCCGTGACAATTTACCTAATTCTTATGGCAAGGAGGTTACTTTGGTGGTAGATAGAGTTACTAAATCTGCTCATTTCATAGCTTTGTCCCATCCTTACACTGCTCTCATAGCTTTATAAGATCATGTGTTCAAACTTCATGGACTACCAAACAACATTGTGAATGACTGAAATGTTGTATTCCTAAGTAATTTTTGGGAGGAACTATTTAAGATTCAGAGTGTTGATCTCTTGAAATTATTTGTTTATCACCCTCAGACAGATAGGCAGATTGAGGTTGTAGATAGATGCTTGGAGACATATTTGAGGTGTATTTGTCATGAGAAGCCTTCTTATTGGAGAAAATAGCAGTCACTTGCAGGATGGTGGTACAATACTACCTTCCACTCGGCATCAAGCTCCCCCATTGCACTTGCCTTATGTCCCGGGTGAAAGTTCTAATGTAGCTGCTAATAGAAGTTTGCAGAAACGAGAAGAGGTGATAAAATTGTTGAAGTATCATCTGTTGAGGGCTCGGAATAGGATGGAGCAGTTGGCAAATAGGCACAGGTCAAAGAGGTCTTTTGTAGTAGGGACATGGGTTTACTTGAAGTTGCAGCCATACAGGCAGGAGTCTGTGGTTCACAAAAACTTTCAAAAACTTAGTCCCAAGTATTATGGGCTATTTTCTGTGCTTGGCAAAATTGGTGCAGTAGCTTAGTAGTTGCTCTACCTACCTGCTAAGGCTAAGATCTATGATATTTTCCATTTGTCACAGTTGAAGAAATGCCATGGTGATTCTCTTGTTGTGTATCCACTACTAGTTCCTTTGTCATTTGTTGCAACTACTAGAGTTCCAGAAGCCATTTTAGACAAAGGATTGGTGATGCACGGTAGTAGGACTGTTGTCAAGCTATAGGTTAAGTGGCATAATCTTCCACCTGAAGAAGCCACATGGGAACTCTTTGACAATTTTGTTCAGCAACATCCACATTTTAACCTTTGAGGACAAAGGTTCATGGGAGGGGAGGATTTTGATACAGGATAATTGCATTCTTCAATTTCTGTAATTCTTTTATTTATTTCTGTGCATTTTTTCATTTTTTACTGCAATATATGGGCACTTGAGCTTTGTTATAAACCGGTGTGATTGTACAGAATAATTGAGAAATAACAATCAACTTCCCTCGTATCACTCTCTCTCTCTCTCTAGTATCCATAATCAGAGTTGATAAGCTGGATTGATTTTCTTCATCTCTCAATCAATGCTGCTGATTTCATCGCAATTCTTGAATTTTATAGAAAAGTTCCTGAACTGCATCATCACCATTCCTGGTAAATATCAGTTGGTTTCAGCTTCCAGCTAGAATTCTCAGGTTGCTAATTCTTTTGATGTCAACTCCTTATTCTAAAATATAATCCACATTTTATTGGAAGCAGGCAACCGGATTTGTGGAGGGAATTGTTCTTGATATCAAAAAGGACATCATTGTGGAGAACCGAAACACTGGTGCAATTTCTTGTAATAACCTTCTCAAAGCAACAAATTGCACTTCTGCCCTTGCATACCGGATGCAAATATGTCAGTCTTGGTTTCAACTTGGAACTAATAAAGAGAAGGTGGTACTTCATACCAAATCATTCAAGTCAATGCCAAATCTACGGCTGCTTCAGATCAATCATACCAAGTTGGAAGGAAACTTTAGATTTCTGCCTAGAGATCTGAAGTGGCTACAGTGGAAAGGGTGTCCTTTGAAAAATGTTCCTTCTGATTACTCCCCAGGACAGCTTGCAGTCCTTGATCTCTCAGAGAGTGTAATTGAAAGAGTATGGAGTTGGGGCACTAAGAAGGTATGCTTACTGATTACTAAGGGATAGAGTGTTTGTTATTAAGGTCGTTTACTTATCTAAGTTGGCTTTTTCTTGGAATATTGAATGATCATCCTTCCAGGAAATCTTATTGTTTTACAGGTAGCTGAAAACTTGATGATTCTAGTTCTTCGCTATTGTCATAATCTGTTGGAGATTCCTGATTTATCTGGGTTTAAATCCTTGGAAAAGCTTGATCTTCAATATTGCATCCAACTAATAAAGATTCACAAATCAGTTGGGGATGTGAAGACATTACTTCACTTGAACTTGGCAGAATGCTCGAACTTGGTTGAATTTCCAAACGTCTCTGGGCTGAAACTTCTACAGAGATTTGTTCTCTCCGACTGCACAAAGCTGAAAGAGTTGCCAAAGGATTTGGGCTGCATGAATTCACTAAAAGAATTTCTTGTCGATCGAACTGCAATATCAAAGCTACCTGAATCTATTTATCGCCTGACGAAACTTGAGAAGCTGAGTTTAGATGGTTGCCCATTCATCAGGTCGCTTCCAGAATCCTTGGGCAAGCTGATATCCTTGATTGAACTCTCCCTTAACCGGTCTGCTTTAGAACAACTCCCTGATTCTCTTGGATCTTTGTCAAACCTTGAGAAACTGAGTATGATTTCATGTGATTCACTCACTGAAATTCCTCAATCAATTGGCAATCTGCAAGCATTGACAGAGTTACATGTTAGTCGCAGTGTGATCACTGAGCTGCCACCTTCAATTGGTTCATTAACTTATCTGAAGAAGCTGTCGGTTGGATGGTGCCATTCCCTGAGCAAATTACCTGATTCGATTGGAGGACTATCTTCTCTCAACAGACTTGATTTAGGTAATACATCAATCACAGGTCTGCCAGATCAGATAGGTGCTCTGAAAATGATTGAAAAACTGGAGATGATAAATACATCCATTAAATCCTTACCAGAAGCCATTGGGAGCATGTCGAGCCTAACTACCTTCAATCTGTTAGGTGCTAAAGAATTAAGCGAGTTGCCTGAGTCCATCGGAATGCTGGAAAATCTTGTGTCCTTGAAATTGAACAAGTGTGAAAAGCTCCATAAACTTCCAGCTTCAATAGGAAACTTGAGGTCATTGCGTCGTTTGCTGATGGAGGAAACTGCTATAACAGAATTACCTGAAAGTTTTGGGATGCTTTGTAACTTATTGACATTGAAAATGAAGAAGCAGAAACTGAAATCTTTCCATATACAAGAGAAATTAGTTAGACTTCCCAAATCTTTTTATAATCTCTTTTTGTTAGAAGAATTGGATGCTTGTGCTTGGAGAATATCTGGCAAAATTCCTGATGACTTTCAGAAGTTGTCAGCTTTGGAGATTTTGGATCTGGGATACAACAACTTCTGCAGCCTTCCATCTAGCTTGAGAGGCCTCTCTCTTCTCAGAAAACTTTCGTTGTCTTGCTGTGAAGAGCTAAAGTCTCTCCCCTTACTTCCCTCAAGTTTAAAGGAGTTGGATGCGGTCAACTGTATCAAATTGGACAGTATATCTGAGATTTCCAACCTGGAGAATTTAGAAGTGCTGAATCTTAACAACTGTGAGAAAATAGTGGACATTCCAGGCATCGAATGCTTGAAGTCCTTGATAAGATTGTTTATGATTGGTTGTCAAGCATGCTCCTCAGTTAAGAGAAGACTATCTAAGGTACTTCGATCCAAATATGTAGAAAAACACACTCAGAATTCAAAATAAACAGGTTGTATATCGTTTCAATTTTCTTTTTCAGGTTTGCTTGAGGAATATGCGTGATCTGAGTATGCCTGGAAGTGAAATTCCAGATTGGTTTGCTCAAGAAATAACCTTTTCAGAACGTAAAAACCGTGAACTTGTGGCTGTAATCATAGGTATTGTATACTCGCTTGACCATCAGATACCTGAAGATTTGAGGCACAGCATCCCAGTTCTACCAGATGTTGAAGCAAGAATTCTGAAACTGAACAGGCCTGTATTCAACACTACCCTGCACTTGTGGGGGTTGCCAAGGTCTCATGAAGATCAAATCTACTTGTGTCGCTACCCGCATTTCCACCCGCTGGTTTCCATGTTGAAAGACGGGTGCAAAATAGAGCTAATAAAGAGACGGCCTCCAGTCATTGAAGGATTTAACCTGAAGAAATATGGCATATATCTGGTTTTCGATGATGACGATGATTATGAAGGGAATGAAGAGTCACTGGTTGAAAACCAACAATCAGTATCACAAAAGCTTGCAAAATTTTTCAACTCCATTGGTGATGATCATCAGGTTGGGTGAAGCTGGTAGGTCAAAGATTTCGATGCTAGTTACAAGACTATCCACTGAAGATCATTTCTTTTTCGTGTGCAGCAAATAATAAGGGAAGATTACAAACTCTTCTTCGCTAAAAATTTCTAAAAGAGAAAATATTTGGCCATTCTTACAAATACTGAAGATTTTTTACCTGTCTAGGATGATAAGTTGACAACGAATTCGGCGGCACAAGAGTAGAGTGTAAGCTTAAAGATGAAGCTTGTCTACAACAGGAGCCAAATGTAGCTAAGTGTCGGACTTCCTAACAATCCTCTGGCCTTAATGCCTTATGCATGTCTAAGGGAAGAAAAGGTGTATCTATCTGGTAATTTGAAGGATTCCTTATTAGAGAAACATATATTTCTGCTTTCGTTAAATACAGTAGGCCCCATTATCAATTATTGTTTTTCAATATATGTCAAAACAAAATTAAACATTAAATATAACAATAATTATTATATCATTCTCATAATTTTATAAACTGGTACAATAAAGTATATGTTGATACAGTGTTAAAAAAACTAATTATCAAACTTTTAAGGTTTTTTATGCTATTAAAATAAAATAAATTTTTTAGAAGTCTCCTGTAATTACTTTATAATTCTAATATATGACTTAAAAATACTTTATAATTATAATAGATGACTTTAAAAAAATAATTTTATTTAATAACTAGTTGGTTTCTTTCAATTCTATCTATTAAAGTTATTAGTGATCTCTATTTCTAAAGGCTTTCTCTTTTATAAGTATGTAACTAACTAGCAATTTGTAAAAATAATATTTTCTCGAGTATTTCCTTATTTTTGCTTGTTGATATTCTAATAGGATAATTAGGTGATTTTAAATTTTTATTTGTTTTTGTTCAAATAATGATAATAAATTGTTAATACAATTCAAATAAGAAATGTCTAAGTTTTTTTTAAGACCCAATTTTAACATGATCCTTATGCTTCATTAATTCACAGTGCTCATAAAAGAATACCTATCTTAATATTAAACAGACTTGATCATTGAACTTGATTTAGTCTTAAAAACTTTATATTATTTAGAATTAAACTCGAATTGATTTGCTTTTAGTGTTATAATGAGTTGAATCAAATCTAGTTAGAATATGCAAAATTTACATATACTTAAATAGATTTATATTGATTTAAGTTTAAAGTATTAAAGCTTAAATATATTTAATAATATACAGGTTTATGTTAAACCTAGCCCAAAATAAAATGTTCTAATCAAATTTCATCCATTTTTAAACATATATAGTCTATACTAGAATTGATCAACCTAATATAATATCCATATTAGTGAAATTGATCAATAAGTTAAACTTTGGTGTTTAGGGTATTTGAGGCAACATAATGGTATAGGTACCTTGGTTATCAAGGAAATTATACATTAAGCTTTAGGAGTAATGATGATCAATGATAAGATTTTATCCTTAAAGATTGTGGTGAAAGATGTTGTTTTTAATATAGTGTGTGCTTAGCACCCCAAGTAAGGTTAGAAGAACAACTTAAAAGTCAACTATGGGAAGAGCTGAATGGGGTGATTCAACAAATTTCTCCTAACGAGACACTTATTATAAAAGGATACTTTAATGGCCATATAGGGGCGACCTCTGATGGATACTTAAGCCCATGGGGGTTTTGGATACTTTTCGGAAATGTTTGAATTGGTAGAAACCAACTTATTATTCAACAAAAAAAGGAGCATTTGGTAACTTTTAATAACAAAGCTTTGAAGACTCATATCGACTACTTTCTTGTGAGGTGAAGTGGTTGCAAGGATTGATAGGTGATACCTAATGCATGTTTGTCAACTCAGTATAAATTGTTGGTCATGTATCTCATAATTAAGGGTTGGAGAAAGAAGAAAAGTTCTCAGAGGTGCACTAGAGTTAGATGGTGAAATATGATAATGGACACTGTAGAACAACTTAGGGATAAAGTAATGTCTGGAGAAGCAAGGAAACTAGAAGGAGATTAAGAGTTTCTAAAGGGCCTATGAATAATAAGGAGTCTTGGTGGTAGAATGAGGAAATCCAAGATAAGGTGAAGATTAAAAAGGTTGCTTATAAAGCTATATTGGATAGCAACACAAATAAAGAGAGGATGGTATGGAGCAGCCTACACATCAAGTTCTAAGGATTCAGCATCATGAAGATGAGCATGGTCAGGAAGACAATGATCAAGTTCAAGAGGATTCTAGTCCAATTAGTATGCCTCAAGTACCCATGACAAGGTCTCGATCTAAGAAGTTTCAACAAGCCTTAATCCGTCATCTACAAGGCTTAGTGAATTTGGTTAGTGAAGGTTTACATGGACATCGTGTAGGAAAATCCCGGGATATGCATCATATGTATAAGGTGCAGAAAACAAAAATTTGGATCCTAAGACATTCCCGAAGCCCATGATCCATGTGCATATACAATGAGATACCAATAACCGAGTTGAAATTGCTAACCACATGCTCATAACATCATATGTATAAAAACCTAATAGCGTACCATAGGCTAAACAACAATCAATACATGAGCACGCCTCATTTCAATACCAATTCAATTCGTGTGCAAAACTCATTTCAATGCCAATTCAAATCATATACAAATCTCATTTCAATGTTGATTCAAATCACGTGAAAAATTGCTTTCAAATTCAAAGTTTTAGCGACATTTACTTGTAACTTTTCAACCACCTGAAATTAATCATAAACATACTTTTCATGATAAAGTAGAAACCAATTTTCTTTCATGAAATCAATTTAAAGATACACTCACAAGTTTGTTGTTTATCTTCAAGCATACTCATGTGTTGTGTACCTCTCATTGACCTACATAATTTGCATTTCGCTCAATCATTTATTTCTATATAAGGAAATAAGGCATTACAACTATCAATTTGATTTTTTAAAACATTATCTCATCCAATTAAATCACTATATGGCCGAATATGTCATGTTACTCATGCTAACTTCTTCCATTTGGTTTTCCAAAGAACAACCTTAAAATTTTCAGTTTTGCAACACCATAACTATAATCAAACTTCAACAATTCACACCATCAATTACACTTCCTTAAAAGCCAAACTGTTCCCATCATACATACAAATTATCTTTTCAATATTGTGTCCAATTTTTGACCATAATTATCCTAAGGTCTATGTCAATTATCATTCAAAGTCATCACACTAACTACTAAAATTTTATCTAGAAAATTTCAGTATGGCTGAACATGTACATAACATTTATCCTTCCATTTTCTCAACATAACCTATCCTTATTACATCAAATGAAATTAGAACAATCCCTATTTGATTCCTTTTCATTTCTTTGCTTCATTAGCATCAATAACATGTTCTAGATATCACAAAAATACCAGAATAAAATTCTAGTTCATATTATCCTACATGTACCTAACTATGGCCGAATATGTATCCTTGATTTCTTAGTTTTGCTTTCTTGTTTTTAGCCCCTTTAATTGCTTTTAATATACTCCATAACAAGTTTAAAACCAGTATTCATCTTACATTTAATCATCCCACACAAAAACCAGAATATAAGTAGCTAGAATTTTGAAGGAACTTACCACTTTTTACTTCCAATCTTTTGGTTAGTTGATGAACACTAATATTTGATCAATAATTCATCAATTCCCACTCCATTTTCTTCAAAACCCAATTGCTATCTTCTCACCTTCTCTCCTAGCCGAAACCCTCTTTTCTGCCTCTCTTTTTTCTGGTCTTCTTTTGGACATGCACGGATGAACCATCAAATGGACTAACTTATGCATTTATTTCATATTTTAATGTACTTTAGTGCTTTACACCTGTCATCACCTAGATCAAACCTTATAATGACTCATCACTACTTATTTTCTGACTTTTATAATCCTTAAGATAACTTAGTGCTTAATTCCTAATTAATCCATTAATGACATTTTATGCAAAAAAACTAATTTGCTCTTTAGTAAGTTTAGCTCACTTACTAACCTCTTTAATTTCTGAAAATATTCCATAACCATCTTATCATCAATTTGACCATGAAATACTCTAATTAGGATCAATACTTAGTGATTAGATGCCTAATTTTTTTTGAATGGATTTAACATCATTAATACCCATTATTTTCCAAAAAAGGCATTGTAGTCCTAAACTTTTGGAACTTTTGAAATTCATCTAATCGAACTTATTTTTTTTTTCCGTTTCAATACCAATTGACTCTAATAGTTTTTCTAGTATCAATTGACCATAATGCTTGTATAAAGTATTTTTAAATCTTTCGGGGTTAGGTCCTCAATCACCATTTAAGCAAAAGTACAATTCACCTAGATTTACCATTTACTTGGAAACAACACTCACCAGAAATAACAACTTATATTCATATGAAAGAAAACGTTTGGGGTGTTACATATTTTCTCCTCATTGGTTTATTGTTAGTAATTATGACTAGTTTAGAGTTCCCATCTACATTTAATTCATTCAATTTCTCTTATTAAGATGGAACATATTATTGCTATTCTACCTAAACAACTTGTATACCCTTTGGATTGTTTTCCAGCTTCATATTCTGCTCTTTGCTGAGTTATGCTTATTTGTGTCTAGATCTTGATCTTCCATAGTTCCCATCAACTTTGTATAGCTCCTTATAGCAAAATTATTTCATGTTGGTCTCCATTATTTTTCCTTCAATTGTGGTCTCCAATTATAAGAAAGTTGTACTTTAGTTTGGGTTAAATCCCTATTTAAATGTAGTTTCATAACAGACAAAAACTCAGGAATTTCCTCCTTCAAGTTTTTTTCCACACAAATTTTGGCATAACTTATTTTTTCAAGCTTGGCAATAGCAGAATCAAATGTAATGGGTCTTCCCACTGAACTTACAAGGAAGCTCAGGCCATTTAAGGTCTAGTATTCAAGTGGAATGTTGTGAAAATTAATCCACAATGGAATATATTTAATTTTCAATCTGTTAAGTTTAAGACCAGGCTTTGTGCAAACATGGGTTGTCCCCCAATGTGCCATGGTCCTGCCTCCATTTCCTTGCTAAAAGAATCACTTGCTCAAAAGATTTGTTATACATGAGTGTATCATAAAAAAACAAGTACAAACTTGCGTAAGTAAGACTTAAGATATATGATTTATCAAACTTTGAAATGTTGTCAAGACATTTGTCAACTCAAAAGGCAGTACTAAAAATATGTAATGACCTTAATAAAATTTGAAAGCTATTTTATAAACATCCTTTTCTTACACTCTTATTTGGTGACAACCTACTCATTAAATCCAATTTGGAGAAGTATCTTACACCGTATAATTATTTTATAACTCATCCACTAAAATAATTAGAAATTTGTCCTTAACTATATTTTGATTCAATGACCTATAGTCCATACAAAAGCACTAAGATCTATTCTCCTTCTTGATCAATATGACTGGAGCAAAAAAAGGACTTACACTATGTTTAATTATCCCTTGTTTTTTAGAAAATTAAATATATTAAGCTTTGTGGGCAACCAACAAAAAATAATAACTATACAAACATTTAGCAATGAATGCTATTACAAAAATAAGTGACCACAATAAGTTTACAACACACATCGTAGGTTTACTTGACTAGTCTGCTCATTCAGTTGTGATTCCATACTTGATCATACTTTATATTCTAATACTGTCGTACGTATAGAGGTTGAATGTTAGTCCAACAACCTGTCGACTACCTCTAACTTCAGATTCTTGGGTGTCTTCCTGCAAGGTCGATGCATCCTCTCTACTTATCTTACCAGATGCTTGTCTTTAACCAGACCCACGTCTCGGAGCAGGCTAAGGTACCCTCCGTTGTTGTTGCAACTGTTGCTGCAACTGTTGTTGTTGCTGTTGCAGGAGATGTATGAGGTCCTGCGACATCTTCATCAACATATCTCCCTGTGCAGGAGGTATTGGAGGAACTGGTACCTTCGCTCTTCTCTTTCGCCTCCTGAAGGCCCAGGCACCGAGAGGCAAGTG
>JANIMX020000089.1:762951-773239 GCA_024582655.2 Erythroxylum kunthianum
AATCATGCTAACATCATTAGCACCATCTCCAATACTAAGTGTTATCTTGCATGCACCTTTCTTGACCAGACTAGTCACCTAAAGTTGAATACAAATTCCTCAACCAAAGGCTTGGATACTCGAAATATGCAGTCGCACCAAGAATAACTAATTAAACAAAGGAAATTCTAACTTGAGGAAATAATTTACTCCTGCACATATGCCCAGCCATACAGCTAAGTATGTATATGAATAGTCTCCAGCTTGCAATTGAAGGTTATGTATACAAGCAGTAACTTAGAATTTGTTACCAGACCAAACCAATGTGGACTTTCAATGTAGCATAGTAATGTGAGAAAATCTGTTCTTGCATTCACCAAAAAAAAAACTCTTAATTAATATATTAATGATAATTTGTAGTAGTTGAACCATTAAGTGCTTTAAACCAGATAAATATAGAAATTAAAATTTTAAAGAAACAACATTTCCTTGCTTAACAAAATGGTAAATTACAAGTTTTTTAATGCAAAAAGGATAATCAGCTCAATTTCCAAAAAAAGAAGGATAATCACCTGAGCTTTCTGTAAAGGAGAAACTCGGCAGCAAACAACTGAACTACAATTCAGGCTTAGATTCAGCAACATCACTCGTAAACTTGGGTCTAATGCATACATTAAACACTTTCCATCAATAATAAGTGCTAATTTTGGTCCAGAAACAGTGTGCAATTGGTGCTGTGCCTCCTCAAGGCAATTCTTCAGATCTTTTTTTACTTCTTCCTTGATAAAATGAGCTATTTCTACTTGGTTACCCTGTAACAACAGTTATCATTTGACAGAAGAAATCAATAGTGTGTAATAAACTGTGCAATCCCAAATTAAATCCATCCGACTATAATGAACTTCTTACCCTGTTTTCCACTTCTCTAATTGCATCTGTCTCAGAACTGATAATGAACTGCTTCATTTCATTGTTAATTAAGTTGCAAGCTGCAGTTAATGACAAACAGAAGATGTATTTAAAAAGTTACGCATTCATAAAAGCTGGCACATAACTCAGAGTCAAAAACTTGGGGAAGGACAAGGTAAAATAAAGTAAAAACTCACCATAAGCTATGTTTATTGCTGTTTCCAATTTATCTCCTGTTAGTACCCAGATCTTAATTCCAGCTCTAGAAAGAGTCTCTATACAAGCTGGAACTCCTTCTTGAAGCTTGTCTTCTATAGCAGTGCACCCAATTAAAATAAGATCCTTTTCTACTAGTTCTGCAACCTGCACTTAGCTTAGTTTGTAAAAGATGATAACTTCAATGCATTACAAAAAAAAGGCAAATAAAATCCCTTAAGAACAAGAAAGAGGTCTTTCTTCACATGGAAAATCTAGACTTCTACCAAATCCTACCTCAAACAATCCTGAGAGAATGATTTTTAACGTAATAATTAATACTTCACAGTTCCAAACTTCTGCTCATATATTATCTGAAGGATGATTAATTCCTGCCATTTTGCATGAAACCAGCCATTCCAAGCATATAACCCACTTCAGCACACTGGTTCACTAGATTTCAATAATAAGAAAGTAGAGCAAAACAGTATTTTTAGCCATTGATAAAATATCAAAAGTTTTTTACACAAAGGAAGAAAACAGTATCTTCTTATAATGTTTTCCAACTTCTAATATAAGCCATTACTACCATCCAAAAAAACACTTAAATAATAGCTACAACAACTGCATAAGAAATGTTTTATACATCATAGACAAATCAATATGAAAAATACACATCTCATTATCTTTCTTCAAAATTTTAACAGCAAGGCATTTAATGAAGTAACGATAGCATAGTTGATAATATCTTTCAACAAAACATTCAAACAAGTTAGACACCAAATTGGAGGAGTTTGGAGGACAGGAAAAAACTTAGATCAGGTAGGTTGTACCTCATCTAGCTTCTTCTCACGATCCCTCAAAGATGATTTTGCTTGGATGAACTTCTCATTCCAGCTTTCATATAATTCAGGGCTCAAATCCTTATATGCTAGGCAAAGAGTACGTAGTCCAGCTGATCCAAATTGTTCCAGGTGTTCCCTAGTTACTTTTTTTATAGAATCATTTCCGTCAGCCAATCTTTCATATATCACAGTATCAGCTCCCTGTAAAAAAAGGGTTTCCAGCCAAGTGTCATTTTCCAAGCCAACAAGAGCACTTTCCATCTCAAAGAGAACCAATATGCCAGTGGTAAAGTCTCCCACCCAGAACAAGTCTCAGGTTTGACTCAAACCTTCCTCCCTCAAGGGCTACATACCCACCCAAGTAACATGTAGAATAAGGATATTTTAGTAAAAAAGATACCTTGCAGTACAAGACAAGTCTACCATTCGAATAACGACAAACAACAGACTGCCGCTTTCTTGTGCTATGGGATCAAAGATACAAATGATGTCAGTATTATCCTGAATGAGATGACATTGACAAATATAACTTTGTGCTTACCTGTTGAACTCCAGAACATTCAGAATTTCATAAGCCATGTCTTGAATATTCCCCATTTTCTCAACATGAGATTCACGAACATAGATCATGGTAGGTGTTCGCCTAAGGAAAAAAACCAAGTTCATAAACTCCACATTAGCAGAGTTAAAAAGTGATTGGTGTTAAATTAACCACTTTTATTTGGTTGCTAAGGAACATCTTTTAAGGGAAAGGAAAGCATTAAAAATGGCAAGCATGTGATTGTATAACAAACCTGTAAAAAAAGAAGCCAAAGTTCTTTGCAGCAGTAACTAAAGCAGCTTCATCAGGAGATGCAGCTTGGTAAGTAATCTTCTCAGGAGTCTCATCACCTTCAGTGAGCACAGTATGACATATAGCAAGGCATCTAAAAAATTCCTACATAAAGGGCAAAAGCTATGATTTAAGCTACTAGAAGATTGATACATCATAAAAGCATACTTCAAGGACACTCAAAACAAACTATAAGAGTTTCTTTATAATAAGTCAACAAAAATATTAAATTGTCACAGGAAAGAAACTAGTACTTAAAATGTTTGTTCTACTAGGCTGCATTAATTCACTTGGACTACCAGATTGATGTACGAAACACACTTCACAAAAAAGGGGAGAACCCTGGCACTCATAGAATTTACTATAGTTTTGATAAGAACTGAATGGCATAACTGAAATGAGGCGCAGTTTCAAACCTCAGCAGGACTTGACACATCTGGAAGTAGCATCTATCATCAATATTAGATTTTAGCATCTACATGCTTTTGTAGAAAAGTACAGGATTATCAAAGTCTTGAACCAAACTTTCAAGAAACCATTCAGCTGAAAAGTTTAAGCAATTGGGAGTGGCCCAAGAATGGATCATATTATTCTAACACTCCTCCTTAGGCTTGGAAATTTTACCCGCCCTGACTTGGCCTAAAATCAATGGGTGTAGCCCAAATTGACCGAGCTTCAGGTCGCACTTGAGTTTTTTTTTTTAGTTTCAGGCTTCGAGCTAGACTCGGGAAATGGTCTTTTGGTTCGGCCCAACTCGAAACCTGAATGGCCATAGGCAAAATGATGTCATTGTCATTTTTAAATTAAATCAAATAATTTAATTTAAAAAAAAATCAGACTTGGCCTGAACTTGATTGGGCTTTCGATCACATAATGCTCGAACTAAAGCCGCGAGTCTCAGCCCAATGCAACTGCTACTCCTCACACAAAGTGTGAACAAACATACAGATTACTAATCCACTAGAAACAAGGGCTGCCTAACTTGAACTTGAGACCACTTGGTTACAAAAAGCACTGATATCATATCAAGAAAGCAATTAATCTAAAACCTTAAACAATCGCAAACTCCCAGCAGCATCAACTGTAAAATATTAGATTACTACAGAAAAAAGTATGCAAAAAATATTGATGAGGATTATATATTGTCTTAGATCATTCCCGGGCAATAGCCAAAAATCCATATACAACTTGGATTGTGATTAAGGATAAACGAAATTATATTTCCAATAACAGGAAAATACTAGAAGCTTCAGCTTACACACTTACTTTTAGAAAGAACCGAATAAATATAAAAACTCCTAAAAAAAGTATACTACCTTGCACAGATCATGATTAGCCTCATTTCTCCAACCTCCTCCCATAATCCTTGGATCATCAAAATTAAAACCCTTCTCATGAATCGCATTAGTTGATTTAGGAACCTGTACAAAAATCAACAAAATATTTACTCAACAATTTTCCATGCTACAAGAGTGAGTATAAAAAGGTGCTGATGTCAATATGGTATCTTAATTCATGCAGAGAAAGTTGTCCATGTTACATAAAGGCCAAGAACCATACTCCTTGGACATTCATGCCACTCCGTTGAGCCCCTCCCCTCTCAATTTCTGTCATACCAGATCCATAAATTTCACCTCCAATCGAACATTTAAAGAACTCCATCAAATTTCTTGTTAAAGTTCCTGTTTTATCAGAAAAGATATATTCCACCTGAAAAATACACAGAAATTTAAGTACTAAACATGTAGATGATTGAGCTAACCAATTTAAAGAAATTTAAACAGCTACATACAACACCTCTAACATAATGGAGATATCACTTCATCAAAAAGAAAAGCTATGTGGATTATGACCAATTCTTAAATGAGGTATTCAACTCTAGGAATGAATTAAAAAATCTTTATAGGTTGGACCGCCTCTTTTGTATGAGGATAAGCCCTTCACATTAATTTACCTGTCCAAGTTCCTCATTCAAATTTGAAGTCCTTGCCAATGCAGGGGTATTGGTGTCAGCATGGTACATATGTAAATCCTTGTTGATAAATTGAGTGCATTGGATAAATTTGATCGTCTGGACATGAGAGTGCAATCGATTAACAAAAATTTGCCACATTCCACAACAGCTAACCTAATGTCTAGGAAAATTGCATGAAGCCTGGCCTATACACTGACCTCAATGGAAACATATAATGAGATGGGGATTATTGTAGAGTATAGTGTGATCAGGGTAAACATGGTCAGACCAACAACCTAAACAATAAAAAAGGTGAATAAAAATCAACAAAATAATGCTGGAAACAGAAAAAAATTACAATAAATATAGCAAGCATATTATTACCCCAAATCGATTGCTAGGGTTAAATGCCAGGTCCACACCTTCCTCAAGTCCTAGGTAGAAATACTTACGACTTATGAATACACCACTGCATAATTACACAAAGCATAGAACATTATCATGCAAGAAATTTACAAAACGGAAGAGGTAACATGTTTGATGGAAAAAAGTCCAACGAGCAGAAGCAAAAGAAAACAGAAGACAATTTAACCCGTGTCTCACCTGCCTATGGCTCCAATACAACACATAATGAAGAGTGTTCCAAAAAGCATGAGTATAAGTTTATCAAGTTTCCTCTCTAATGTACTTCTCTTAGAAGGAACATTCATTGAGTTCATCATAACCTGCAAGATTCAGGCAGCCATAAAAAGTTATCCACATGTTGGCCACAAACTAAGCAACAAGAATATAATGTCAAAAATGATAACATGATCGACTTCTCTGGCATTACAGTACAAATACAAACCTATTACTTCCACATTTGTACAAAATACATCAGCCAAAACTCTTGGCACTCACACAACTTAACAAGCAAAATTGAGGACAATAAGGAGAAATTAATAGCATAGTTATTGTACAACCAAATAGGCTCATGCCTTTGATAATAAGCATTACAATGACAAATTATTAGCATAATAACAAACCTTTGTTTCATGACCAGTAAATATAACTGCCCCAACAATGTACTCTGTATTCCTGAGACTACACCCCTGGAAGGACATGAAACCGTAGTAATTTAATAAAGCCAAGATTAGTCCTATCATCATATCATAGAAAATGGACAAGAAAGGTAGTGTGAAGCCCCCCCTGGGGCAAGGTAAGGCAGGGAAAAAAGCTTTTTAGAAGCATTCAACGAAATAATTATATCCTGAAGGAAAAAAGAAATATAAATATAAAAGCAACTATTAATGAGCAGGAAATGAATTTGGAGCTTACTCTTAATAAAAGTTGGTTTGGACTGAGAGGTAGTGTCTGTTTATCAATAATAAGATTGCCAGTGAAAGTATAGAGTGAATTGTTAGGTTGCTCACACTGTACTTCACCTGTATTAATGAAGCAATATAAGAATGCTTGCAAAGTAAAAGAAATATGACATTCACGAGGTATTAGTGTGGTGCATGAGAAAATTCCAAGCATGAGCATGAAACAAAGTCCATTATCTACATCAAATACTATACATATTCAACAGTTTAACCAACCCATGATAATTTAGTGTATCATAACAATCATGGAAGCAACGATGCTGACAAGGATAGCAAAAGTAAGCTGAGTACAGACACAGAAATAGCTTGATATTAATCCCTAATGTATAACTCATTGATGGTACTTGAATGTAATTTGGATGTATATATGCACCTTATGTACTTCAAGTTAATGTACTTAATATTCTAAACCTGACTTAACCTTTGAACTCAGCAGCTTTCTCAGGACTCAAGTAATCCCAAGTCTTTTCCAATGCCTTTCTGATCTTGAGGTTTGTTTCACCATCTAAATTTGATGTCTGCCAACAAAAGCCAAACTTTGAAAATGGAAAAGAAAAAGCAGTGCATGATAGCAACTTAATGTCATTCTTTTAATGAAATAATGGTTCTATAAAGCATGAAAGAAAGGAAACCTCAATGTAGCATACACCATCTGGATTTGTAGTAGCAAGAAAAAGAAGATCTGTGGGAAAGAATCCATCCTGCTTAACCTGAAAGACAAAGCAAATTCACCCTACAATATGAAGAATATGGACATAATAGCCAAATCCCTATTCAAATATGTGTGTTCAGTAAGCTAGGCAACCATATTATTAATACAGTTCAATCAACAAGAAGGAAATTTTAATAGGAGTTCGGGGATACCCACCCTAATAATGTCTCCAACCTGCAATTTCTTCCAAGAAACAGTATCCCACCTTTGATTTTGCAACACTTCTATGAGACTGTTATTTATCACCATATCATTCTGAAAGCGCTTCTGTTGTGTACAAAAGAGGATAACAGAACAAACAAACAAGAAATGAGCAGCTTTCCCTCCTCGATCACAGAAAATTTTTCCCTTATCGTCTATAAAAGAGGCATCAAGTTGAAAGAAATTTGAAAAAAGAAAACATTTGGGTTTTGTTCTTGTTGACAGTATAGTATGTAATATAACCCTATACTAGCAAATACACATATATACTATAATCTCAATAGTACTCACAAACATTTTTTTGAAAGAACAAGAGAAGATAAAGGATGCAATCATAACATGACTGCATTACTCACCGAATCTTCAAATGCCTCCTTAATAAGAGAGACTAAAAGCACCAAACTCAAAGGTACAACATTTGTAATTGGATTGACTGGGCTGCATGATCAGAAAACTTCTTAAATACAACACATACATTTGTCAAACTTACATATCTGTTGCAAACAGAAAACTTAAGGTTCAGCGAAACTTTAGACCAGATAGTCATATAAATGATAATCATTGTGACCAATAACATTAATTTGTAGGTTCACTTCTGAAATGCTTTGGAACATTGGTGCATGCAAAAACATGTGTGATATCTCCTGTAGATCCTACGATGTTCTAAAAGTAAGATGATTAAACTCAAAATGTTACACAACAACATTGTTGGGGAAAATCTTGTCTATGAATTGTTACAAAGGCTATAACATCACCTGCAAATCTAAATCAACATCATCAACTAGACAAATAAAAAATGTAACACGTCTGTATAGCGAAAATAATATAAAGGGAAGAATACAGTTAGTTTAAACCATGAGTATATCATACCTGATTGGAGTCATTGATAAAATTGAGATGAACAGGAAGTAGCAATTGGCCACACGCCTGAACTGTCAGTGCAGCAGAAATTATTCTCAGGAAAAGGATCACACTATTCAAATGACAGGGGAATGATAAATCTACCTTACCGTACAGATAATGGAGCCCAACCAATTAACTATAGTTCTGTTTCAAACATCACTGACTTGAGCAATTTTTTTGGAAAATTCAAAATCAATTACAGGGAAAAAAATCCCATGATTATGATTTTTTTTCATTGGAGATGATGTATAATCAGTCCATGATTAGCATAACTTATATCTGGAGTGAGAATTTAAGGACACTAGAGCAATATCAAATATGTTATAGATGTTAAACTCTTTTCATCGTAAATTTCCCAATTAACCCAATCATTGGAAGAAATAAAGCCCATCCATCATGTCACCCCTTGGTTCAATATTGATGCTCTTAAGCAATTCATCAACATAAATGCCAAAACATTATCTTGCAAGTAAAGTCATGTAAGATTTCGACCAGACATAGCCAATCATTTAAGGGAAAAAGACATCTCAAATAACCAACGTTCCATTTCCAAATGCTAGTTTACCTGTTCAAATAACCCTTTTGGTAAAAAGGTAAAGAAGTTGTACTTTGTTGTTGAAATAGAATTGCCCTGAAACAATTTATCTCAAATAATTAAAAAGAAAGCAAATTCGAGCAGAAAGAAGGAAAACGGATTGAATAATGGAAATGTGACCACACACTTTGACATATATCAAAAACATTCTTCAAAACATATTAGCAAGAAAACTTCCAAAAACAACTAATGCAGAAAAACTGAAAGCTGGAGCATTGATAAATGAAGCTTCAGATAGGAACAATTCAACAAGGATCTTGGCTACTCCCAATAGACTTTGTCAACAGACAAGTTTAAGTTATGAATGAATTTTGCAGATATAAATTTCATTTCAATTTTCACAAGTCAAATGACTCCACAACTGCCTGCTCATTAATAATGAATTTTGCAGATATAAATTTCATTTCAATTTTCACAAATCAAATGACTCCCAGAAGATGGCCTGATAAGGCAACATGGATACAACTACCTGCTCATTAATAAAGGAGGATGGTCAATGTTTTCAATAAATCTGACGTGTCTTGGGATAAATTACTGGCACACAAAATGAACCAGGATAAAATTCATCCAGGAGACGCAGCTTATATCTGAGGGTTTGATTAAATATATGACAGGTTAATTTCTTGACACATACTTATGCTTACATAAAGGTCTTTATATGAATAACATCGAAAAGAAAATTACAGAAGTTAATCAGGGTCATTGTGCAGTAACCCCAGACGCAATGTGCTCCAACAATCTTTCAGTTGAAGCACCTCGTTCTCGATTCCAAGCACATTGTTGAGTGTTTCCTTTGATTAATTGTCAATGCTAGAGCACAAATACCAAGAACAGCTTTCCTTTTCATATCTAATTGAACGTTTATCTTAGCATCTAACATGTATAAAACAGATAACATGCGATAACCTCATGCTTTCATTAATAAAGCAAGCACGGGTACGTACAATTTTGCACCGTGAAGCAAAAAACGTTCAAGCTCAATAATAGCCAAACCTAGGTTTCACATAAGAATAAAGCTTAAACAATCAGTTGCACTAAGTCAACTGAATTCCAGTTGCACAATAAAAAATTCAAAGAAAAAGTCCATTTCTTTTCTCAGCAAACCAAACAGACGAAAAGAATTCAACAAAAAAGCTTATACACGCATACAAACATACTATCCAAGCAGTTATCTAACGCAAAACCTTGAATCCAACGGGAAGATTCGCCTCTCGGTCGTTGCAGTAAATGGTCCGGTAACCGGGGGCTTGAGGCTGAACTCGTCCGAGTCGAACCGGCCGAGTCGTCGTACGACCCGTCAAACTCACGTCACGCCCCAGCCTCGACCTCGATGACCTAACCGTTTCCCATCCGCCGCCACTCATCGTCTCTCTCGGAGCAAAAGGACAAAAAGAATGATCCAAACTTCAAATTTCCCGGCGAATAATGTTGATCTGAAATCAATCAACAAACATACTGCTCTTCGATTTCTTCCATTTTCCTTCTCATTAAAACGGCGATGAAACAGAGAGGAAAATGAGAATCGTTTCCTCTGCTTTGGTTTTTGAAACAAAAAATTCCTTTGCAGTTATTCCGTTGCCGTTAAGGTTTTATTTATCATTTTCTTAAATATAATGGCCCACCAACACACTCGCTCCCTCACTCTTCGGCCTACGTTGTTCGTGTTCTTCACCAAAACCCAACCACGTCTCGTCGTGCGGCTTAATTAGCAGTAATAGGGTATGTAACCGTGGGTACTTTAAATCTGAAAGTACGCGCCATATTTGAGGTGTTAGTTTGAATGACCGGCTGTGGCCCCT
>JANIMX020000090.1:44596-57044 GCA_024582655.2 Erythroxylum kunthianum
AAATTGATGTGAGACTCTGAGAGTGAGTGTTCGGGTCTGATACGAAGTAGCGCACCCGCATTCCCTTCCAGGGGGTGAGGGGGCGTTACAGTTTTAGAATTTATCTATGAATGATTTGATTTTTCAAGAATTATTTATTTAAATTGAAATGTAATAGGAAGATTAGTAAGAATGGTTGAGTTCTCACTTATTAAACATTGACTAATTATTTTTTATGATTGGTTTGGATGAAAAGTACAAAAGGATCTGATACATTATAACGTTGTGAGCTTTTGAGCTAATGAACATTTATTATTTTGAGTTTTATTTTCTAAATTGAGTGATTATCATGTAGTTTGATTTTTCTAGAAGTTGTTTTATTATGCATGTCGAGACCACATTGTTGGACTATATGGATTACAATGATAAGGGCATTTAGGTTAACCATTTTGAATTCTTAAAAGGTCACCTATATTATATCTCTCTTAGTTAACTAATTTGAGCCTTAGCCTTTTTTTCTATATATATATATATTAAAAAACAAAAAGAAGAGAAGAAAAAAGGATAAAGAGAAAAAGGAAAGAAAATTAAAAAGTAAGAGATGAGAAAAATCTTACAATATTATAGTTAAGTGACTTGAATCAAGAGAATTGAGGATCATTTTTTATGTTAAAACTCATGTAGATGGGTTTGTATATTTTCTTCAATTTGATAATCTAAAAGCTCTCTTTTTTCTAAACTTTTCCTAAGCCCCATTACATTACAGGCCCTTAGATTCTTGCATTTAGTTTGTTATACAGTGGTAGAGATGTGATATATAAGTAAGCATATGGTAAGAGTTTCACTATGTTGACATGAGAGATCACTAATACCCCTAAATACTTTGATTGTATAAAGTGAAACAAACGAGAGGGTATTGATTCATAATGCATTTGATTTTGAAAAGATTGATGAGACAATTGCACATTTGTATAGTTTGTGAGAACTTCTATTATGAATTGCTTGTTTCCTTTTATATTTTGGATATGAGATGTGGTGATTTAGATTATGAAGGGATGAGTTGAAAAGCAAAAAGAGAAGGATATGGAGAGAGGTTAGTGAATTTGAACTATAAAATGCTTAAGGGCAAACATTGTCTAAATGTGAAGGAATTTGATAACATAAATAAAGTAAACATATGTCATATTAATTTCTCATGTTTTGACTGATAAAAATGCTTATAATTATGGATTATACTTATATATTTTGTATTTTATGAAATAGATTGGAAAATTGGATCAAAATGTGCATAAAAGTCCAAATTTAGCAAAGAATGAACAAATATGCAAATTTTGGAAAAGAATGAAAGCTTGAAAAAGAAAAGTTCCAAAAGAAGTTTGAGCATAAGGTGTGTCCATGCCTTAGTCGATATAACTGATCCAAAAAACATAAACGTGATTAAATAGATGAGGCCCTTTTAAAGTCAATGGGTCCTAGTTACTTTTGCCCCCATTTTGTTATATTTAGGAATTTTGGATTAGGTATGACTTGTTTTGGTAAGATAATCCCAATAAAAGTGGGATCATTTGTATTTACTTTTGATCTTATCCTTTTGTTCTTTATATTTAGGAAGATTAGATAAGGTTTTGGGATTATTTATAAGAAAGAGATGCATGAGACAACTAGTCATATCTCCCTATCATCTTAGTTCATTTTTAGTTTTTTTACATTATTTTCTTTATGTTGCTTTTGAAAATTATATGTAACTAAACTCTCTTTTTTCTAGCTAAAGGTTAACTGAAGTTTAATTCTTTGAAAATTGTGAGATTTACTTATTCTTGTTTACTCTTTGTTCTTTAGTAT
This sequence comes from Erythroxylum kunthianum, assembly GCA_024582655.2. NCBI lineage: Eukaryota > Viridiplantae > Streptophyta > Magnoliopsida > Malpighiales > Erythroxylaceae > Erythroxylum > Erythroxylum kunthianum. The sequence continues at coordinate 46,418 of JANIMX020000090.1, forward strand.
TTATATATCTTTTGAGAATATGAAAATTATTTTTTTATTATATTGATACAAAAAGGTCTATTATTCAATTTTCAAATAATATATTACTAATTAAAATAATTAAATTCACAATTGTTTGATTATTCTAATGCTCAGTGGAGAAATAATAGGGTTTAATATAAGATATTATACTTATATTATATGGATATATAATCTAGGCTAAATAAATCAAGCTTGTATGTTTATTGGTTAGAAATTGGTGGTCCCTCTAATTTTTAATATTGTCAATAGATTAAATCCTAAAAGCTTATTTATAGATGTTTGTAGATAAAAGAATTAATCAAAGAGCTTGTTTTGATTAATGATAAAGTAAAGAGAGATAATTTGATAGAGCTTGTTAATAATTATAACTAATTTATTAAAGAGTATAAGGACTTATCTTTAAATCAATGATCAATTCAAAAATTCAATAGTGAAATTATACAATAGGCTCAATGTTTATTGTCATTTATTTTTATTAATTTGCATTATTGATTATATATTTTGGATTTAATACTCATCATATAACCACGTAGACGTAATCACATTAGACAAGAGATGAACAATCGTACAAATGAATGTGGACAATGTACAGGTCATGTATGTAACCCTGAAGTATTAAGGTCTTAAAAAGTTTGCCAATTTTCCTATAAATGATTCTTTTCCCATGTATGAGTCACCTCACTCCTCATACAGGATACCATATTTCAAGTTGTTTATATCCTGAACTTTCCCATTAAAAGGGATGGATTCACTGTAATCTATGGTGAGTATAGCCAAGTTGACGAATTTAGTGGGCTAACATTTCCATAACTAGAAGCTCAAAATGTTGGGCTTGAAAGAATATGCACTCTGTCATTCGTTTGTCTTCCTGACATGGTATTTGATTTGAAGATTGGTTAATATTTTGTAAATATGTTGATTTATTATTAATTTGTATATCATTGTTGATACTTCAATACTTTATAATTACAAAAATATTATAGAAATATCTACTTTCCATACTTTATCTAATATATTATGAAATTATACATAAATAGATGAAAAAGATATGAATTTTATATTATGTACGTTTTAAGAATATCAAATTAAGTAAATCTTTTGTCTATTGTTTTCTTTCTTGTTAGAATATTTTATATTGATTCAGTATTATTAGTGTAGCAATCTCAAGTGGGAAAATAAGGTCAACAAACTCCGAGCAGGGTTGGTAAACAGCATTACAGAGGTCAGACAAATAAGTAGGGGTGAAGTCTTCCCGTGAGAAAGAATAAAGAATAGTCAGAAAAAGCCGAAAACGAAATGTGTAAATGTGAATAGAATCCCACCAAAGACAAGCCATAGAAAATCTCGTGTTTGGGTGCTGGTTGGTTTGGTTGTGCTAAGAGTTCGCATCTGCGCGACGGAATCTCATTCCATTTGGAGAGCATTTAATTTGCTTGGACCATAACAATGGATGGTAGCGGTAGGTTTTGACTCACTACAGACTGTTGCTTGTGATTGGTTTCATCACTAATCTCTATATTAAAAGCAATTTTTTTCTGAAGGGCACAAGATTTCAAGCCTTGTGTCGTACTGGAGCGGCATAACAATAACATAACACGAACGGTACGCTGAGAATGGTTTAAAAAATTTAAGCTCACGAAAGACCAAGCGTAGATCATTTTAAATCTTGGGATAGGAGAAGTTAATTAAAGCATGGCCACTTGATCCGCGCCAGCTTTTCTTTTCGTGTTTGATGTGTTATTACATTGACCTGTTCTTAAAGAGAATTTGCATCTGGTTGGTTTTGTATACAGACTGTCAATAGTCCAATAAATCACAACAAAAAAGTTGGCAATACATTATCTTTTTGCGAGATTATTCAACTTAAGAATTTCAATGGTGCATGAAACATGAAACATGAAACACGGGTGAGTGGATAATCTGTTTACTTTTGTGTAACCTGATATTCCTAGGTGGAGGAAATTAAGACGCAGAGTGTCAGCCGTCAACTGAGAGAGGTAGCATCTCCGAATAGTCCGCTGCACATCGTAAACCTGTAAAAGTAAGGAGTTATTGAAGAAGTCAAACGTAGTAAATGTAATGTGACCTCGGAAAAATAGAAAATTGCAGATGCAGATGGACTATAGTAGACTTTAGATCTACTCTAGACCCACTCAAGAAGTTTATGTCAATAAATTTTGAGTTCTTAATTTATTACTTTTTCTCATTAATAGTTAACATGAGCGTTCCGTTCAGCAAAAGACGTGGAACTAGTGGACTCCAAAGTATTAGAAGTCCTCCTTTGAGTCTTTCAACTCTAACTTTCTAATAATAGTCGCATCATTTATGTTATATAGGAATACATATTTTATATAAAAACATATTAATAAATTATTATATATTTTTTTAATATTCATATAATTACAGATTTTATTGTTATAAAAAAATTAAAAAAAAACATGTGTAAGGAATACAATTATCTTTTATAGGTATAAGGATATAACATCTTCCAACAAAATTTCTAGATTTGGAAAATTTAATTTTCTCTAGATTACTATATTTTAATTATATTATTTAAAATTTATAAAATCATAAATTTTATATATTTTTAACATAAAAGAGTATAAAATAAAGTCTCTCATATTTTCATATAATTCCTTTAATCATATGAGGTATGTTCATTAATTCATTATTTAGACAACATTAAACAAGATAACCTGTGATTCTTATCCAAAGTTCATTTTACTACACTTCCAATTGATTTTAAGCATGCAAATCCTTTCTTGCGTTCAAAATGCTTTGCACTCTTATTCTTTTACTTTTATTTCGGTTTGCGTGTATGATTCCTACCTGTTTTATTCTTACTTGTCACTGAGATCATTGTAACTTACTTTCGTGTTTTCATATTAGATTAAAATATCATTGTCAGAACATGGGATGCCTTTTGGAAAGAATACAGGGATATTTAAATATAGAATGTATTACAATAAACTAATTCAAAGAAGATGTTATCGATTATTTTAATTATCTTAACTATTATTTCAAACTTTCAAATTGAAAGAGATGTGTGAAATATTTAAAATATTTCTGACACAATTTTTTAAGGTTTTAAAATAATATAAAATTTTAATTTAATTGATGCAACGTTCAATCATTTAAATACAAATTCTCAAATCATAAATACAATGTCGTAATTAAAAAAGTAGTACCAAATGCATAAAAATTGCATATGCAACTGAAAAATTATATTTAAATGATATATATTTTATTAAGTATTTCACGCTTATTTTCTTAGTTACAATTAAAACGGTAAATGAACTTGTATGAATTAGTTTAATTAGTACACCTTAAACTTAATTGTCCCTATAATCGTCAACGAATCATTTTACCCTTAAAAGAAAAGATGGACGAAATGCCTTTTTGTGGGTGTGTATGGTCATGGTGGGGCTTCAAACATGACCTTTGCTTTTAAGAATCATGATGGGTGGATGTCAATATGTTGCATTTGAAAGTTACATTTCGTCTTTCTATGCCATTTCCATGTCCACAACCACAAACAATAAACAAAAGAATACATATTTTACATGCATAATATAATATTTATATATATTATGGTTCAATTATTTTCCATATGGATCTACATGTCCTAATGTCTTTATTCTCCGCCTTCATTGGCCTGTAATTTAATATTAGCTAATCAATCCATCAGTAAACAATGAGTTGATAAAGATAATAAGTATCTCTAATATAATTAATACTCAAGATGTACGGTAGTGCTAAGCAAATAGGCATTAGGCAAAGCTGTTGCCATATGTGGCCTCTCCCTGGCCTGGAGGCTGGAGCCTTTTTGGATTTGGCCGTTTCGGCTCATCATATCTTGTTTGTATGCTCCTGTGGATGATGGCAGAGATGGAACACACCTTCCCTGACCCTGACTCGGACTCCATTTACTTTCCAACTTGGGTCCCAATAATAATTCGCTATTGCTTGTATAATTCTACCTCAAAAGATTATGTCCATGAACATGGATGGATGGTCTCGTATCAGAACCTGTTTTGAGTAGATGAGATGTCCCTGTAGCGATATATTCTGATTATTCCATGGGAACCATTTACCATGTCCTGCTTGTATCTTTCCTCTTATTTTAAGTTCTTTTAAACATAAATTACTTATATAGTTTATAATAATAGAATTACTATCCTATCCTATGCCCACACGAGTTATCTGCTTTATTGTTTATTATTCTTCCAAGTATCTTATCCAGTGCCTGTGCCTGTGCCTGCCACTTTTACTCTAACACAAAAGGAGACTTGCAACAATCAAACGATAAAAGCCAAGTCCCCGGAAAACTGTACCAAAATGTTGCCAGACTATACCCAATATAGCAGGAGGGGAGGGTTAAAACCTGCCATAAAAACCTTGGAGTTGCCATAGATTTTGACATAAAGAAGGCAAACCATTTTTAGGTCAAGTTTGGTACAAAAGACCAGTTCACGTAATCCAAATGGACCTTTTCTTCACACGCCAACCACAAAACACACGTAGACAGGATTACTTTGTTTTTGTGGCAAGTTCACGTAATCAAAATCTTACGGTAAAACATATAGGAAGTAGGAACCCGGCCGACCTCATTGTAATAGTCTTTTTGGATTATTGTGACAGTTATCTGTATAACACGTACCCACATAGATCCTATAAATGTTAAAAGCACAATCTCAGAATGTGAAACAAACACAACCAACGTTGTTTTCACGGAAAATAATTGGCAAGAAAATAAAATCTCAACTAAACAACAACTGCAACTACCAACCCAGAAACTACCCTCCCTCTATCTCTCTGACTACAGCACACGTCCGGCTAACAATATTGTGACACGTGGCGAAATATCACTCAATTGGGTCCCAATACTTCTTAATTTGATGGCTTCTCTTAACGCATCTCCACCTCCACCGCCACAACTGCCGTCACTCGGTGTACCCATTTTGTTTATTTATAATAAATTGGAGTAATATTGACTGTGACTTGATGTAAAAGGCAATTTAACAAAACACTCTGCTCAATAATTATTGCCACGGAGATGGGATTCTCATAAAAACGCTATCTTGACCCCAGAAAAAAACTGCAAATAGTTATAGTATTGTTTTCATCCTTCATTTATAATCTTCCCTTTTGCTCTCTCTCTGGTTGTTGGGGGAGAGCTCTGTTTTCTGGCCCTTTTTTCTGAGGTTCTTTCTCATTAGAGCTTCTGTGAATATCTGTACTTGTTGAAGATGGTTAGTTTTTGAGCTTGTAACAGACAGATATGGGGGGTTGTGTTTCAAGACCAGAGTCTTGTGTTGGTGGAAGATTGAGGTCTTCGAAGAGGAAAGCACGCAAGAGAAGGAAAAGCATTAGGAGGAGGGTGCCTTCTAGATTGTCTGATGGATCATTGGATAAGTCGGATAGGATTGTTGTCCCATCTGATCAACTGTCTGTCATCACCAACTCCACTTTCCAAGGTCCGTCCAACTGCCCCTGTTTGTGTTTCTGCATCTCTCCGTTACTCACATATTCTTTTATGAACCAAAGTTTTATTTTTTTCAGCAACAAAGTTGTTACCTTTGCTTTCTTTCTTTCTATTTTTTTTCAGGATCAGTGGTTTTGAGTTAAAATTTTACAGGGTTTTAAGCGTTAATGAAATTTGTTGGTTTTTTCACATATCTGTGTCCTAGAGGATTCTTAGTTTGGATGTTGACTACTTGGTATTCGGATTTTGGTAACGATGTTGGGTGGTTTATCTGCCTTTCCGTCAAATGTAGGCAAGTGGCTATTTCTTTTCCACCATGAATTTGTTATTGGCAAATCTGATGGTAAAAGATTGTTCTTGATTTGAAGCAAGGTACTGGCATATATGTTAGTAACTGAACAAACTCAGCAACTGAATTTCCCTCGAAGAAAGGTATCCTTTAACTGTCAATTATGAATAGATGCTCAATCACGTTAAGAAACAATAGAAGTTATAAAGCAGTTGACATTTTTCTTAGTATTTGGATATATTTGCGTGAATGTTGTTCATGGAGAGCGTATTTGTCACAAATTTTAAATCCTTGAAAAGGCTGCTTGTGTGCTTTCATATAATTGACACTACGCGAGCTGCAACATTAGTTAATTGGTGGTTGGAATTTGGTAGGTGATAGTTTAGATTCAAGCGAATTTAGTTGGTTTCTGTTACTGCGGTTGTTGTTGAGAAGCACAAAGCACAGCATATTTGGACCATCCGCTAGCCATTCTCAATGGTGTTTTGTTGGTTAATGCCGCATGTAATTATGGCTCTGGAGGAAATGGAAAATATGGTTATTGATGACTTTCAATTCCAAAACCATATTCACCTTTGTTTAAAACTTTTTTTGTGACTAGTTGGACTTAATACATAGGTAGATTATTCAAGCTATTGGTGTAAATTTTAGTTGTTTTTGTGAATGTTGAAAGTTGTACCTACTGGAAAGAGAAGATGAGTGTTATGTTCATCAACGCATTCTGTATACTGCAGATTTTTAATTGTATAATGAATAGTGTTTCGTTGATGATTGCATATTTTGAGGCAATGCCCATTTGTCCTGTGAATAAGCTCCAAATGATTCATTAGTAACTGAAACTTGTTTTAACAGATAATATCTTTTCTTTTTTAATGCTACACTTCCTCTACAATATTTTTGCTTATACATCATGCTTCATAATAATTGTTCTCTCTCTCCAAAGTTTGCTCATATATCAGTTTAAATTGTAGACGATACCTGAATCCAGTTTGAAAAGTGGTTCAGTTGCTTATTTGTAGAATTTTGTTGAGATAGAAACTTGTTTTTTTTGGCATTTGACTAGCACAGGTGGCAATATGTTTGTTCTAATTTTTCCATGAAATCATCTGCAATAGTATATTCAATATTTTCTTTTTCATTATCAAACAAGCACGCCTGACTATGTTTCCCTGCAATGGCTGCAGGAAGTATAGAGGAAGCATGGTATGATTCATATGCAATATGGGAATCTGACTGTGAGGAAGAATTTCAAAGTGCTCAAGATGGTATGATACATTTGGAGAATCTTATTACTTTTTATCATGATATATGCTTTTCATATCTTGTGAATTAACTGGAGAACCTTACTTGCAGATGTCTTATCTCTAAATGGTTTTGAAGGTGCGTCGATATCAAGTATTGCATCTAGCAGAGATGCTAATAATGGAGACAATAATCCCATGCAGCAGTCTTCTTCAACCAACCAGATACACAAGACTAGGGAACCGTCAGTAGGAAGTTCTGCACGTAATTCTGTGAGTGAGGTTGGTAAGCAGTTGAATAATCTGGCAGTTTCCAATTCTGATTCTGTTGATTCACTGTCAAAATGTGATGGACCATCGAGCGAAGTAAAGCAACCTGTGTTCCTTGATGAAATTTCCTCCTCTGTTGATGAAAGTACTGGTAAGGAGGAAGGAATATTAGATAATTGTGGAATTCTTCCAGGCAATTGTTTGCCTTGTCTTGCCTCTACAGTGCCATCCATTGAAAAGAGAAGATCTTTAAGCTCCAGTCCTCCTAGTGCAAGGAAAAAGGCTGCCTTGAAACTGTCTTTCAAATGGAAGGAAGGGCATGCCAATAACCCACTGTGTGAGTATCATTGCTCTTAACTTCAAAGTTGCGGAGTTTCTGAAGTACATACAGAAATAATCAGTTGGTGATCTCATTGTTATTATTTGTGTTTATTTAACTCACTAGCGTTATTTCTGCTGGTTGCAGTATAACAGAATGATTTGTGTCAATCACTATATTATTTGGCATATATGGATTATTTGAGAGATGAAACTTCTCCGACTTTTTAGCTTGGATTTTACGAGAACCAGTAATCATCCCATAGTTCAGAGGAACAAACTCTTGCAGCTTCTATTATACAACTCCAGTATTCATTTCAGATTTAAAAACTTGTGTTGCCTGGTATTTAGTTGATTTAATTTGGTTGCATTATCTTGTTTCAGTTTCTTCAAAGAGAATTCTGCACAGACCAGTTGCAGGTTCCCAAGTTCCTTTTTGCCCAGTTGATAAGAAAATGCTTGATTGTTGGTCAATTATTGAGCCATGTAGTTTTAAAGTTCGGGGTCAAAATTATTTCAGGTATGTGTATAAAAATGATGGAATTAAATGTTGATAAATATGCATAGAAATGCATCTTATGATTGAATTGGTGCACTTTGGCAAATCATTGCTAGATTTGTTTTCTTACTGCTTTTTTGTTTCTTTTATTATGTTCCATGGCAGGGACAAGAAGAAAGATTTTGCTCCTAACTATGCTGCATATTATCCATTTGGTGTGGATGTATTTTTAAGTCCGCGAAAAATTGATCATATTGCTCAGTTTGTGGAACTCCCAGCTACTAATAATACATCCGGGAAGCTCCCTCCTATTCTTGTTGTAAATGTTCAGGTATCATTTTCGTTTTCACTTTCTTTATAAATTTGTGATATATGATATATCCATTGTTTTTGTGATGTTAATATCTTGAAAGAGGAAGGATCGTTTTTCTTCCATTTTTCCCTTGTATAACTTTCTTATGCTTGTTCTCGTACCGGTTCTACAGATTCCTTTATATCCTGCTGCAATTTTTCAGAGTGAAGCTGATGGAGAAGGAATGAGTATTGTTTTGTATTTTAAACTCTCTGATAGTTATGCAAAGGAACTTTCAGACCAGTTTCAAGAAAGCATCAGAGTAATATGAATCCTATCCTGACTTCCTTATTATCTTTAGTTAAGAAATCCATGAAATTTTGGGGGGGCTACACATTTTGATATACTGCAGTGGAACTCATTTTGGTCAATTGAAACACATTTCTTAAACAGCGGTTAATTGATGATGAAGTTGAAAAAGTCAAAGGATTTCCTGTTGATGCAATTGTGCCCTTTCGAGAAAGGTTGAAGATTTTGGGTCGTGTTGTAAATTTAGAAGATCTTCATTTAAGTGCTGCAGAGAGGAAACTTATGCAGGCTTACAATGAAAAACCTGTTCTTTCACGCCCCCAACATGAATTTTACTTGGTAAGGTTGTGTTCAAATGCTTAATTTGATTGTATGAAAGACCATTGGTTCTTCGATTGTAACTTGAGTCAATAGGTGGATAATCTTATTTCTGTTAAGAAAAATGTTGCTTATGCAGTCTCATTAAGTGGCATGATCTGTTGGAAGCTATTTCAAGGAATATATTGCGTTGGCAAACAAATAACTACAATTTCCTTGTTACTGACTGCCCTGTCTTTTCACAGGCAGAAAACTACTTCGAGATTGACATAGATATGCATAGATTTAGTTACATATCAAGGAAAGGCTTTGAAGCATTCTTGGACAGACTTAAGATGTGTGTATTGGATGTTGGCCTCACAATTCAGGTTAGTCTGCATTTTGTTAAAATATAATCCTGTCATGAATAAGCAATTTTTAAGTATCAATTTTTCATACAAATTTGTATAGCAAGTCTTGAAATATTCATAACTATGTCTTAAAACAGGGGAACAAAGCAGAAGAGTTACCGGAGCAGCTCTTATGTTGCCTAAGGTTAAATGGAATTGACCACTTGAATTACCATCTACTGGGGATGAACCAAGATTCTTGCGAATTCATTAGTGCTTAAAGATGTAAGGATTGTGATCAATAAAGGGTAATTATAGAAAAGAAATGACAAAACATAAAATTCACGTGATCCTTTGCTCGCAAATTCCGACAGGATGAAAGTGACACGCCTCATGTACTTTTCTGATCACACCGCCATTTTTGTTCCTAAAATCCTAACTTGGCCTTTTCCAGAAGGTAGTGTATAGCTGGTGTCGGTTTGTACAGCACTTCATATTTGGAACTGAAATTCAGCCCTTGTAGGGATTAAAGGACTTTCCACACAATTCTTTGTTTCCAGCATAAGAGCGCGTTGGCCACAGGAATTTCCTCAATCATAACATTATCTAAGCAAGTTCCTGTTAAGAAATCCGGTTGGTATTTTAATTTGGAAATGGTTTTTCTGCAGCATCAGCTTTTCTAATGAGCTGATATTTACCAAAGCCTAGGAGAAACTTCAAACAAATTTATTCTTGCTCAAATCCCCTATATTCACAATGATCCTCATGTTCTTGAAACACGGCCTTTACTTCATGACGAATGGATATCGAGCAGTCCAGTTTGTGCTCCTACACCAAGTTATACACTACAACGAGAAGAAAAAACATCACGAAATTCAGTTCCAAACTCGAAAACTTCATGTACAGGACCTGTTAGCTTTGTTGGAGTGAAGATCCTAGATGCTGCAAGCGGACAACTTGGAATCCTTTGTAAGAATTCTGACTGCCTCGGAGTCAAAATGGATGATGTAAGATTTTATATATCTATGATTCTTTTATGAAATTAGTCTTCTTAAACATATTTATTAGGCGTGGTATGATTATTGTATAGGCTTATTAGAGCAACTTGATAATAGGATAAAAACTTATATCTAATTAACTTTTGTCTCTTTTGCCATATAATAACAACCCCAAAATTCAGTGTTAGATTTTCCCATTACAGTTGGACATACATTAATTGTGTATTTTGGTTTTAAATTAAATTACCGATTACGTGA
>JANIMX020000090.1:57144-69399 GCA_024582655.2 Erythroxylum kunthianum
TCCGCATTTCTCCGTTATTTTCCTTTCACGTTCGTTCCTGGGCATGTAATAAGGTTTATTCTACATGTTTACATTCAGATGACTTATAAATGGTTAGGTTCACATTAATTACAAAGGTAGAGAAGGGTATAGGCTTTCTCAATTTTACAAGTATTGTATAAAAGTGATTCTACAAGATTTAAGAACAATAATCATGTCTTTCAATCCAAACTTGTTTAATACCTTTCCACTATTCATATATAATTTATCAAGATGTACAAAATGCTATTGAATGACCATGTAATTTGGCATCAAAATATTTTTCAATAGGTTTTATAGCACTTATATTTGAATAGGTTAAGTTTTCAAATTAGAAAAAATCCTTAAATTTAATTTGCATGAAACCTATAATTTTTGGTTAGTTAGTATAATTAAGTCAAATGCACCAAAGGGGATTGTTAATCAAATTTGTGACTTATTGATTAAATTATGTTTCATATGAATAAGTTGTGATATTGTTTAATAATTGTACCAAACTGAGTTGTTAATTGATTTCATAATTTTATTGTGATTAAATATATTTTTATGTTTCTCGTGAGTTTTGATTAAATATTTTTTTATGTCTGATTGATCATTGATACACACTGTTTAGTTGACCTCAATTGAAGGTAACTAAATAGCGTGTCTGACTAATTGATAGATCAATGAAATAGAGCTATTTCCAAATTTATTTTTCATAATTTAGGTTAGCTTAATCCTTTTAATCACCTTCCAAATATATTTTTTCTTTCAACTTAGTATCGCATAAATTTGGTGAGATAGTATAATGATTAGTAAGTGTTATAATTTGGGTTTATGAATTATTGTCTACCCAATGGGACAATGATTTGTGATATCTTTTCTTACCTAATTTATCAAAATTCTTCTTTACATTATTTATTCTATTCGATAGAAATTTTATGTAGATTTTAAGTTTTGTTTTATCTCTTATGAGATGTCCCTTATTTGTTAATCCAGTGAGTCAAATAGTAATGAATAACTAAATATGTTCAATTGAGACATTAACTAAGAATAGCCTTAAGTTTGGTAGATTTGGATATGACTCTCGTTAATGATGAGTCTACGCCTATGACACTAAAGAGCATGATAGAGTAAAAGGTTCACTTCTAGAAGTAGGGAAGATCGAATCGACTAAGTATCATGGTTATGAAGAAGTCTATATCACCATTCTTTAAGGATGGATTATTGACTGAAAATAATGCAAAGAGGTTCATAAGGATTTTCAGGGAAAAGTTCACAAAGTGTGAGAAAGCATAAGCTCAGCAACTAATACATATGTTAACTTCATTAAAGTATAATAAAACACTAGGATTAGAACTTACATTATGAGGATGCACGATATATCCAATAAGTTGTATAGCTTTCCTGTCTCAATATCAAACTCATCCTTAATCCATTAGGTAATGAATTCTTTACCATCCAACTTTAGTACCTTAAAGATAATTTACAATGGTAGGTTGGAGGTTTAGATGGTGAGTAAATTAATCTCAACTTGTATCCAAGAAGAGGAAAGGATAAAGCATGAGATGGGTGATACAGTGAAGTTGGTGTTTGAATCGTTTAAATCTAAAGGAAATTATGAGAACCCTAAAAAAGAACTGGAAAAAGACTAAGTGTAAAAAGGATAAAAACAAAACCAATGTGTCATCTGGTAGGGTTATAAATAAGAATGATAATTGTCAGCATTGTGATACGATGAGGCACTTGAAGAAGAATTGTTCCAAGTATAAAACTTCTCTAAAGAAGAAGGAAAGAAAATTAGATAACCTTGACATTTTAGTTTACTTTGAGCCATTTTAATAAATGTAACACCAAATAGTTGGTGATTAGATGGTGGTTCTTCTATTCATATTTATAATACATTATAAGCAGTGAAGAAAAAATGAGCCTAAGTGAAAGGTAGGAGAACGTGTTTAAAGGAAAAGCAACCAGAATGGAAGTAGAGTACATTGAAGATATGGAACCATAATTTAGATTAAGGGATAACATAGTGTTGAATATAGTATCGTATGTGTCTTCTAAAATGTGTATTTTAATTTTAAATTTTAGATTCGATGATGTTAGATATACTTTGCTTGTCAATAATAGGAAGGTTTCAATATCCCTCAATTCTATTCTCATTGATAAATGTTTATTGAATGATTTTATTTATTGTTTGGATTTGATGGATCATAGTAAATTGATTATGAATGTTGAAAAAAAGGAATTAAAAGGAGTTTAACAAAGTATAAATCATTCATTTTATGAAGTAAGAGATTTGATCATATTTTAAATAAAAAGATGAGAGGTTGATCAGATGAGATCCTTCCCAATTTAATTTATGATGTTATTTGTAGTGCCTATATTGATCATATTAGAGGTAAACTCACTAAAAGTATGAAGAAAGGTACTATTAGGACTAATAAGGGTTTAAAGATTATTCACACAAATATTAGTGGACTTTTGAACCCACCATTGATGCAAAACAAAATCTATAACTTTTATTTATAAAAACTCTGCATGTATCTAATTAGTAATAAATTTGAGGCCTTAATGAATTTAATTTTTTTAAAGATAGAGTTTGAGAAGCAACTCAATATATGTTAATCATTGTTATATCAAACCATGGTGGAAAAAACTATAGTAAACATAGAGACTTTAGATCAAAAGAAAGTACCTTTTACTAATTTTCTACAGGGTTATGATATAGTTACATAGGACACTAGACTAGGTACACTTGTTCATAATAGATTAGTAGAAAGGTGTAATCACAAACTAAAGGACATAGTGAGGAGCAAGACAGTGAGATCAAAGTTTTCTGAGTATTTGTAAGGCAAGACACTAAAGGCAACGCTCTACATCTTGAACCGTATTTCAAGTAAGTCAGTTCCTAAAACTCCTTTTGAGTTATAGATGGGTAAGAACCCTAGTTTGAATCCTTTGAAGTCTTGAGGTTGTCTAGTTGATATAAATATTTATAACCTACTAAAAAAGAATTCGGATCCTAGGACAATTCTTAGGTTCTTTATAGGCTATCTTAAAGATTTGAAAGGCTATATATTTTGTTGTCTTGGTTAGATCATAATTGGGCAGTTATTGATTGTAAAAATTTTAGAGAGTGACATAATAAATGTGTTAGTAGATGAAGTAGTTGAGGAGCTTGATGTCGTAACAATACACATTCCTATAGTTTATAAGAGAGTTGTTCAGGTACTTCTAAAAGCACGTATGGATGATCTAGATGGAATTTTAGCTCTCGATGTTAGAGTTGGTGCAAATATTATTGAGCACATTGTGGTAGACACCAAACTTAATCCTATAACACTATTGCGATGTTCATAAAGAGATAGGAGGCATACGCCTTTTTATGGTTGTATTTTTTAATAGGTGAGACTAATCATATTTTAGGAGAGATTGTAGATCTTTTGCCTATGATGAAGATAGGGACTGATCATTTTAGTAGATGGATGATAGCTACGGAGGAGGAGATGTAGTCTATGATAAATAATGATATTTGAGAGTTGGTCGACATTTAAACCAATTAGTTACAAATGGATATTAATATTAAGAAAGCTGCTAAAAGCAAGGTTGAGAGAGAGTAAACTACATAGGAACTTTCTCATCAATCTCAAATAATGACTCATTCTATATCATAACGAGTGTAACAATCCATTTTGATCTTGAGCATCGCTAGATAGATATCAAAATAACCTTATTGAATAGTGATCTATAGAGGATATGTATATACAATAACCCAAAGGTTTTGAGTTGAAGTGGAATGAGCATAAGTTTGGAAGTTGAGGAAGTCAATTTATATATTAAAACAAGCCTCGAGATAGTAGTATTTGAAATTCTATGAGGTAGTCACATCTTTAAATTTTAAGAATAACAAACTTGACTATTATATATACTCCAAATTTAGTAGGAATCAGTTTGTTGTTTTGGTCCTATATATGGATGAAATATTACTTATCATTAATGACTTGAACATATTACAAAACCTAAAAAAGATACTTTCAAGAAATTTGATATAAAAGATCTTAGAGAGGAACAATTTATATTTATTGGAGATCCATGGAGACATATCTAAGAAAGTTTTTGACCTTGCTCAAAAGGCATATATTGTCAGAGTGCTAAAGAATTTCAACATACAAAGTAGTGTATGCATTAATGTTGATACTACTTTTATGGTTAATATTATTCGCATGTAGTTCTCAAATGTTGGTCAAGACATTTGGTTTCAACAAAGAAAGTTTTAACTTATATGCGAAAACTATAGATTATATGTAAGTTTATAAGTACATAGATGATCTAGATATTATTAGATATGCTAATGCTAGTTTTGGTGGTTATTCCAATGAAAAAAAGCTTACTACAAGTTACATATTTAGGTTAGTTAAAGGAATTGTGTGTTAGAAGAGCTCTAAGTAGTTTATAATGGAAAATGGTTGAAGTATGAGTTCATGCCAAGTTATTGAAGAACTTTATTGGACTTTTCTTCAATTTTTAGGCCTATTAAGATTCACTTTGACAATTAATCTAAGGTATTCTTTTCCAATAATACAAAGAGCATTGGTGGATTCAAGTATGTTATGTTTAAGTATTTTAAGATTAGATGATGGGTTGATCATAGTGTATATTTTATGAGTATGTTGCCGACACATACATATGTTAGCTAATCCACTAGCTAAGAGGCTTAGGCTAAAATATTTTTATAGATATGTTTGCAACATGAGTATTATGTTGTATAATGATGTTTTGATATATTGTAAGTTACTATGACTTTTATCTTACATGTCTATATTACTTAAAATTAATAAACTTAGAAATTTTGCACTTATTGTTCTATAATGTTTTAAGTATATGCTTGTAGTTATCTTTTTATATTTGTGCTCATATGATTTTTTTTAATCTTGAGATGTGTTACGATTACTAGAAGCAAGCAACTTATGTCATTATTGATCTTTTGATAGTTAATCTCTTTATGAGATTAATGGTCTCTTTTAGAGATTATAGGTCTTGTTTTAGGAATAAATTCTTGGTTTGAAACTGAACTAATATGGTTATGTATGATGTATAATTTTACAAGTCACATATACAAACTATACTACACTAGTAATACTCTAGAGGGTTCAATTAGTGAAAATTACTTATACTTATGATTATAAGGGTTGTATATGGATTACAATATATTAACTATCATGGTCCAATATGAATGGTTGATTGAATTAGATTATGTATGCTAAGATATTTTTCAAATATGTGTAAATTTATTAAATTTATTATTTAACTTAATCGAAGAATTTTGAGATTATTTTTAAAGAAATTAGTAATCTTAATTAATTTTGTGAGAATGTAAGAATTTTTTATGCAAGTCATAACTAATTAGTCTTTTATTTTATAATTAGTTCCAATAGAAACCTAAAAACCCTTACTTATATTTGTAATCATTTTATAGACTGCCTTTTTAATATGTTTACCAGGTGTGATATGATTATCGTATAAGATTATTAGAGTACTTTGAGAAGGGTCCAAATCTATGACTCATTAACACATATCTCCCTTATCATCTTATAATTTTAAGTATATAATTAGTGATTTATAAGAGATTAAATTTACATTATTTGTAATCTGATTTAGATTATTAAAAGAGACAAGAAAAGGGTAATAAATTTTTTATTTTATAGGCATTTCATAAAGATAATTTTACAAAATTCAAAAATAATAAATTATGTTTGTCAATTCAAGTGAATACTACTGAATGATATTGTAATTTTTTTTTTGTTGACGCAAATAATTTGTACAAAGAAAATTTAACTTACTAATGCTTCCTAGGCAGTTATACCGTTGTTTTGCATCTCCATGGATCAAAACTTTGTCAAACATTGTGGAGTCTCCTGAAGGATCTTTCCAACTGTGAAATGTCCATTATAACTTCTGAAACATTCATATTAAGCACAACTAAGGAAGAAAATTTTGGCTACGTATAATACAACGGGACTTTTGGTACAGGCATCGCCAACGGCAATATGACTAGACAGGCTTGCGAAGTTTCGAATATACTTGTACCAAAAATGGTGGCAGCGTTAAACAGAATCTTTTTTTTCTTCTTTTCTTTCTGTACTGTTCTTTTAGACGCATTTCCAATACAGAATGGAGTTTTGTTGACGTGTACTCTTAAGAAGCGTTACGACCTGTTTGGTTAGAAGAATGGAATAGATAAGGATTCAACATCGGTTATTCCTCTTAAGGAATTATCTTTACGACCCAATACCTTGACTGGACCTAGATTGGAAACTAAAATCCTTGTCTCACTTTTGACAGAATTACATCCGGCTGTAAAAGCCCATACTGAGATCATGAAAGATCTATATTCTATCGAATTCCTACAAGGAAACATGTTATGTATTATGGGGTCAATTTAAAAGAAAAAGCTTTAGATATTAATCTAACATCAAATAAGGTAGTTTTACCTTTGTTAACAAAAAAGGATATTATGAGAAAAATAGAAAAACTTTCTAAAGAAAGTAGAGATAAGATAGGCTGGGTCCATATAGGATCAATTCAAATTATCATTCGATCAACCTTCCGAGAAGGAATTGATAGTCCAATTACTCTTGCAGTTATGGACAACAGAATCAAGAATCCTAAAGAAGCTTGTTTAGGAATTCTTAGAGGAAATCTTCAATATCAAAAAATAATATTTAATGTGAATCCTCGGATATCATATCATCTATTAGATCACGATTTTGATAAAACTTTAAGTTTGATTCAAGATTTTCAGAGAAAAGATTTGATAAAAGATGGTAATCGTCCTTATTCAATCACTTATATGATTTCATATGCTTTATCAAATTCTCATCATACAGATTGTTTTGTAGCCAATGATTTCATTGATATTCCTCGAATATTCACAGATATTGAACAGGTATTTCCTCCTCATATATGTGATAGTGATGATATCACGAAACAATTTGCCATTGATTTACAGGAAAAACCTTTATTACTAACAAATAGTGTACCTCCAAGATTATCTTTTACAGATACAGGAGCCTCATCGATATCAACGGTGAAATTGATAAAAACAGATTCAAGTTATAATATCAAAGGTGAATTCTATAATAGATTAGTTTATGTCCCATGTGATATTCTATTAGACACAGGAGCTACAGGTAATTATATTAATCGATCCATAATTGGTCAATTAAAGGAATTCAAATTACAAGATAATTACCAATATATCAATTTTAATGGTGAAACACATCAGTTAGATACTGGAATAGAAACACAATTAAAATTTGGAGAAACAATATTCTCACTTCGTTTGTTCGTAGAACATAATGGATTTAATTTACAAATTATGTTAGGAACAAGTTTCTTAAATATGGTTCAACCATATAATATTACAAATATAGGGTTACAAATTACAATAGGCAATAAATTAATTTATCTGCCTAGGATATGACAAGTCCTACAAGTATTTATATTCCCATAGGAATTACTTATGTAGATTTCAAAGCTAAATATTTTGCAGCTTATATTGATAGTGGTGCAGGATAATGTTTATGTTGACCTACATGCTTTCCTGAACAATACCATACCAAGTTAAAACCAATTATTGGTTTAGATATTTTGAATAATCGGATCCCTCTCTTAACAGGTATTCCTCAACCTCAAATTTTATTGGGTTCATTCCTAGTTAAATGTCCCCCTTTTTATTTCCATGATAGTGGAACTGATATTCTTCTTGGTAATAATTTCTTGCAATTATTCCATAAGATATTATTTGATACTCTGAAACATCAGATACATTTCAAGACTCCTTGTGGTCATTGGATAATATTTCGCCGTCGTTTTGCATGCTTATGCACGACATACACCGATTTCTTTTCAACCCCACACAACCCAGCGTGGTGTAGTTGATAATGAACAATCATCAAATGTATTAATTTGCACAAAATCTTGATTTTCAATCATATCTAAAATATCATTATCAATTTCTATTTTCTTTTTGCTTTTGAATCTTTTTGGGCATTGATTAGCAAAATGACCTTTTTCTTTACAGAAATAGCATTGACATTCACTTATAGGTTTTTGATTAAGTTTGCGCTTATTACGCTTATAAAAAGGTTTCCTAGGTTTAAAACCTGTTTTTCTTTTGAAATATCTAGCTTTTCTGCGTTTAAAATAACGCTTCTTGAAATATTTCTTCTTTTTATATTTCTTTTTCATCTTATGATAATAATAAGAGCTATCACAGCCAATTAATGTTGGCATTTTCAAATCATAACAACATAATGTTGATTTATTTTTCATATGCTTACTGCATTTTAACAATAGTGCTTCATCACACCATTCACTGAGTTTATAATTCACCAACTTCTGTTGAAACTGAAGGGAATTTAGCCACATCCAGTAGATCTTTTAGTTGACCTTGACAATGATCAATGTCTTCGGACATTTGATCAAGCATCTTAAATATATCCTCTTTAGGACTGGATAATATCTTTAAAGATATACCATATATACATGTATATGTTGATGACATACTCATATGTAGCACATCTTTGCCACAACATATTATGCATTTACATGCTTTTGCTGATTTGTGTGAAAAACATGGTTTAGTCTTATCTGAAAAG
Source organism: Erythroxylum kunthianum (assembly GCA_024582655.2). NCBI lineage: Eukaryota > Viridiplantae > Streptophyta > Magnoliopsida > Malpighiales > Erythroxylaceae > Erythroxylum > Erythroxylum kunthianum. The sequence continues at coordinate 65,805 of JANIMX020000090.1, forward strand.
AAAGCTAAGATTGGTTTATCTCATATTGATTTTCTTGGATTAGAACTCAGTTCTGATGGAATTAAATGATTTTGATAAAACTTTAAGTTTAATTCAAGATTTTCAGAGAAAAGATTAGTTATTATTACAAGGTATCAAACCAGAGGATAGAACTAAATTGGTTGTTGGTTCAGAAATAAGAGGAGCCTTTCCTCTAACAGTGGAAGTGGAAGGAAGATTAGTTGTAAGTTGGCTAAGTTGGTCCAGAGTCGTTGCCAAAGTACCTTCCAGTTCATTGATACAAGTTTCACATGTAGCCAATAGTGTTTGAGAGGAATTGTGAGAGCGAGTAGGTCTATGAAGACTAATTTGGAAGTAATGGTTTAAGAAAAGTACACAGACTTCACGTTTACAAAGTAAACAAGTAGCACGTTTATCTACCGTTGGATAAAAGGTACACCAGGCACAAGGTGTAGTAATATTTCCAAAGTGATATTGCCACTCATGTAGGCAATTGTCTTGAGGAATAGTATGATGAAAAGAAAACATTAAATCGTTTAATGTTTCTTCGAGTTCATCAAAACCAAGAAAACTTGGTTTTTCTGTAAGTCTATATTTATGATAAAAGTCAGGAGAGTCGGTTAAGAAGTCATTGATTATCTCATAGTCATTAGTAGACTCTTCTTCCTCTGTATAGTCGATAAGAGATATAATCGAATAAATGGATGAAGTTTCAGAGACATCAGAAGCTATCTCAATTAAATCTAAGTTTGTTGAGTTTACTAGTTGCGCATTACGAGTATACAAGTTTTTCTTTGCGAGACAGGCGCTAGATAAGTGGCCTGGTTTATTGCAGGCATAACAAGTGATGGTGTTCGGATAAACTTTCGTTGATTTATGTTTCCGAACATGACGAGTTTTGTCTAATAACGGTCATCTAGCCTTAAACCGTCGCGTATAATAGCGTTTCCAAGGTTGCCACTTAGGTTTTCCAATAAGTCTTTTGGAAGTTGAAGGGCGATGAGTAGTAGCTCCATACTGTTGAGGCGTATAGATAGTTGAGCAAAAACCATAATTTTGGCTCTTGAGTAGTTTTTGAGTGTGTATGTAAGTACACTTTTCCTTGAGTTTAGTCATAATGTGTTGGATTATGGTTCCAATGTTATCATACAAAGGAGGGACATTGGAAGTCATCCAAGAGATGTGTATCTCTTTTCCTAAATCTCCCGGAAGTTTAGAAAATAGTCTTTCACCCATTGCAGGGTTACAGTAATTTCCAGAGATGGATGACAGTGTTAGGAAATCTAAGCAGAATTTCTTAACAAATTTCCAATTAAATAACTGGATTTGTTCCAAGTCTCTCATGGCCTCTTGTTGTCGAATAGTAAGGCCTGAGTTAGCATCACAAGCCGTGAGTAGACGATGTATTTGAAAACAAAAGTTTTGAATGTTGTTACCTAACTATGCAGTTTGGGCAATTTGGTCTGGGAAGTTTCTTTTAAAAGATTCTCAGGCAGCTCTAGCAGTATCGCCTAAGTAATTTTCACCAATCTGAATCATCTCTTCTCCAGTAGTGGTGTCGTAGGCATGTTCACGAGTGTAAGTGCGAGTAACATTTGCTGTCCATTGAGTTATATAAGTATCCATTAACTGAGGATCAACCTCAGCAATATTAAGTATAAATTCATCTTTTGTGAAGAAGGACAGTTCAGCAGGTCTGCGACGTCCTGTCAAACGTAAATTGGTATTATTGTTTGTACAAATATCCACTTGTGTCCTTGGTGGATATCCACGATTGTAGTCACAAGTTTGCATAGGAGTAGAGGAATCAGGAAAACGAACTTGATAAGGAGTCCCTGATTGTGCTGTAGCAGAGGATTCCATTAAATGGACAAGTTCGGCTGAGGAGGGAGTTTCAGTTAGAAGGGATTGCGTATCCATAGTGGAAGTTTGATTTTCATAAGCAAGAATATTCTTCTGGTCATCAAAACATAAAGAATATTCAGAGTCTAAATTTCCTTTCAGTTTTTCACTGTATTCTAGATCACAAAGTTCTTCTTGAGTGAAATTATCAGAGCAGGACCTCTCCTAGTACGGTGTGGTTCGAGGACGAACCAAGCGGAAGCTGGTGGGCATGTAACACCCGGGGCCAAAAAGAGGGCGGGGAGTGATTGCCGGTGCTAGAGAAGCACGGACAAGGAGCGGCTCCTGGCAAGCTTCAGGGCGAAGGGGTACATGGAGGAACCAAAACCGCACCCGAAAAAGAGGGATCCTGAGACTGTGTAGGTATGGGACTGCACTTGTCTAAAAGATTTGATATGTACTATCCATACCAAAAAAGGTGCACCTACCTTTTCGGTGCACATTCCGTAAGAACTCTAGGGTTAAGCGTGCTTGGCCTAGAGCAATTTGGGATGGGTGACCTCCTAGGAAGTTTTCCAAGGAGAGCATGCGAGTGAGGACAAAGCATGTTGGGAAGGTCTAGTATTGGTTTGTGGAGGCAATCGTCAAATTGGAATGTGACATTTGAGTGCGACTTAGGCTTATGGGGGCCTGGGTCGTAACAGATTAGCACATTGCTTGATTCTTGGTCCCATTAATAAGTATGTAAACCTGCAAAATAAGCCAAGAACACACCAAACACACCCAAAAAAGTGAAGAGAGATAATTACAAAAAGATCTTGTAAAACCCACTCTTGAGATGTAAGATTTTATATGGATATTACTAGATATGGGTAGGTCGAATGGAAATATAGTAAAAACATTCAAGAACTATTGAAAAGCTTTAAGTAGATGAAAAGAAAAGGTGGAGCAAATTTTTGTGGCTATCTTGTTTTTAGGGAGATAAAGTGAGTGAAGAATGAGAGGTAAGGTGAATATAAAGTGCTAGGGTTGAAAAAGGAAGGGTAAGATGGTGTTATTTGTAGTGAAAATCATGTGTGAGAGGTGTTAGATGTCTGTCACCATCTTGAGAGTGACATGTTCCAATCCAGCAGCTTGTCATGTTCCTTTGTTATTTCTTCATGTATACACCCCCCCCCTGAGCTTGCTTCGCTAACTTATAATGACTTCAATTTAGTTGTCCGATTTTACTTTAGTAGCTTATAAATAAGTTATATGTTGCGAAAACATTAAACGAACATAATTAATCAAATTAAGAAAAGCAAGAAAATTCAATAATGCCCTTTTCGATAACAATCTGCCAATAAAGTAGGGAATAATGAAACTTCCAGAATTGTCTATTAAGTCTAGTAGTTTGTACCTTAAGAGGGTAGATTGTTCTATTTCTTTAACTTTTATGTCCTCTGTCACCTGTTCTTCATTCTCTTCTTCTTTCTTTAAATATTTGACTATATCAATTCTCATGAATGAGTAAGCCTCACCTCATCTTTAATACCTTGATCATATTGAATTCCACTTTTTCATCCACAATCTAAAGGATGAGGTTGCCTTCATTGACATCTACCAAAGCCCTTCCAGAGTTCAAAAATTGAATACCAAGAATTATTGGACAAGTTTGATCGTCTTCAAAGTCTAGAACAACAAAATCCACAGAAATTATAAAGTTGTCAACTTTTGTAGGCACATCCTCCACCACGCCAAACAGTTTCTTTAT
>JANIMX020000090.1:87899-99097 GCA_024582655.2 Erythroxylum kunthianum
GTGTTAGTTTGGTGCTTGCGTGACTTTAATGTTTGGATATCTGAAAGACGGAATTTATTTGGTCATCATTGCATGGCCTCATTCAAGTTCTTTACTCGGGGGAATAGAGGTGAAATAAAAAAGTGTGGAATAACTCCGCTGTATGCGCAAGACAATGACGATGATGAATCATTATTGCTAATGGAAGTGTATACCAAGATGGAGGATAAACTTGAAAAATGAACATGACTATATCAAGATATGAACTCTGAAAGATCATGAGGATGAGAACACTTGGTCCTGCACAGAGGCACTGTTGTCACTTCTCAGAGTCCTCACCGTTACTCTTTTCTCGGTAGCTATCACAGTGCTTCCCTCATCTACATCTAGGTGTGTGTATATGTATGCATATACAAACACACACGTATACAGGCCTGCATTAATTTTATTCCTGATCCTGTTCATTTTTCTCACTAGTTCGTGTAACAGTATCAGACTATTTCCTTTTAACTTGTAGGGGTTAGATTTGTTGATCCTATCAACTGCAATGACTTCAAATGATGTGTCTGTCATTGTATATTCTGTCTTAATTCCATCTAACATTGTTCTTCTTGTTTTTGTATCTAGTAGCTGTTGGAGAAGTTGGCACAAGCTGTGCATTGACGCTTTTTGGGTCTGATTGATTCATGTGCAACATCCAAAGGAGATTAATAATGTGGACCTTCGGATTTGGAATTCCCTTATATGCGAAGCAACCTTCACTACTTGCTTTCGCCACTTGGCACTAGAATTATGGGTCAAACTTTCTAGGAAAATGAAAAGCAAATCCATTAAAGAGAACTGAAGTGATCAAATATATAATTGAAATTTATATATACATAATTTTAATTTAATATATATATATCAAATGATCAAATATATAATTGAAATTGAATCTACTATAAAATAAGAAATATGAATCAAATAAGATTCTTTAATTATATTAATATTATGATTTACATATATACTAATCAGTTCAAATTATACAGAAAGGAAAGCCCGATTGTTGCAACCTGCCAAAGCACAGACAGATTCCGTCTAAGCTTGATCCTTCTCAACGTGCCTCTGAAAGAGTTGGAAGAAAGAAAGATTCAGAGTCTGAGTGGAAACTAGTCAATACTGGTGTTGTACAGAACTAATTGTATGGTGGGGTTTCCATTCCAATCCTCAGTTTGTTTGTTTGTCCGATTTTCTTAAGCAAATGCTCGTGGAACAGAACATTTTGCCCATTGGAAGAAGAAACAAAGCAGCACAATCAATATACGATTTACAATTCTGAGTTCTGACCAATTAACTCGAAGCGCCTCCATCATATCATATGCCCCTCACTCGGAACGGAATGCTGATGACCGTCAATTTAATATTTTTTTAATGATTATTATAATTAATATGTGCAATATTTTAATTTGTAATTATTATTTAATTTGGTCTCTACTATTTTTTTCTTTCAAAAGTACTTTCAACTTAAATGCTAAAAAGATTTTATCAACCCCACAAATTTTCATTATGGAGTTATTTGACGCTGAAAAAGAATTCAATGATAAGTTGACCTATACTACATATCAGACTTGAGAATTGAGATAGGCGTTTTTTTTCTGATTAACAGTCTCATTCGTTTCAACGTTACTATCAGCTTACTGTTTCTATATATCTATATATAACAACTTTCCGACAAAGTAGACCTGTCAATGCAAAGTAAAACCTCCAAAGTGGAATCATTTTGGAAACGTGTCTTGTTTCTTGCGACTTGTATGTTTTATGCAAGGATTTAGAACATGGGCCTTACACAAAGATTTGTTCTTGTCTAAATATTTGCACGATCTTTCTGTTTCCTTTTATAATGGCGCTGAAATCTGCCTAAATTCTCCCTAATTCATCTCCTGTAGATTCTCTGCCTTTACCTTGTTGCTTCTTATTTATTACAAATTTTTGCACCCAGTGTGAAACTGTAGTTTCTTTTCATTTCACTGCTTCAACGCACCGACAATGAAGCGAGCCAAGTTCGCGCCTTTGGTGCTGCAGAGTCGAGTTACATTGATCCAGATGCTAGTGGCTGCCCTTTTTGTGTACCTTCTCTTCATGGGCATTGAAATCCCTCTTGTTTTCAGAACTGGGTATGGCTCTCATAGTCCGTTTGTTTTTGACGGCCAACGGCGGCTGATCGGAGCTGACTCACAAAGCCGGCGATTTTCCGACCACATTCCGGAGAGACGAATGCTTGAGGATATTCAAGTATCTGGTCTGTTCCTTAATGAAACTGTTTTGGATAATGGTGGCAGTATCGATGAGTTCACTGTGCTGCATAAAGCTGCGAAACAAGCTCTGTTGGCTGGCAAGAAACTCTGGGACGAAATGCTAAGCTCAAAGCTAAACGAGCTTAGTGAGAATAAAACTGACAAGAGAACCGAAAAGTGTCCGGATTCGATTGCTTTATCCGGTTCGGAGTTTTTGACCCGGAACAGAATCATGGAGCTTCCCTGCGGGTTGACTCTGGGTTCGCACATAACGGTGGTTGGAGAGCCGAAGTGGGCACACCCAGAGGAAGACCCCAAAATTACATTGGTTAAAGAAGGAGAAGGTGCGGTGATGGTGTCGCAGTTTGTGATGGAGCTGCAGGGGCTTAAGACCGTTGATGGAGAGGACCCACCAAGGGTTTTGCATTTTAATCCGAGATTGAAGGGTGATTGGAGTGGGAAAGCTGTGATTGAGCAGAACACTTGCTACAGAATGCAATGGGGGACTCCATTGAGATGCGAGGGGTGGAACTCAAGAGCTGATGAGGAAACTGGTGAGTTCTTTTGGTGATATTTCTTATTCGGGTTCGTTTAAGACTGTTTCTTGTTGGCTTTGCAGTTTTGTGCGTAACCGTAATTTTACTGATTAAGGACAGTGTGTTCGAGGATTATTTAGAGCCGTTGAGAATGATTTGATTCAAGGCTTTTGATCAATGAGATACATGTAGAGCTGATGCAGTTTTGTTCTTTGTCGAATGTTCCATTTCCACTCTTCTAAAAGTCTTTTTTTTTATTTCTGTCTTTTGTTTTTGGGCAAGTTGATGGACAGATGAAATGTGAAAAGTGGCTTCGTGATGATGATAATAGCACAGAAGATTCTAAGGTTAATTGGTGGCTAAACAAAATGATTGGGAAGACAAAAAGGATTTCTTACATGTGGCCGTTCCCTTTTGTTGAGGGCAAGTTATTTGTCCTTACACTCAATGCCGGCCTGGAAGGTTACCATATCAATGTGGATGGAAGGCATATCACTTCCTTCCCATATCGCCCGGTAATTTACTCTCTTAAAAATATTGAAGAACTCTGTAAAGTCTGATGAATTTGTAGTTGAATACCTTCTTAAAGTTGTTTATCCCGTTTATCAGGGATTTCTTCTTGAGGATGCCACTGGACTGTACTTAAATGGAGACATCAATGTGAACTCTATATTTGCTGGTTCTTTACCTGCTTCACATCCAACGTTTGCTTCACAGCAGCATCTCGAGATGCTTCCTGAGTGGCAAGCGCCGCCTCTCCATGGGCAAGTCGAGCTCTTTATTGGTATTCTATCTGCTGGCAACCATTTTGCTGAACGGATGGCTGTCAGGAAAACATGGATGCAGCATAACTTGATAAGATCTTCATCAGTGGTTGCACGTTTTTTTGTTGCACTGGTAAATATGTGGATGGGAAGCTTTTTTCTATTTTTTGAATCCTCTATGCGTTGATATGAATGTCAAATTTTGGTTTAATACTGACAGAATGGAAGGAAAGAAATAAATGCAGAGCTAAAGAAAGAAGCTGAATATTTTGGTGATATTGTTGTGGTTCCCTACATGGATCACTATGACCTTGTTGTGCTGAAGACTCTTGCCATTTGTGAATATGGGGTGAGTGGTCGGAATCTTCCCTGTATCTCTAGAGTCCATATTTGTTAGCTGACAACAAGTTGCAACATTTATATTTCTATTTAGTTGTTAAAATCAAATGCTTAACTAGAACTACGATAGGTACACTGATGGTAACTTAATTCTTTGCGATTAATAGATCCGCCCGATTGCTGCAAAGTATATTATGAAGTGTGATGATGACACGTTTGTTAGGGTGGATGCGGTAATCAAGGAAGTAAAGAAAGTTGATGGAGGCAGAAGCCTATTTATTGGAAACATGAATTACTACCACAAACCCTTGCGCAGTGGTAAATGGGCAGTGACATTTGAGGTATGTCTTGGGTAAATGCAAAAGGAATCCAAAAACTATTGACTGTTTTTTCATGTGTACTATTACGGTATGCTCTGACTTATATCACCGTATACGCTACTATTTTCATTTCTCGAGAAAGTGATCATTGTTGAATTGCATCTTCTTTTCATTCTTAAGAGGCTACATTGAAGAAGAGAGCTCAAGTATTTTGACCACAGAGACCACTTGGGCAATGCATGTCTACTTCTCAACCTCTAATGAGTCACAGTTTCTTATTTCTCAACTCGCCATTACAAAACACTCCGTGTTTATATGCATCTCCCTATATGTTTTCTTATATTTGTTTCTGTTGATCTTTCTCTTAGTTCTATATGGCCGTACATCTTCTTGTCTGAATTTACTCCTCCAAAAGTTACTGATAAATCCAACTGTTATGGAACTTGCTTTCTTTTGAACCCTTGTCTATTAAGAATTTACCTCGTCACCCAAAATTAACGGAGGGGGGATGACTTGAAGTGCTGCATGCAGTATGTAGCATTTGGATCAAAATTTTATTTTTGAATAGCTGCAATAAATGGCAGAAGTTCTAATATGAGCAATGCATTCAATGCTTATATCGAATTACCCATGCAACTTTCTAAATGGTAGTATTGCTATCCTGGTAACCCTGACTTACTATAGTTTTTTGTCGTCATTTTCTTACCTTTTATAGGAATGGCCAGAAGAAGAATATCCACCGTACGCTGATGGTCCAGGTTACATTCTCTCATCTGACATTGCATGGTCCATTGTCACGGAGTTTGAAAATCATAAGTTGAGGGTACGATATTCCTATCTCTGTGTGAGTTGCCATATGTGGCTGCGTGCTATTGTCCGTCCTTGTGAGATCTTTTTCATAAGCGATAATGATCTTGCAGCTGTTTAAGATGGAAGATGTGAGTATGGGAATGTGGGTTCAAAAGTTCAACCGTTCAAAAGCTGTGGAGTACGAGCACAGCTTGAATTTCTGCCAGTATGGTTGCATTGATAATTATTACACTGCTCATTACCAGTCGCCTAGGCAGATGATGTGCCTCTGGGACAAACTACGGCAAGGAAAGCCCCACTGTTGCAATATGAGATGATCGTTAAACACACATACCAACTATAGTACCGTGATTTAACTACGAAGTGGGGAAGTTGGAAAAACGAAGTTTTACATAGGAAACAAGTTTTGATGCTGTTATACATCTCTGTACAGAACTGAATGTATAGTGCGGGGTTTCCTTTCCTATCCTCCTCGAGTTCACCGGTTCCATTCTATTATTATTATTATTTATTTTTTTGCTATACTTCATAGAATTTTTTTTTTTGTTATATGAATTGGAGGAAAAATGAATATATTTGGGCTTGAACTCCCCTGGAGTTCTCCCTTTTTCTTGATTCCTTCCTCTCGTGTCTTTCTCTGCAAAACCAACTTAAACATGAATTGTAAGATCTAATTAGTCTAAAGCTACTGACCAAGAAACCTTGAAGCTGAAAACGCAATTGTTGAGCACACTAGAATGTTAGAGGCAAAAGCTTTTTACCTCTCAGGTAATTGTTTGCTTTGGCATATATTGCTTGGCCTTTTCTCAATAGTTCAGGGACCCTCAGCGGAACGGAACAAAACTGAAAGCTATTTAAATTGCAATTTTATTTGAGAAGATGAAAGAAGCTTTGCAAAGCAGGTGATTGTTTATTAGTGGAATTAGTGTTGAAAAGAGAGTCTACGGTGTAACTTTCTGATTACTCAAAAGTCAATGAACAATAAATTACATAGCTCTCAGGGTGATGTTACTTAAACTTTTACTATAATGAGATTGATATAGAGAGGGTAAGCATAGCAAGCAGGGTCTTGGAGTAATTAAACTTGGCAGAAGTGAATACCAACACATATGAATGCTTAAACCACAAAATGTGCAAGTGTAATCAAACTGTTTCAATACTAACAAGAATACCAAAATAAGACTTTAATCCAGTCAAAATAAAAAGACTCAAGTCTCACCCAAACCCCCATTTACCTAAATTAAAGATGTTATTTTTATTCTGAATTAAAGACTTTTTTTTTTGAGTCAATCTTGAAGTAATTGATAAAAGTTATTTATTTGTAACTGAAAAATTACAGATTCTAGTTACGGAAACATTCTTTTTATAAAATATAAGAAAAATATTATATATAATTGATGATCATCTGTGTTGTTTTTATTTTTATTTTAACATTTTTACTACAAACATTTTGTATTTTCTCAAAAATTTTGAAAATCTCCATTTCTCACTTCACTAAAGTCTAACCTGCAACCTTCATAATCTCACCACTCTCACCAAGCACACGAGAACTGGCGTTCCACTTATAACTCTGAATCTTGGATTCTCTGCCTTTTACGATTGGATTGGAGTTTATATATTAACTTTCTACTCTAAACAAGAAATCCTTGAATCCCATTGTTTGCGTTAAGGTATCACTCAGTTTCCTTTCCCATTTAATGAGTTTCTCTTACTTTGGAAGATTGTTTCGCTGCTAGGACGTAAAATTTCACCAAAGCCTTACATTTCTTTTATATGGAATACAGAATCTGGAACTATGAGATGAGTAATGGTCATTTGGGCGTTTTGCTTTTTGTTTATGGGAGGTCGTTGGCTTCATGGTTGTCCAATAGGTGTTTGATGGATTGCCTGGGAGAAAGAGATTTGATTATTTATGGATTCATGGTTTTTACTGCAGACATTACGTATAATGTAGTTGTGTTATGTAAATGTCTTCCAGGTTAAAGCAATCCTGGTAGGTTCATTCTCATGAACATTCTCTCTCTCTCTGTCTCTCTCGGCTATCTGCTCCTTCCTTAGAATTGTATCTCATCAATGGACTTACTCAGTAATCTCTATTTGTCTACGTGTTTGTTAAATAGTTTCAGAAGGCATGACGTTCTTTTTAGTTTTTCTCGTTAGCGATTATAAATGTGCAGTTCTTTGCAGGTATGGAGTGATGTGGTCCGTGTTCTATGATTCTTCCACTTGCTGGGTAGGCAATGTATTTTCGGTAGTATATTCTCAATGTTCATTATAATGGAAGTCCTCCACAGACATGAAGCGATTTGCCACTTTTTCCATGAGACATTCCTTTCAAATCTTATCTTATCATTCCTACGTAGATTCCTGTCCAAATTCTTTTCTGTTCATTGTTGGAAGCCATTTGAGTCAAAGAGGTTGTTCCTCAAGCACGAAAGATACTAGACCCTTTCCAGATTTTTCCCCAAAGAAGCCCACTGTTGAAGACTCTGAACTTGTCTATCAGATATCAAATGCAATAAAGTTACGCCGTCGTGAGCCATTTGGACGCATTCTAAAACCTTTTGAATCCAAGTTTAGGTCTGACCACTTGATTTGGGTTCTTATGAACATTAGAAATGATTATAAGCTAGTTTTAGGTTTCTTTGACTGGGCATGCCTGCAGAGAGCTCCAAATCTTGAAGCACGTTGTGTCATTGTTCAACTTGCTGTTGCTTCAAAGGACCTCAAAATGGCCCATGACCTTGTTCGTGACTTTTGGGAAAACCCAAATTTGGATGTTGGTCCTTCATTCTCTCATTTTCTCCGACAAATAATCTACACATATAAAGAGTGGGGTTCAGATCCACATGTATTTGATGTTTGCTTTCAAGTACTTGTTGAAGCGGGACTGATTAGTGAAGCAAGAAAGCTGTTTGACAAATTGTTGAATTATGGAGTTGTTATTTCTGTTGATTCTTGTAACCTATATCTTACTTGCCTCTCAGGCAATTTCGATGGGCTTGGGATGGCAGTAAAGACTTTTAGTGAGTTCCCACAGATGGGTGTAACATGGAATGTTGCATCATACAACATAATTCTTGATTCTCTTTGCCAATTAGGAAAAGTAAAAGAAGCACACTACTTACTCCTTAGAATGGAATTCAGAGGCCATATGCCTGATGTTGTTAGTTACAGTACTGTAATTAATGGGTATTGCCACTCTGGAGAACTGCAGAAGGTAATGAAACTTGTCAAAGAAATGAAGATGAGAGGCTTGAAGCCAAACTCCTATACCTATAGCAGCTTAATCCTTCTTCTCGGTAAGATTGGTAAGATTCTCGAAGCTGAAAAACTCTTCACTGAGATGATAAACGAGGGAATAAATCCTGATAATGTGGTATATACTACTCTTATTGATGGGTTCTCTAGGTTGGGGGATATTCAAGTTGCTTATAAGTTGTTTACTGAAATGGAAGGTCATGGTATCATTCCTGATTTTATAGCTTATACTGCTTTGATATGTGGGCTCTGTCGAAGTGGAAAGATGACAGAAGCAAATAAACTTTTCAATGAGATGCTTAGCAAAGAGTTGAAACCTGATGAAGTTACATATACAACACTTATTGATGGTTACTGCAAATCTGATGAGATGAAGAAGGCCTTTGCCCTTCACAACCAGATGATCCAGATGGGACTTACACCAAATATTGTCACATACACTGCCTTGGCGGATGGCCTCTGCAAACATGGGGAGTTTGATACTGCAAATGATCTTCTTCATGAGATGTGTGGAAAGGGCCTTCAATTGAATGTCTGCACTTATAACTCCCTTATTAATGGCCTTTGCAAAGCAGGAAATGTAATCCAAGCGGTTAAGCTGATGGAAGAAATGGACATGGTGGGATTGTGTCCTGATACCATTACATACACCACCTTAATGGATGCTTATTGTAAAATGGGGGAGATGAATAGAGCTCATGAGCTTCTGCGTACAATGCTAGATAGAGGCTTGCAGCCTACAATTATTACCTTCAATGTACTCATGAATGGATGTTGTTTGTCAGGAATGCTGGAAGACAGTGAGAATCTACTAAAGTGGATGTTGGAGAAGGGAATAAGGCCAAATTCCACCACCTACAATTTTCTAGTGAAGCAATACTGTGTTAGGAATGATATGCGTACTGCAATTGAGATCTTTAAGGTGATGAATACTCAAGGGATCATGCCTGATGGCAACACATATAACATTATGATTAAAGGACATTGTAAAGCAAGGAATATGAAAGAAGCATGGTTTTTGCGAAAAGAAATGATTGAGAAGGGATTCAACATCACAGCTAGTTCATACAGTGCTCTCATAAAGGGATTTATCAAAAGAAAGAAACTTTTGGAGGCTAGAGAACTATTTGAAGAAATGAGAAGCAAAGGTTTGGTTGCTGACAGAGAAATATACAGCCTTTTTGTTGATGTAAGCTATGAGGAAGGAAACATGGAAAGCACGCTTGAGCTTTGTGATGAAGCGATAGAAAATTGGCTTGTGGATAAAGTCAGAAATGAAAACTGATAGTTGGATCTTCAATACTTTGTTCCAAACATGCTGATTTTAGTCCTGTGAATCTGGGCTTGGAATTTCCGTAACATTTTCAAAATTATGGTTAGTGCTATTTCATTAGCTTTCATCTGCTATTAGCTAGAATTTCGGTTTAACTTTTTGCCAAATTATGACACTTTTAAAACTCTTCACCTGATCAAGCAAGCATAAGTTGAGACGTGAATTACTTCTAAGGAGTACTAAAATTTTGATGAAGCGGAACTGAGCTCGATTTTGGCAGATGTATGGAGATTACCATCAAACATATGAACTAAATCATATTCAGAATGTGCATCAGATTTCCATGTTTAGTATGGCAACATAGATAAACCTGTCAGAAAATGAGGATTCAGTTGAAACTTAGGGCTAAAAATTCTAGATGAAGGCATGTATTGGACATTTATATGCTGTATTTGTGATTAAATGCCTTACAATTTATTGTCCTTGTTTATGAGATTGAATCTTCATCAACTAACAGTTAGAAATTCTCTTCAACTATCTTGGTATGCAGTCATTTATCTTGTTGTAAACTCCATATAAGCCAGTTAAACTTTGGGAAGTCAAAATAATGGAATTGGTATTGATGTTTGTGTCTTATCATCTCCCAGGTGATCTGCGAACAAATGCTCACTACTTTCGGCATCCAAGACTGGGAGAGAAAGGAAATGCATGAATGAGTATGATAGTATACTCCATTCTAACCAGATATCTTGTGGATCATTTCCTAAAAGTTCAAACATTGCAATAAATCGGAATTCTAAAAGGTACCAAATATCTCAATCTTACACCCCTTTCAAGTGCTCTTAGAATTGTTTGCTTCTGTTTCATAACGACATATTTCAATATTTCTTTATTAGGAAGTGCACTATTTCGTCTGTTGTATCTTGCAGTGCCATTGTACTTGGTCTTAAAATGTGCTTGAAGAATTCACATTGTTGTTGTTGGCCTGACTAACAAATCAATTTAACCTACATGCAGGAAACTCAGTTTTGACAGTAAGACTTTCAGGCAGAGTTGAGTTTATTGTGAAAATGAAACAAGATGCATTGTGAAAACACCACAAACTGGCCAAGAAAAGAACACCAATCTATTTTTGGGAGTCAAGGTTAAAATTGCTATAAGAATGATGTTGGGGAGAGAATAACTTGGTAGCAATTGGTATTTTATGAGTTTAAGCTATGACGTGGCATGTGCCCTCGTCTTTGAGTCCTGTTGAAAGGGAGCGCCTCTGAATTTGGTAGCTGCTGAAAAATGGTTCTCAATATGTACACGGCCCAATGTATTCATTTCATTTCCAGCCAGATGAATGATCACAGCACGTAAAATAGTGCAGTGTATTATTATTATAATAATAAAAAAGGTTAAACTTATGTTGTACTCTCATTGGAATAAGTCTTTCTTGAATTCTATATTCTAGTTGGCCTAACTTCCGAGTTAATTTTTCAGCAGCTCAGCTTTTATGATTTGTGGCCGATAAATCATTGATAAAATTAAATACAATTGAAAGCAGAACCTTAGGGCTAACTAGCACCAGTGGTCTAGTGGTAGAATAGTACCCTGCCACGGTACAGACCCGGGTTCGATTCCCGGCTGGTGCAGTTTCT
>JANIMX020000091.1:959377-974343 GCA_024582655.2 Erythroxylum kunthianum
ACGTTTTTTCACCAAAAAGGGGCTAAAAACGATTTTTGAATTTGAGATATTGTTATATTGAGTAATTTCCACTTGTTATACTCTAATTTGAATATTTAGACTTATTTTTTAGAATATAAAGTTAATCTATGGACTTATTCTTAAATTCAAATGATTTAATTTTTAAGTTTGAGCCAAATGACCAGAGTAAACTTATGACAAAGCATGCAACTTATATATAAAAGAATTCAACCAGTGATTTTATTTCACAAAAATGATATGCTAATAGTATCAGTGCAATTGACGAAATAGGCAAGATTATCTTTTTGTTCTTACGGAGTCTCAGTATTTAATACATTACATTAATCAAGGGATCTTATGGAACACTGTATATAATTGAGAATATATAGCTGAGATAATTCAAAAAGAATACTATTTATGCATGTGTTACTCACAAGGAATGTATAGCCATTATCAAAATCTGGAACTTAATTACTTGATAGAGATAATCGATCCCTTTTTCTTTTGACAGACATCAAAGATTGTGCAGTTTAAGTATTAAATGCAATGTTATGTTTGGATGTTAAGATAATTAAGGCAGTGAGTTCCTGAATTGTAGTGATTAGATAAAATCATGCGGGAAGGCAACCTTACTGTAGAATATATATATATATATATATATTCCCTTCTGAAGGTTGCTAATTAAGACGTTTATGCCTATAAATACTAGCCTAATTCGAGAGGCAGAGAACCACCAACAACAGAAACCCTCATCAGACATTGAAAAAAGAGGAACAGTGATAACTAGAAACTATGGAAGGAACAGGTTTAGAAAGAGTCACAATGGTACTTCTTGTGGTGTCAACTATGGTGCTTCTGTTTGCTTCAGCACAGACTTCTTTCCCACCCATCGCACCTCAAACTCCAGACTCTCCCATTATTCCTCCTCCAGCCCAAGAGGTCCCTCAACTTCCCATTCCCATTCCCATTCCCACAACTCCAGAAGGAGCTCGTTTGCCACCAACTACACCCCAGTTTCCTCTATCCCCACCACAAATGCCCATTATTCTCCCAGTACCTGTGGATCCCCAGACTCCCCCACCTGCTCCTGATTGCGATACAAAATGTGCAGACAAGTGCATGCTCAAGAAATATAACTTCCTTAAACTCATTTGCATGACTCTCTGCAAAGCCATGTGCAAGTATTCACCTTTTGATTCTCGATACAGATGTATTGCTGGTTGTGCACATTCACTGCCCCATGCTTTCACTACTGGTACGCATGATCAATATCTACACATGATGTTGTAATTTCTGTAACCCTTCTGATATGAGTTTTTGTGTTTGATGTTTACAGATGAGATCCAAGTGGAAACGTATATGAATTATTGCAACAAAAGGTGCGAGTCGGCTGACTAGCTGCATCTTGGTAGTTGCTTCGACGACGTAGATAGTTTGTTCCGGTTGTAAGAACTTCATAATAAAAAGAGCATGTACCTTTTACTAAAAATAATATGCTAACCATTTAATAGCAATAAGGGAATGCTTTTCAAATATCCATTATTGGCTCAATTTTGTTCTTGTTTTATTTATTTATTTATGTTGAAGTAATCCATTCCAGCCAGAGTTTCATTATATTTCGGTTTACGGGACCAAAAAGGAAATGTAAAAGAGCGAGGGAGAGAGTACGTCAAAACCTTAAAAGGGCCTCCAACCTTACGAGCCGTTTAAAAGGCTTACCCTGTATCTGACCACTGAGAACCTGGGAATAGGGGGAGCTGTGTTCCAATTAGAAATATGCTTCAAGGACGTGGTACTGATACTTTAGATTATAAATCCAACCCCTTCAAACAATCTGTTTGTTAAAGAAATAAAATGAAATTTTGTTGGGCGGATCAATTGAGATTGATTTCTAGCAATTAAACTAAAGACAGAGTCAAGCTTCTTAATCACAGAAAAACCTGCATATATATGACAGCCATATCGCATTTCCATCATTCCGTTTTTGTACACACGAGACACTTGAAAGCTTAAGTTCTTGGTGTTGTATACTCGTGGGCTATTTGAACCAATCTGATCCAAATACTACTCTTTTGGTGTTTAAAATAGTCAACTATAGCTTTGTCTCTCTCTAAAGTTGTAGGCAATGAGTGGCCTTTATTTTGTATGGACTTCCCTCTCATTCTTTTACCACTATGTTCTGTTTTTGATCATTATTACACTTGTCCTGTACCACCGCTACGAGTCTACCATCCTAATTTTAACATAATTCACAGGGCCTTATGAATCACACATACGCAAACTCAATCAGAAACATTGAGCAACCATTTTCATTAAATGCTTTTTCTTTCAAACTCACACAGGGAAGTACTGTATTACTCTCACCGTAAGATGATGCATAGCAGGTAATCCCATGACCATGTCTCTTCCCTCTTCTTACTTTTACTTCTTATATTCAACTCAAGCAGGGATGGGGTGTCCGTGGCTGGTATCTCCTAGTACTTGGAAGCAGAAAGGGAGCAAGAAACAGCAGCAATTCGGTAAGAATGAGAATGTTCTTCAAGCTTGTGTCTTTTTTCTGCATCTGCACAGCATGTTCTGCTTGTGGAAGTCGTTACATTTTGTTTGGTGCTACGGTTTGAATCAATAAAAACAAACAAAATGGCTTAATATGCATTCCAAAACCAAAATAATTCCCATTCCACTCATATCAAGTTATGTTACAGTAGAAATGAAAGGAAGAGAGGTGTAAAAAAAAAAAAACTTATTCTATACCCTTTTGCACACCCAAAAACATCAACAGGAATCCAATAAGCTGGTTAATCCTTCTTCACTTTTTTCTCTGTTTCTTTCGTTGTAAATTGGCTAGGTGCCATTGTATACTTATACTCTCACTAGAGACTTATATAGTAGGTTCTGTACACGAGACAAATCAAAGGCCAAAAACTGGATCAGAAGACAGAACACCCGAAACCAAATCAAGAAAACAAAAGAATCAGACACACGAATGCAACACACTGGTTTGATGCGAGTATTGGGGTGATACTCTTTTCGTGGGGGGAAAGAAAAATGAGCTCAGAACACATTGTTAGATGTGTCTAGACTGAGCGGCTAGAATGCACCTTATCATTCTAGACCATGGGTTTCGGAACGCAGATCTTGATGTCTGTCAATAAAATTTCAGGTCATTATGTCTGCAATTCTAAGAAGGCAACGGAAGCCGAAACTTGGTAAACAAATTATGTCTTGGGAGGGATTAAAGATGGGGAATGAAGGGACAGATGATGGTTTAAACGTGAAATAGATCAGGGAGGTCAGTTAAAGACTTTGTAGGAGGGCTCTTTTGCAGGGTGGTGCTTGAGATTGATTTGAGCTTGGATTGGCGCAAGGAGACTCCACACCAAGTGTTTTTAGTAGGAAGTTTCTCTCCTGGAAAAAGAAAAAAAGAAAGGGAATGATTAGTCTCGCACTGAAATCTGAGATAATATCATACCTTGACTGCACCTATAATTGGCAAATAATGTGAAACACTTTTGAGACAACACAAATTGCTTGTCGGTATTCGGCTTAATAACAAGGGCATATTTGCTAGAAAAGTTTGTGAATAATGAGTAATCAAATTCTAGATTGGTTTCTTCGGTATGTATTAATTATCAGAAGCAATTTTTTAAATGGCCCAATAATTGCCAATAGGCTCCACAGCCTAATTAATCCTTCCATGACCACTGAAAAAAAAAGGGAAAAATCCTGGTAGTGTCTTAATAGCTTTAAGTACTTTCATGTTGATGATGCTGACTCCATCGTCAGGAGACAAAAGTTCAGTAAAAGATTGGTCATTAGCAGGCAATCCCAGCATCAAAGGTACTATCATGACCAACCATTTAGTCTCGCAAGCTATTTAGAAAGGAAGAATGAAGTCACAGTAGGTAGTATAACTAATTCCACTAGGACTACGTTGATCACCCGCTAACCACTCCTGTTGACTCTAGGCTACAACCTCAATAACTGACTGCGCAAGTCTTACAAACACAGTTGAAGGTGACTGACTCTTATGTTACAGATAGATAAAAGGAAAAGCTCCACAACTGACTGGTTCTAAAGAACTTACACTTTCTGAAAATTTTGGGCTGGGAATTGTTGCTGCCAAGGATCTGAAAAGTGGGGTAACGTGAATAGGGGAGCTGAACTCCATACTTGATGAGACAGAATCCAATATGTCATTTTTCATGGGCTCATCGCAAGATGGGCAGATCTCCACTGCAGTAGGATTCAATTATGAGCACACCACTATGAAATTATATGCTCCCATGGGAAATAAAGTTATATACTTGGACCATTAAATCATATATCAACATTCAATACCTTGAGTAATGTTTGTCCTGCAAACTGTTCCTTTCTCATTTTCACCTCCACTGTTTTGCTCTTCATTTAGAATTGACTGCAACTCAGTTTCAATAACCTTAAGCAGCAAACCGATCTCAGTTCTAGCATGCTCCGTTTTGTCAAGTACTGTACATGACATTAGATTCGACCCTGTACTGTACTCAGAACTGGCTGGAGACGCCTCATATAGATCAGGTTGCCTATAATATTTTGATCATAAGTCAAACTTTCTATGAGCTATAGGTTCTTGTGAAGCCTGAATATAACACCCCTCTTTTCCTTACCTCCATGATGGCTGATTTTCATCATCAATGCTCCTTAGGTCCTCTATCAGGTCTTTAAAATCATCGAATTGAAAGTTACCATCACAGATACTGTGTCTCGAGCTATAATTTTCTTTGCTTTGGTTCAGGTAATCTTGGAGAACCTGTAAGTACACATAAAATTCCAAAATAAGGGCATATGAAACATGTGCGCATAAAAAGTTTCCAATCAAAGATAACATCTTGAGTACTGTTTCGCGTAATTGTCAGGACAGCGCCACAGCAAACACAACACGCTGAGAAGTGCTCGACAGAAAAAGCAACAAAAGCTAACCTTCCATGCATTTTCCAGACTTTGGTCCATATTCTCTGGCTTAACTTTCAGTGCAAGCGAGCTGAGAAGCTCGGCTTGTTGCATCAGAGCAGTTATCTTTGGATCATCCTTCTTGAGAAAAGTTCCTTGAGTTTTACTACTTTGAGCTGTTAGTAAAGACCAAGTATATTTGGACTCTCCCATTTGAGCAGTTTTCTAGAAGTAACTTACACAACCATCAAACAAATAAGATTTCTTTGAACTTACCATTAACAGAGACTTCATTAGCATTATCAACATCAGGTTGGCCGGGCATATTAATATCATGAATGTTTTGAGTTAATACTGCAAATGGAGGTCTAGGCCGCTGATTTCCACCTTGTAGGTGAGATCTATCTTTGAATTTGAAACTTTCTCTATGTTCAGGGATGTGGGATCTCCTGAAGTCAACAAAAACGTGTTATAGATTGTTAAGAATTTCAAAAGCTTAATATGGCATGCAGCCATCTGAACAATACTGTACCTTAGCTTCTTAGCAGCGTCTCTATTCTCTGCTGTTTCATCTGTGTTAAACCCATTATGGAATATGATTCTTTCGTCGTTTGGGCTGACAAATGTACTTTTATTCTCTTTTGCTAAGGCCTCGTATTTTGCTCTTTTCTTGCAAAGAGTGGAGAATCGGTTTTTTACGGCATTGTCTGTCCTGCATAGGCAACACGTTTTGATCTTTGCAAAGCGCATTACAACAAATAAAAACGCCCAACTGCAAGAGATAGGGGAGGGAGATATATGTACCTGCCTGAAACAACTTTTGCTATTTCTGTCCATCTGTTACCAAATACTTTTTGAGCCTGCAGATGATCTTAAGTTTTCAAACTGTTGTCATATTAAATATGCAGATTAAGCTAACTAATTTTGTAGAATCCGAAAAAACATCATGCTATCTGCTGGTTTAAAAACTCCACAATTACAGCATCACGGGACAAGCATAGAAGGACCAGAGACAACATGACTGAAGAGAGATGATCAATTCGTTAAAACAATCATTAGTTATAAATAAGATAATACGCAAGAAATGAAACTCTGGTATAGGACACAGATAATCAATTACCTCACATAAAAGCATGTCTTCTTCTGGGGACCATCCTCCCCTCCTGAAGTCAGAATTCAAATAAGTATACCATCTGTAAAAAAAGCTCATAATCAAATTGCATTCTCTTGTTCATCAGGATAAATGGGAGTCTTTTATCAGCTAAAAAGGGAAGAAAACAGACAAAAATTCCCATCCCACCAGCTTAGGATGAAGGTCTTAGTTGAGCTAACAAGGTATTAAGCAATGATTTTGATTGCGATCTCATAAGTAGAACTTCACCGACCTTCTTCTACACTGTCTTGTCGTCTTATCCTTGAACTTTGAGGCGATAATCGACCAACTGGATTTAAAAGAGGAAATAAACCAAACACCCATCAGCCCCTACCCATTACAGAGTTAATAATAGCCCGCAGGCAAACATAAAAAAATAAAGAACAAAAGGGAACAATCTTCTCACTTTTCAGTTCCATGCAATTTAATTTGCTCACGAAGTATATCATCCTCCTGCACGGCCAAAAGTCGCACAAACTTTAATCAAACAATACTAATTACGAATGATCTCAAAACAAGAAGCATGACCAAGAAGCAGAGACATGAGAGAGAAGAGAAAAACCTGTGGAGTCCAAGCGACAATATGTCTTTCCTTCTTCTTGGAATCTTCATTTCCACCATTTATTTTCTTCTTGGCTTCTTGCATTTTCAAGTCAGCTACTTCCTAACTAAACGCTCCCTATTTTACTCTTTCTTTCTCTATCTGCCTTCTTCCTCCCTTTGACGCTCCCTACTACTCCTTTTATCAAAACCAACTCTCATCCTATAAAGTCGACTCCTCTCCACAAACCCACAAACGAAAATCTAATAAATAGACAGTAAAAAGGTTCAACAGAATAAAACCTCCCCACAAGGACTCAACTATCTCAATAACCTCCACTTACCACCTAGTAACCTATATACACACTATATTCCCCTAGGATATATTATGAAGCTTTCAAGCTCTTGTTCTTCAAAGGTTTGGTATTTAACGAAAAGGGTCTCTAACAAGTAACAAAACAAGGGACTGGACTATAAATGCCTTAAATGGAATGAAAAGCATCCAACTTTCGCTGGGATTGGACTGAAACGGCAATCGATTGCTCGATATTCGAGGGCTTCCATGGACAAATAAAGTATAAAACTATTGCACATGTTTGATCGAGGGAGAGAGAGAGGCAAAGTAATTGAGACACTGTAGAGATTGAAGTTGAGTGTGTGAGTGACGATGACTGATCTGTCTGACGGTCTTTTTCTCTGAAATTTTAAAATGAAAGACTCTGTCTCTGTCTAAGACAAAGAGGTCTGTGTATGTGAGTTTGTGCAACTTGTTTTTGTTTTAATGGTAATTGTAAATGATATGAAAATAGTTATTGACGGATTCTTGTTGCCTTGGTGTGCTGCAATGCACCTGCGCGGGTACGAAGAAGAGTTTGAAAAGATGGGAACGCTGAAACCCATGACTTGCAAGTATTCATGATTCATGAATCACCTCATGACTATGCCGCCCACTTTCTCATATTCCTTTATATATAGATATATATATATATATAATAAAAAACCACATTCCTTCTCTACACATTCATATTATACATCAAAATGTAAGGACTTATTTATTTGTTTCTATGTTTTTAATTTTAAATTCAGTTAAATATTTCATTTGTCTGTTTTTAATTTTAATTTCTTCTAATTTTTATAATTTATGAATACTATAAATTTGATTTTTTTGTTTTTATTTCTTTACATAATCTGATTTATGAACTAAATATATGTTATTTAATGACTTAATATTCATTAATAATAATTTTAATTTATTTTTTAATAATTACTTTAAATTTATTTTTAATTTCAAAATACATAAATTTTAAATAAAAATAATTTTAGTAATTAATTTTTTCTTTATGAAATTGTTTATTTTAATCAATGCAATAAAAAATTTACTAACATTTATTGACAAATATTGTTTAAAAAGATTAAAATAAAATCAATTTATTTTTAATAATAAGGGATTAATCAAGAGTTGTGTTTTGAAATGACAATGGCAATGACAATGACAAATGGAGAGGTAGAGTAGATGGATTAGAGAAGGTGGAGTGTTTTACTTGTATTAAAAGGAGAAAGGAAGGGACATGACGTTGTTCGTGACCTACCACGCACCTCTTCACAACTACCCTACACGAAAAATTAATTTAAATGCCCTGCTTTTCGTTGTTTACTATTTCTCCGTTCCTGACATGGCCCCAAATACACGTGAGACACTTTTTCTTTGTACCTCCAATTTCCAACTGTTCTAAATCATTTTTCAGTTGGGTTGATATTTTAAATTTCAAAGCCTTTTTGTGCTTCTTTCTAAATTTTCAGTGACCTTAATAAGAAGATTCTATGAATTGTACCTTTAATTTTAAGTAATAAGATTGTAATTTATATATTTCCATCTCAATCATACGAAGATAACATTCTTTTAGGAGATGCGATAATTTAGTTTTTTTTTTGTTGAACAACTTTTTTATTAATTAAGGATAAGGCTACGTATTATTAGACTTTTCTATATAAATTTTTACTAAATGTTGTTATAGTAGTATTTTAGTTTTTTTTTGTAAATTTTAGTTTTCGTTTCTTATTTTAATTTTTCAACTAAAAATAAAAATTTGTATAGTTATTCATGTTTAATAAATATATATTAGACAATAAAATTATTAAATTTTATTATAATAAATAATCTAATAATTAAATGTTAAATATATTTTAATTATTAAAGCAAATTTTATTTAAATTTGTATATTTTGAAGATATTTTAAATTTAAATTATATTTAATAATAATTATTAAATTAAAATTATTTACAATATAAAAATTGAATTATTCATTAATAATTAATATTGAACAATTAAATGATATATATTTAATTGAAATCATATTTTAAAAATATAAACAAAATATAAAAATAACTTTTTATAGTTTTTGAAAGTCATAAAAACTGAAAGAAATATAATCTAACAACAAAACTAAAATACTATATATATTTTTACTACATTTGAAACAAAAATAAAAAACCAAAAACAGAAATGAAAACAAATAGGATCATAAATTCTTTGTCATAATATCAAAGCTAGATGATACCTATAGTCCCCTCTTTGTTTAATGCTTCTTTTCAAAACAACAAACCTCATTTGCTATTGTTTTTGTCGTTTTAGAGAAACACTTGCCTTTCTTTAATCTCAATGTCTTCTCCTACATAATAATATCTTATATTATAAAACATATATTTACCTGTAAATCGCTCAACAACGTTTGTCTCTTCTCTCTTGCTCTAGGAGATAAAACCCACTCTCTTTAATTTGATTCCAACTGTTTCACTCTTTTCTTTCGCCCACCATTAATCTTGCATATTCCTTAAACTCGCCACAATTTCAAAGAGGGAAAACCCAAATCTATTATTGCCTTAACTACCAATTATCACAGGGACTCTCTTTCTAGAGTTGTCCTTTTTTGAATTACTTTAAAAAATTTCTTATGAAAAATCATTTAATTCAACCATTTTCACCAACATACCTATCGAACTTACCACTCTTCAATCTAATGACTTCCAACTCATTACTATAAATGTCTCACCCTAAGAACTTCTCAAACTCACCACTAACAATTATATCTTACAAAAAATTTGGTTTCAAATTCTATTTATTGGGCATGTTATGTTTATATATGTTGAATATTAGTTCAAACCCTTACCCACCTGTTACTCTCACTAATAATAACACTACAACACTAAACTCATCCTATAATGTATGAGTTTCTCAAGATCAACTCATACTCAATGCACATATTAGATCTCTCTTCTATAATTATACTATTAGTCGCTCAAGCCAAAACATCACAAGAAGCATGGATAATATTAGTTGACACTTATGCTAAATCATCTCATTACCTCGTTAAGAAAGTTAAAACTCACCTAAAAAGTACCATCAAAGGCACTATGAATGTCACTAATTTTATATAATATGTTAAAGTTTGTACGAATAAACTTGCTATCTTAGGTGCATTAATGAATGAAGAAGATCCCATAAAGAAAATTCTAGATGAATTGGTTAATGACTACAATGAATTGATTCATGCTATTCAAGATTATGATAATCCCATATCATTTAATAAACTTTACGAGAATGTTAAACATTTGAATCTTCTCCACAAGTAAAATGCAAAGAATCAACTCACTTTTTAGCTATTACCAACCCAACTTGTCAAAAAACTCATATTAGTACCTATAGTCCTCAATCAAAAATTGACATTATTCCTCTCCTAGTCATATGAGTACTCGTCCTTTAATATTTAGCAATAGTTGGTCAAGCAATTTCGCTAGTCTATCTTCAACACCCAATAAATTAACTATCCATAACCTCATAGAAATTGTATATAATATCCATACTTAGGTCGTTGTTGGTATACAAAGACACACAACTAAGAACCGTTCATCATTTCAATGTGCCTATTTAGTCACAAATACATGATATATGCCACCACTAATAATCCCACCAATACCTTGGTAGCCTCACACCCATTTTAATCTTGCTTCTCATCATATCATAGTAGACTTAAGCAACTTATTTATATATGCATCCTATACTGGTAAGATAACATTATGATTAGAGATGACATAACAAATACTACTCTTAAATCTAAATTAACATTAAATGATATGCTTTGTGTACCAAACACGAAAACAAACCTATTCTCAATTTCTTAAATTTGCACCACCAATAATGTATCAACTAAGTTCTTACTAACTTTATTTCAGGTGAAGGATCTTTGCATACAGAAAACTCTTTTGCAAGGCGTCATTAAGGATGGAGTGTATCAATAACCAACTACTAAGTCAATATCATCTCCCATTCTTGCCTTTTCTAGTGTTAAAGTCAGCACCTTAAGTTGGTACCACAAATTAGGTCATCCAACCTTTCTTGTTTTAAAGCATATGATTTTTGTTTATAATTTAGTTGTCTTCCCCCGTGCCAAAAGAATTGACATGTAATACATGTCATCGTAATAAAAACCACAAAGATTCATTCTCTACATCCACTCTAATATCTTCTCACCCTTAGTTAATGTTATATATTTTATTATAAATTATCTTCGAAATGAATAGTCTAATATGTTCTACATTTTAGGAAATTTCTTTCTCTTAAAAGGAGAATTTGCAGCAAGATTTTTTTTATAAAAGGAACAAACTTCATCAAGTTTAATTATAGGTTCCTCATTTGCATTATTTGACGGAGATTTAGTTGTGGATATGTATGCAAACCAGTTGTAATAATATCTCTAAAAATATGACACAAAATTAAAAATTTATTGTACTTTTTTAAAAATGTGAAGCATTTTATGTACTTACAATGATAAAAAATGTACATAAAAATTATAATATGATATATCAATAAGAAAATTAATATTTCACCTTAAAATTTTTTTTTCAATTTTTATCTATAACATTAACTTCACCTGTGAAAGAGTTATAATCAATTTATGTTTCTTTTAGTAGATTCTTAAAATAATTTACTATAGTCCTCATTCCATTATTCTTGTTTTTCAATTAGACATTAGTATTTTATTTTTTATTTTTTTAAGACTTGTCTTAATATTCTTCTTCTAACCATGTCTAGAAAAAATGTTGTAATTATTTCATTTTACTTCTTCACTTCTTCAACTATTAACAAGACTAAATGCATCTCTATTGTATCATATCATAACCCCATTCTTTTCATTTATTTCCACACAATTATTTGAAATTGTTTGAGAAAATTAATATTTCACCTTAAAAAAAAATTCAATTTTTATTTGTAGCATTAACTTCACATGTGAAAGAGTTATAATTAATTTATGTTTCTTTTAGTAGATTCTTAAAATTATTTAATCTTGCCCTCATTCCATTATACTTGTTCTTCAATTAGACATTAGTATATTCTTTTTTAAATTTTGTTTGAAGACTTGTCTTAATATTCTTCTTCTAATCATATCTAGAAAAAGGTTGTACTTATTTAATTTTACTTGTTCACTTCTTCAACTATGATTGAGATTAAATGCATCTCTATTGTATCATTTCATACTCCCATTCTTTTTATTTATTTCCACACAATTGTTTGAAATTGTTCATATTGTCCAAAACTTCCATAACTAAAATATTTAAATGTGAATGATAAAAAAAGTATCTCATTCAATGGTTTAAAAAGTATGTACAAAAAAAAATATGACCAGATAATATGATACTCTAGATGCTAGATACATTCATAATATGTACTCACATTAACTTTTAGAGAAGAGTATGTAATTCTTCCTCTTAAGACTAAATCGAAGCATGCCCTCATATTTTCTTCTTATTAATTCACAAGAGAACGAATCTCGGCTCAAACGTTGTGTTTTGTAATTGTTATCATAATCCTATTGAGTTTTTAGAAAATTTATGTTTTTTAATTATTATAATGTTGTTGGTGGAGAACAAGCTATTGTTTGAAAAAAGTTTCTCTCTCTCTCTCTTCCTTTCTCTCATACTATGTCTTTGTTTTCATGGCTCCCTCTCTTTGTTATTGTTTTCTTTTTATTTTTCTTATATTCAGTCACCTCTCTTACTTATTAACTATCCCCCTTTTTGGTGTGTTCCCTATTCTTTCTTTCTTTGCTATTTCTCTTTCGGTTCTCTTTTCATATATGTAGAATAGGTATTATAAGTTACAGAATCACTTCTTTTGATGATTAATAAGTAAGAATTCTATGGTTATGAAAATCACTTCTTTTGATAATTGACAGACGACACCTTGTTCTCTCCCATTAAATTGTCATTAATTTGATTTAAAACTTAAATTCAAGAAATTTAAAAAAGACTAAAAATAACAACCCTTTTAAAGTAAAAAACTATATTTAAATGCATTAAATGACAGTAAACTCACAAACTCGTTGAGACATATATAGCTCCAATTACTATAAAAAAAAACATGTTCATTTGGTCTTAGCATGCTTAATAGTACATAATCAAAGTTAAAGAAAAAAAGAAAATATAAAAAAAATGATAACAAGGACTCTAGAAGCTGATTCTTAATATTAAAAGACAACACGTCAAGAAGATCCAACAAGATGATATAGTGACCAATGTTTAAGTGCGAAAACATCAAAAAGAGTAAAGAGAATAACAAAAAAAAAAGAGAAATAAGAGAACAAGTAATTTCTTAAAGTCTAATTTTAGATATAAGAAAATAAAGAAACAAAGAAAAAGAAACACCACCCTTCAATCCTTTCTTTTCAATTGGAGGTTAGGAAAAGCTTTAATTCCATATTGCTTTTGTTTTTGGTCATGAGAGAGAAAGAGGTCGTTGAGAGAGAAATGAAGATGGAGGGTATCTGCCACCCCTACTAATTATTATGGTACATTATTTTTCATAAATTTATGATTTATTATTTTCACAAATATGAATTTTCTAATTTCTTGCCCAAATTTCTTCACTCAATATATAATCCACAATCAACATACATACAAACTTTACTTAAAAGTAGAAAGAATCTACTATTGATAAATACAAGGGAATAGGAACTCTCTCAAAAGCTAACTAAAAGGAATACCAGAACAATAATTTATTAGGAAAATGTGAAATTTCAAATAGAGAAATATAGGAAATGCAACTTAAATTTGCAAATTTAATAAAAAAAATAAGTACAGATGAAAAAAGTCTATAAATATATGCTAATGTTAAAACATGCACAAACACACACATACTAGAGTTTTAGCTTCTGATGATCATACTCACCAGTTAGTTAAAACAAGAGATCTAACAAAAAAACCTATCTGATCTAAGAAAATATATCATAGGATCAAAACTCAAAAAGTTGTTTATCTACAGTTAAAAAGTGGACGAGATCATATACTCGTAGGCTTTTGAACACACAAAAAATCTATCACATTCATTATTACCTACAACCACATGAAAGAAACTCAAATCTAGCGATTCTCTTCTTCTTTATCGTTAGGATTGAAATAGAAGACACAGAGCACCCACTTGAAGTCCTTGTAGTGATGGAAAGAGTAGAAGGATGGGTTAGCAACCAAAATAGAGAGATTTAAAGATGAGAAGAAATAAACTAGCAACCAATATTTTAGTGGGTATCGATCGGTAATGGCAGTATCATCACAATACTGGAGTCAAAGTGAAATTTGGTAAAAGTATTTAGACTAAAATATGTAAACCACCGCCTGCCTCCATTCACATATTATTCTGTCTGTTTTTCTCAATTTTCATTGTTGTCAGACGTCTGTAAGACAACTTCCTATCTCTGTTGTCATCTCATTGTCGTCGTCTCATCCTCTTAACTGTTCAGGGATTATTGCTATTAAGGTATGCTATACTTTCGACCTACTTTTTTAATAAAATAATTTTTTTCTTATTTAGTGAGGGTTGACCATAAATGACCAAAAGAGAGCCAAAAAGGGCTTGCTGAAAGACGAGAGAATGATATAAAACTAGAGGAACTAACCTGTGGTATCTATGATAACAGTAAAACAGAGATCATAGTGAAGTCTCTTTTGCAATGACTAGTTTAATTGAATTAACAAGTATATTTTATCTTCCTTTGAAAAATTGAACTACCCGGTAAAGTTAAATTCAAATATGAGACAAAATAATAAATCCTCTTTATTATAAAATCAAACCTCTGAATATTATGAAAATTACAAGAAGGAATATGTAGAAATTGTTGGTTTATGCCCTACAGCCAATCACTTTGGTTGTAGTTTAATGACAAACTATTTAAAGGCATTCTTTATCTTATACATATTTAGATATATATGATAAAGTTCTTGGGATAATTATACATTGCAAATGAAATTATAATGAGATTATAATTATGAGATTCATATTGCATTTATGTATTAT
>JANIMX020000091.1:1229999-1240129 GCA_024582655.2 Erythroxylum kunthianum
AATAAATAATTTTAATCTTTTATATAATATTTATTAATATATATAGTAAAATATTATATTATATTTCAAATAAATAATTAAATATTATTTATAAGTTATTATATTATTTAAATTATTAAAGTAAAATTTATTTAAAAGTATATATTTTGAAGATATTTTAAATTTAAAATATATTTAGTAAGTAATTATTAAAATTAAAATTATTTATAAAAAATTCAATTATTTAGAATTCTTAACCACAATCATAACAAACTCAACTTTCTTGCTTTGCAAGAATTGGGTGGAGGCAAGCTTTGAAATAACCGGTAAGATTACTTATACATAATTAATATTAAATAATGTATATTTACTTAAAAATAAATCAAAATAAATATGAACAAATATTATGATTCTCATAAGTTATTAAAAAAAAATTCAACAAACATGTTTAAAATTAAAATAGAAATAAATACTCGTTCAATTTTGTTTATATCAATCCAGTCTTATTCCATGCCGTGATTGTGCTTTAATGAATACTTAAGAAATAAGCCCATATATTAATGTGTAAAAAAGTACTAATACCTTATATAAGTCACCATTATCCTCTAATTAAATTATATGTACTATTGAAGTAAAAGCCGGCACAGACGGACATTCTCCCATGTGCAACTCTTTTCTTTCTTCTTTTTCCCCCTCTAAATCTAAAGGCGGCCGTATAATTTATGTTTTCTTTTTGGTTTTTACGTACTCTCTAAAAGAAAAGGAAAATAGACCGTTACCGTCCAGCAGCGAGATGTTCCCACGTGCACGACACGTGGCTCGATTTACAAGATCAATGTCTTCGCAATTCAGTGGACGAGCACATACGAAAAAATATTTCCCTGACACGTGCGAGTGCGTGTACCTTTACAGGATCGATGCTCTTTGCACCACGTGCGCCGCACGAACCCCATCTCTGATCCTCAACGACGGCGTTCTACCATACCCGTAAAGGACCACTACGGTCCAAAATTGCCTCCACCTGAGACCAGGCGCACACACCTTGATAAGTTCTAACAAATAGAAGTCGTAAAATAAAAACTTTGAATTCTTCAGGAGGAAGAGACAGAACTAGTGGATTAAAAAATGAGAAAGTCATTCATATTTGTCAAGCACATATATCTTATTTTATTGCTGTGCTAACTAATAAATAAAAATTCAAACACTTAGTTTTAGGAGATTCATGTATTTAATTTTACTTTAACAAGACCTTGATAAGTTCTAACAAAAACTTTTGTTGGTCAAAACTCAAAATCGCGTGTTAATCAGCAAGTGAAATTTAGGGCCATGTGATCACGTAGAATAGAGAAAAGCAAAAAAAGTCAGTGGACCACTACCCACTTGACGGTTAGGACTTAGGGGAGCCGCATCCTAAATCACTTATTATTAACATACCTTCATATACATTTATTTCTAAATATATAAATCAAAAGTTTTTTAAAAAATCTAGACATTAGTAACATTTATTTGATTTTTTCGATTCTTAAAGAATTATTTATAATCATAATTAATAAGTATGTGGCCTAAATAAAAATAGTGGGGTTGGGTTGGATTGGAATGAGAATAGTGTAATGTTTGATATATATGCTAAACTAATCCCTTCAACACTTTTGACATTGGCCGTAACTAGCACGTATTACACGTCTGGATAGTCGCCGACTTCTTGATGACCCTATAACCCATGTTGAAAATTCCTCAAAAATAGAGGGCAATTTGGGAAGTTTAATGTCCAAGTATTGCTGCCGTTGGGACCCTATTAATCCAAATAAGGTCAAATGTTAATTATGATTTTTGCGGTTCTAGTTATAGAAAAGAATGGAAAAAAAAATGATTTCCTTATTTTAATAAATAATGTTTATTTTGACTGGTTGCCAATCCTCCAATCCCGTTTTATTCGTTTTCCTTTTGGTTTATAATTAACATTATATAATTCATCCAACTTAAATATATTTTATTGTTCATCTCTTGAATCATATTCTTAAGATTAACTTCTTGATAAGCAAGAGAAAATAAAACAAACGGAGAGAGACAAAAGACGGAAAAGGGGCGGCATGATTATATATGTACGTGGTAATTAGGCAAATACTTTCATTTCATCTCTCTTAAATTAATTATTATAATAAAATTGAAATATGATCATTTGAGAATCCATCCACACTGAAACTTTGGTTTGTATTGATTGAGAATTTCTTGTTATCAATTTTCTTTTTTTCCCCCTATTTATATGTGCTTGGCATGAAAATGGAAGTAAAGTACCCAAGTGCAAGCACAACAGTGATTTGTCTTCGCTGTTAAGAAACCAAACTCATTTATGTAATTCGATGATGATTACAGTGTTATCCATGATTTGCAACTTTCTATTTCTTGAAATAATGACAGACAGACTTAGATACGTACGTCAAAGTAAACCATATTTTTGGTCGGGGTCAAACTATATGATTAAGAAAGAAACGTCTGCGACTTTACTTCCTTCACCGGACAATCAATGTGAAGAACGTAATTACCATTAACCTCAAAACTAATTAAATATTAAACCAATATGTATTAACCCATAGAACCAAGAAAAAAACACACCCAATATGTTTATAAGTTATTAAGCTCATAGATTAACCGCAATTGAAACGAAAAAATAAAATCCACAATTTTATTTTATAATATGGTATGGGTCATGAGTTTTATGAAGCAGACAACAAACTTACAAAAGATAAAAAAAAAACATTTTTTTTTCCAAATAGGAAAGACCAAGATTATTACATAATATGTGATTTGACTAGTCACATTGGAACGTAAAATCATTCTTAATGCACCAATCCAATTCAAAGACCCCACCAATTACCATAAAACCAATCGATTGTAACCATGGTCGCTTGTCCGCGATTGCACAGAATCACCATTCATAAATTTTGCGAAACTGTCAAACACGAGAGATTGACTTAGCACGGTAAATAGTGAACTGACATATTTTACTGTCTTACCTACGTGGCGGAAACGGAGCCCCCAGTGGCCTGTGTCCCTTGTCGTCTCTCTTCAAAAAGGAGGGGGACTGCTTTTACCCTTCTCCCCTCGATCAACACGTGTCTTTACCGGCAATCATCGGTTACCGGTGTCAAAACTTAATAGAAGCTTCTTCCTTTTTTGTTAATTACTTCGCTGGATAAAAATTAAAAAGAAAAAGTCAACTCTACTACTCCCTGTTTTTTCTTCTTCTTCTTTAAATTGTATTTTTCAAGTAAAATTATTTAATTTATACTTAAATTTCACCTAGTTGTACTATTACATACGTTAAAGATAACAATTAATTTTTTTTTTCAAATTATGTTATAATTTAGTAATTTCTTTAAGTGATATAAATAACATTTTTATGGACATTAAATTATATACTTCTTACAAATATCAACTCTCTTAATTTGTTTCTTAACACTATCCTTGAAAAATATAAGCCTTATTAACAATAATTTATACCACAACAATATAAATCTTAGGGATGTTTATGATTAATTTATTCTTTAGCATTAATATATCATTTATGTTCATTAATTTTCTCAAAATTTCAAATTTCCAGTCTTAAAAAATACGGTACGATAGCTCATATATTGACCCAAGTACATTTAAGTTAAGATACGCACGATTTGATGGCTATGAAAAAGAAAGAATGATTGGAAAAAAGTTCTCAAGGTATCAATTCCTTTGTGTTCCTACAGTCGCAGCCAGTAACCGGTTCTATAAACAGCGAAAGAAACTAGCAAAATTTATAGGGACCCACACGCAACTCCCAAGTTCCTCCACCGCCACCTCCTCCTCCTCCTCCTCCGCCTATCCTCAGTCCTTAAAAAACGACAAAAGAAAATTTAACAAAAATAGTTATTTATTTATTGGGTGTTTAAATGTTGATTAGAAGAAGTTAATTAATCATGGGGGTTATATCAATAAGAGAGATAGCGAGGCATAGAGATAGAGAGAGAGAGCGAGGGGACCTCTAGAAAGACCCAAACCCCAAAGCTTCGCTCTGATTTGCAGAGAGAATCCAAAGGACCAGAGGTAGTTGATAACTAAGAACTGCGAAGAACAAACACACAAAGATACATACATATATATATATATCTATATATTTAGAGAGAGAACACTGTTTCTATAGACTTTTAGTTCTTTCTCTTCTTATCCAATCCGTAAGTCTCTAACCCCGCTCTCTATTTCTTGCATTATAATTCTATCCTCACAATTTCTCTCTTTTGTTTGTGAGCTAATTATGTGAGCAGATCTTAATTCTGTTCTTTGGGTATTTTTGAAGGTGCTCGATTTTTCTTTTTTTCTGGGCTTCTACTTTGTATTGGTTTTTGGAGATCTGCTGCGTTTACTCGCAACTTCCCTCGGCTGAATTATCGTCTTAACTCTGTTTTCCTTTTTCATTTTGGGTTTTGTTTTCTTTAAACTAGTTTTTGTCACAGTTAGTTTTGTCCATCTCCAGCTAGAGAAAGAGAACAGCGAATCTGATTTGAGGATTAATCTTCTCTCGATCGTTTGTTTCTTCGGATTCAGATCATCCATGTGTTTCTAAATTGTATCGAAAAAGAAAAAAAATTCATTTCTCCATTTCGAAACAAACTTCGGAAATTGTATTTTGAGCTTCTTCCTGCCTTTTTTTGGTCATCCTATAGATTTGTTGCAAACAGCTTCAAATTTTCTCATTTGGGGTTTCTGGGTTCCATTTGTTTATCGGAATTAATCTTCTTCACCATACAAAAAGTTAAATTCTTGTTCTTTGTCTTGGATAGAAACTAGAAAGTCAGTCCACTTTATAGGATACGTTAAATTCACTCCAACTAGGGTCTCTCTTGTTTTTTGTTTTTCCCTATTTTCGCTATTCGTAGTGCGGTTTCAGTGCTTGGTTTTGTCCGTTTTGTTTCGCTCTGAATACAAATGCAAAAAGCTGGATTTGGGCTGGTGGTTTAATTCCTTTTACCTGGCGAAATTACAGAGACATGTTGGAGGGTCGGTCCTGTGACTCGTGTCTGGTCTCGAGGGTGTTCGGTAACTCCTGCCAGCCTGAATCTCAGTGGCTTTTGATGTCTTATCAGCTCAACGGCAAGCATCCATTAGACAACTCCGAGGATGGCTACCGAGAGAGTAAATCTCGAAAGCTGTCGGATTCCCGTGAAACCATTCGCGAGCAATTCGACAATGATCAAGCGGGGCATTCATCTGATTCTGATCCCCTGATTGATGCTATTGGGAGAGACATGTCAATTAACTGTCTCATTCGATGCTCACGTTCTGATTATGGGTCCATAGCATCGCTGAATAGGAGTTTCAGGTCGTTAGTTAGAAACGGTGAGATATATAAACTGAGGAGGCAGCGTGGTGTCACCGAACACTGGGTTTATTTCTCATGCCAACTGCTTGAATGGGAGGCCTTTGATCCCATTAGCCGCAGGTGGATGCATTTGCCGAGGATGACGTCAAATGAATGTTTCATGTGTTCGGATAAGGAGTCCTTGGCTGTGGGAACTGAGCTTCTTGTATTTGGGAAGGAAGTCATGTCCCATGTCATATATAGGTATAGCATTTTGACTAATTCTTGGTCTTCTGGGAGAAGGATGAATGCCCCCAGATGCTTGTTTGGGTCTGCCAGTCTGGGAGAGAAAGCCATTTTAGCTGGCGGTTGTGATTCTCTGGGAAATATCCTCAGCTCTGCAGAGATGTATAATTCCGAGACCCAAACTTGGGAGACATTGCCAAGCATGAATAAACCAAGGAAGATGTGTTCTGCGGTGTTTATGGATAGCAAGTTTTATGTAATTGGGGGAATTGGAGGGAGTGATGCAAAGCTTCTGAATTGTGGAGAGGAGTATGATTTAGAAACAAAGAAATGGACTGAAATTCCTAACATGTCCCCTGGTCGGAGTCGGAGTGCCAGAGAGGTTGAGATGCCTGCAGCTGCTGAGGCCCCTCCTTTGGTTGCTGTGGTCAATAATGAACTGTTTGCTGCTGATTATGCTGACATGATTGTTAGAAAGTATGACAAGGAGAGAAAATCATGGTTTACTGTAGGAAGGTTGCCTGAACGTGCAGTCTCAATGAATGGCTGGGGTCTCGCATTTAGGGCATGTGGAGATCGGCTTATTGTTATTGGGGGGCCTCGAACTTCTGGTGAAGGTTTTATTGAGCTAAATTCCTGGGTTCCAAGCGAGGGCCCTCCACAGTGGAATTTACTTGCAAGAAAACGATCAGGGAACTTTGTGTATAATTGTGCCGTTATGGGATGCTGAGCATCTGGATATGGTGGCATCATGTGATCCGTATTGGTGCCCCCTGCCAGTGAGATGTACAAGATTTAGTTTATCCATCAATACAGGAGTCTTGCTAATGGGTAATTTGCCCCTTACTACTTTTTCATTTTCTTTTCCCTTTTGTCTGGGGGATGGGAGGAGGAATTTCAGATATTTACTCAGGATACATCAGAATTTTTTCTTGAATTTTCTTCCAAACTTAATTTCAAATTTTCTTCCATTTAATTTGTGCCTTCCCCCTTTTCAGTGGCACGATAATTTCAAATGTTGGGGTTCTGTAGCACGGAAATAGGTTTAATAATATGGATTTACCAACACATCGATTAGGTCACCGATAGTGTTTGCAGAACAAAGCCTTCTTTACTGTTCTTTTTCGTTTTCTCTTTCTTTTCCCGGTAGAAAAAGAAAATCAAATAACTAGTCATATGGGCTCAATGATCCATCCTTTTCATGGCATTGTTATTGAGGAACACAATAAGTACTGATTGGTTGTTATTTTGGATGATGGGTTATGTACTTATTCATTTATCATTGAAATTAATGGGTTATATACTACGAACATTGTTCTACCTCTTTTTACTTTATGTGCATTATTTGAGTTTGCAAACTTTGTACATGTTTTAATTGCACTTTAGATGATTTTTTTTTCCATAATGATGGAACGAGAGTCCTGTCAAGTTTTGGTTTGAAAGTTCATTTCCTTCACTCAATGTTGCTTTTTCAGCTTAAATTAGTAAATCACCTTCTATTAATATCTGTTTACTTGTTTTTGTATAAAAGGAACACGAACACAATTGCAGTTCATTTGTATAACATTTGCATCTTTGAAAGTAGTAATATTGGTTAGTTGAGATATCTGAGTGCAGGATTTTCGATTTCTAGTTCTGTAAAATTTTATTTAACCATTCAATTCTACATGCCTGGAAATAAAAATACGAGTCATTTCTCAGATATTCTGCTGTGGTAGCATCATCTTGTTATACTTCTTTCTTATACCAATACACCATGTTTACTGATTCCCATCGTTAAAGTATTTCTGTAAAGATCTAAAGTTCTCTGGAATCTAACCAACCATGAAAATTTTCTGCAATATTATATTGTAAAAGGTGGTGTCAAAAGATACGACTTGGGCATGCGAAAGTTAATCCCTTCGTAAGCTGTAGGTAACTCAACCAGTTAACGGGGTGACACATGCTATGTGTTTTTGGTGCAGTAAATTCTTTTTATATGAAGCAGATGAAACATTTTGTTATTTTTGTTTTCGGTTTTATGTTTAAATGGAGGATGCCAAGTTGACATGTATGTGATGGAGTTATGTTGTTAAGGATCGCTCACAAAACAGAAGAAAAGAAAGTGAAACTGGAAAGAGTGAGAAGGTATTGGTATTTGCATGCACACAAATTCAAATTATTGACAGGCACACAATACTGTAATATTCTTGATGTTTCTTCTTAGCCTTTATGTACAGTTCGGGTTTTTGGTGGTATAGGTAAGATGCCAATATTCTATGCATGATTGTTATTCAGGATGCCCTTCAGGTATTTGGTGATATAGGTAAGATGCCAATATTCTATGCATTATTAGTTTCAGCGAAATTAACTGTCTTTTGTTGCATAATGTCATTTTTGTTTGCAAGTGATTATCTGACTTGTCTTATGCATTTCCTGCTCTTTAGTCATCCTTAACCTGTTGTTGACCAACTAAACCAGACAGACAGCTAGATTGACAATTTGTGCGGCACTCTTCCTGTTCTTGGGGATGTAAAAGTTTAGAAAGGAAGAAAAAGTTGTCTGCAAGTTTGTTGTGTGTTTCTAATCTACCAAAGAATCATGAAGTCCATGATGAGACTTGAGTGTCATGTTGGGTATTCCTGACTTCCATGTTTTGTGCTTTGTAGAATAGAGACACTGTTTTTTTTCCCTTCTCTTAGTACCTTTATCTCTCACTAATGAGTACTATATTCACCTTTTCCTTATCCTTCATATTCCTCCATGTTCCTCTTTGAATCCCTTCCCTTCCCTTCCCTTCCTTTTCTGACTCTCACCATTATGACTTGAAACCTTGTTACATTAATCTGTAAACAGTCTTTCCTGTGCTCATCTGCCGGAAATGGAGATTGCACAAATAAAATATGCCATGGATGTACCTATATAAATCTGCAAGGCACTATATACTGCAAGTAATATTCATGTAGACTGCCGATCCATGCTTCATTTTGTCCATTTCGCATGTTGCAGTATGTTGCAAAATTATGATATGAATGATTTGAACAGCTAGGAGAGGCTATTCTTTTGAAAGAGTCTTGGTTTTTGGACGCTTTAGTTTTTCGTTACTGGAAATGGATAAAGGATTGTTCTAGTCACTCTGATGAAGTTGCATGTCATTACAAGTTTTTTGACACTCTTTAACAGTTTCCTTTTTATTGAAAACATCAACGGATGCCCTCGATAGAAACCAGTATTTTTGATTTATTAAATTATGATTGGATAAATACTAACTTCTTAAGTTTGCCTTCTCAATATGGCCTGAGTTCTGATCTTGAGATTTCAATTGCATTTGATCCTCAATGTATAGCTAAAATTGTGTTGCCTTCTGAATATTCCTAAAATTTGATCCTCAATGCCTGAGTTATATTGCCTTCTGAATATAGCTTCTGAAGATGCTAAAATTGTATTCTTTTGAGATATGCATTCTCTACCCGGAAAAGTAACTATAAAGTACAAACTCAGCTATATAAATATATTTCTGCCATAAGTATATAACGACTGACCACGATTGGTATGCCTTGTGGGTCGCAGTGTGAGCATATACGTATTTAGTGCAGAACAGGATTCCGTGTGTGATGTTTGTTCTGTCACCTTTGGTCGTGAAGCTATAAATATTTATATTGTATGTAGCTCTATGCTTGTGTGTAAATGGAAGACATTTACTATTATTATTTTTACTCTTTTGAAAGAATGGGATAAAGGCTTAAAGGTTACAGTTTCGGAGTTGTAATTGTATGATGCTGAGAAACAATCAGATATGTGCTAAGTTACAGGCAGAATGATGTTTTGTACCTCTACTGTACTGTTGGTGTTGTTCAAAAAATTTAGGGCTCGTTTGGTGTCGGATTATACTAACTAATTTTTATCGAATAGTATGATAAACAATCTAATTAAGTTATACTGTGATTGATGTTGTTTCGGATAACATCAGATCGGATTTTTTTAATAATTTTTTTGATAAATTCAGTAGAAATTTAAATTCAAATGACATGATTTTTTAAAATTCATATAGCAAGAATTTATATGAACTAGCTCATTATAATAATTGTAGTATTTCATAAAAATTTCAATATACTCAAATACGCTAATAAAAAGAGTACTAAATAATGCATAATTCAAAATAATCACAGATTAAGGTGATAAAAGCAAAAATGAAAGTTATTTATAAACTAAAATGCATAAAAGAGTTGATCACAGATTCATCACCTAAGTAAAAAAAGTACAAATGCTTTTCTCGTAGCATCATCTAATGTTAAGATTGTTCTCTGATCACTTGCTTTCTCCAAAATTAGTCGTAGTGCTTTAATTTGGTCATCAATAGACAAGTCCACATTTGTCAATTCAACAGCAATATCAAATATTACTTATGATACTTTCACAAAACTATTAGTTATAGTTTTTAATTAGCCAACGGACTTAGAAATCATCTCACGAAATGCTTTAGCTATTTCCTTTTGAATATCAGTATTTGTATTTCGTTTACGGTTTCGACTACTTAAGCCAGCTAAGTTTTGTTGATTTGATCTTGGCAAAGAGGCAAAATGATTTGGTTCAACCT
>JANIMX020000091.1:1754315-1765535 GCA_024582655.2 Erythroxylum kunthianum
ATATGGCCAGACGATAGGGCACAATACGCCCGTGTCTATATGAAGTCGCGAACGCGCCCAAGTCAATACGAACATATATACTTACCCCTCTCACTTCCCAACCATGCAGGTTAAAGTTTAAAGCTTAAAGCTCTGATTGGGTCGTACGGATTGACATTTTTTCGAGGATTACTGCACGTGGGTAGTTTTATTTTTATACTCCTGATGTTTAGATACTGGATTTTGGATTGTAAATAAATTGTCGGTTTTTTTTGTATTTATTGTTTTTGCTTTATATTTGATGGGTTGTTTAATGTTTTTTTAAATTGATGCGTAATGGTACAGTTAGCCTTGCATAATCGAGTTAAGGGTACCGTGAGTATCATTAGTTCGGGTATGCGGTGGTTGTCATGTGCCCAATGTGATTCCGGGGCGTGACACGTTAAGCTTTTCCAGGCTGTTAATACCACGAACATTCCATACTAACACTAACATATCGTTATATTTTTACTTTTAGCACCTTTCCTCCTTCCACTTCTCTAAGTCCTCTTATTAGTCATATTTTGAATATCATCTAGCTCAGTTTCTCCATTCTCCAAATCTGGAGGATCGAATGAGGAATTAGTGGAGGAGGAAGTCAAAAGATTCTGTTATGATCACAGGGGGCTGCATAGTAGCTGTTGTTAAATTATCATCCGCATCGACTTGGTTTGTCCTTTCCTTTGCATTTGAGTTAGTAGTTGAAATGATCTTTTCACCACTTACTTCAATAATATCCTTTTGTCTTGGATGGAGGTCCTTAGGACAGTCTAAGTCAATCTTTAATCCCTTTAATTCAGCAAAATCACCCCTAATAAACATCTTTCTTGTCGGTCTCCATACCTTCCCTTGTGAAATGGCAGAAGATTTCTAGTTATAAAAAACATTAACCAAATCTTCTTGCAAAGAATTATCCATGCCAAATCTCATAATTGGAATATAATTAAAGAGCTTTTTAGATCTGTCAACACTGACATATATCCATGCACAACCAAATCTTTTTCTTTTTGTTGTGTTTTCATCAATGCAAAGTGATCTGTCAATATAACTAGCCAGCAAACTAAGACTTTGAGTAGTCCAATACTCCAAGGGTATGCTGTGTAAGTTGATCCAAATTGGAAAATTGCGTACCTTGATATTTTCAAGCTTAATACCAGGTTGCCATGGTTGCAGGAATAATGAGAGTTGAGCAACATGCCAAGGACCCTCTTCCACAATCTTATTTGCTACAACTTGGGAGGAAAAAGATAATAGAACCAGGTTATCCTCAGTAAGTAGTACATTAGTAAGTCCTTTGGGCTTCCATTGATTAACTGCCCATATTTGAATGACAGGGAAATGTGATCTATGCTCCATGAAGAATCCAACTAGAGTGGATTATCAAATTTTAACTCATGCCTTCAAAGTCTCAATGTCTAGAACAACCACTGTTCAGCTTTCAATTTCCTTTAAAGAGTTGTAATGAAGAGTGATACTTGAGGGCTCCCCTACCGCTTGTTTCTAGCTCTTGTTCCAAGTATGGTTAGCTGAAGAAGGCTGCGAGGTGGAGGAAGAAGGCTATTGTTTAGTTTGAGTGGGTTGTTGGTCTGGTGGTTGAATTTCTGGAAGTTGTTGGACAAGTTGTGGAGGTTGAGTGAAGGAAAATGGTTGAGGTTTTTTTAGGGGGGCGTAAAGGAGGAAATGCAATAGAGGAATCAGGCTGTATTATTGATTTTGGGTTAGTTAAGGGAAATAAAACAACATTTTAGACAAAAAGAAAAGGAAGCAACAGCTAAACAAAGAAATGAGGTTGAGTGAAAAAAGGAAAAGTCAAAAGTATCATTGAGGACACGATGAGAAGCTGAAAAGGGAAGAGCCAATGTTCAATAGAAGGAGAAGAATAATGGATTGTGCAACTCGTTAAATGGTTAGAGGTGCAACAAGAGGGACTAAGGGTTACTCAATAGGTAGAAAAAAGTTGGAGAAGAGGAAGCATAGTTTAGAGAGAAGGCAGAGCATGGTGATAAACAAGTTACAAATCAAAATATCAATTATATCAGTTTCATCATTTAGATTTGAGTCACACTCTGTAAATAAATTATTAAAAATATTCAAAGATTAACATATTTGTACAATTAAAAGATAGTAATTGTAGGTTTTAATAATATATAAAAAGAAAATTGTTGTTATAAAAAAATCACTTGCAAATAACAAAATAATTATTATAGGAAAATACATCACAAAATTTTAAAAGTTCAATATATAATTCATTCTTATATATACAAAAAGTAAAGTGATTAAGTACTCTCAAATACAATATTATTTTCAAAAAATTTATAACGTTAACTAATTTTGTAGCATTCTTCAAACAAATGTTTTTGATTGATAGCAAAATATGTCGCGTTATAAAAATTGAGTAAGTTTCCATAAATGTCCAATTAAAGTAAAACTGTTCACTTATAATATTAGAAACACTAATTATTAAATTTTAGTATTCTTAATTAGTAATAATCATAAACTACTTAAAAATAAATATTAAAAACCGACCGTTTTCTCTTTACAAAATAGGAATGCTGAAATGAGACAGAAAGTCGCAAAAGCCCATTCCTAACTAAAGAATAGGGCTGGGTGATTGACGGTCATGAATTTAGCTAATGGGTTAAAGTTAGCAATGCAGTTAGCTTAGCTTCAAGCCCATTGCTTGAAGTCGACGCTTTTAACATACGGTATCCTGAAAATCTGGAGTCAGCTCCAAGCTCCAAGCCTTATCTCCACCACTGCGACTGCGAGAGGTGACTGCCCCAGGCAACTGTTTATTGTCTGCTCAAAATTCACAAAGACTGCGAATTCCCTACTCCAGCAATCCTATAAGCACAAGAAGAAGCTATGGTTTCCTCAGTTTCCAGGCCTCTGCCTGTGTCTTCCCTGCTATGTCTCCCTACTTCTCCCAAGTTACCATCTTTCAAGACATTGTCAAAGCAGGCACGCGCCATACTCCTTGGTAGACCAAGTTCGTTGATAAGATTTGGTGGTACGAGGTTGTGTCAGTTTTCCAAGAGGGAACGTTCAGTATGTTTCTTTAATGCTGGGAAGGATTCCGAAGGCAACGTGAAGGAAAAGGTTTGCTTTTGAAGCCCCGGTTCCTGATTGTTGAGTTTCTGTTTTTTCAAATTGAGATCTTATGATAATAGGGAACTTATTCAGGAAAGTGATTTGGATTGGTCAATACTCAAACGATGGGACGCCCCTTGGCAATGGCAAACTGCTTCATTAACATCTCTGGCTTGCGCATTTAGGTTCTTGTCTCTTTCCTTGAGATTTTGTTCTCGATTTCTTGTTTCCTATTAATGGGAGTCTTAGATGGTTCATGCTTCCCAAGAAGATTGTATCCTTGTTTTAGTGACTAGAATTTCGTCTCTGAATGCATTGGATCCTGGTACTGGTTTGAGGGGCCAATTAATTTTTTCGCCAGGCAGTTTCGTGTTGACAGGATTGGTAGAGGCAGCGGCTTTGCCATATCTAGGGATTAAGATAGAGGAGTTAAGTTTAGACGAGAAGGCGGGGATACTTCTTCTGGACCAAAGGTATGGATGGCTT
Source organism: Erythroxylum kunthianum (assembly GCA_024582655.2). Lineage (NCBI taxonomy): Eukaryota > Viridiplantae > Streptophyta > Magnoliopsida > Malpighiales > Erythroxylaceae > Erythroxylum > Erythroxylum kunthianum. The sequence goes on from JANIMX020000091.1 coordinate 1,757,910, forward strand.
CTCTTTGGTCTTATGATGGAGTTTGTTTCGCAAACTGTGTAGGATGTATGAGCATCTAACTATTTGTACTAGCTAATGAATGATGGATAACTAGAAAATGCTTAAACGACCTGTCTTCCACTAATAGCTCAGATATGTCTAACTTGTTCACCTGTTATTTTTTGGCAGCATAATGACTGCGGTCGTACTTGGAGTGATTTATAGCATTACAAACACTTTCCGTCCACTTCCAGAAGACGTGTTTCGTTATGGTACCTATCTTTGATGATTTGTTGCATACTAAATTAAATGCAGATTCTTGTTAATTAGCATGAATTCGTGCATCTGCATCAATCTATTGGTTTGACTATAGAACAATGTCTTAATAGATTATCTGTGAACTTTGAATTCTAGATTAGCTAACTTTGGATATGTCTTAATCGAATAATATTGTTTCAGATTTGAGAGAACCTTTCAATCTAAAGAAAGGGTGGCTTCTATGGGCTGGAATTGGTCTTTTTGGAGCTGTAGTTGCTATCGCATTGACAGGATTCACCATTTCTGCATTGAATGGCGAGACCCCTCAGAGAGAGGTTGAGAATTTGTTTAAGCTTGGCCCGTTCTTCTTCTGTTTTCTTTACACCATTGAGAACTGATCTTTCTGTTTTCTTATGTTTTCTTTATATACCACTACAAAAACATGTTGTAAATGACTGCATGTTTCTGTATGGTTGCTACTTAGTGACTATATATTGAGGCACCTCCAGTTCTTTTGTTAAAAGGAAACTAAAATTGTTTATCAGTTATTACCCCCACCTCAAAATGTCAAAATGACCTAATTGGTATATAGCATATTCTTGAAGTATCGGAGTGTGTACTTTCAATCATATGAGGTCATCTCATTAACTTATCTAACATGTTCACAGACAGATGCTCTTGTTAAGCTTCTTCCACTCATTGGATCTTCAAGTGTGAGGTAATTGGGGAATTGTGATTTTGAACCTGTTTAGTTCGTCAATGGTACTTGTCTATTACAGTGTTCGCATTGTTGGACTGAATCACTGACTACAAAGACTGCAATTGTAGCACTGCTTACTTGGTAGGCATCACTGGTGTCCTTGCTCCACTTCTAGAAGAGACTGTGTTTCGAGGATTTTTCATGGTGTCCCTAACAAAGTGGTATTTTTCTTTTTCTCAGATATTTCATAATTACAGCACAGATATTTGTCACTTGTCATAAATATAAGAACTTATGCTATCTTTCTGTAGACATCACACTTTTGTTTTGGATACTAGGTCTGCAGATTTTTGTTAGATGTTTTAAATTTGAAGATGATGGAGTCATTTACATTATTCTTTTATAAAATTCCAATTGGTGATCAGCGCCTTAAAATTTTTGTAAAATCTGCTCATTAACTCCACCAAGTTCCTCAGGGTACCTACTCCAGTTTCTGTCCTAATCAGTGCAGCAGTTTTTGCTCTAGCACATCTAACTCCTGGAGAGTTTCCCCAGCTGTTCGTGCTAGGTAACATCCTTATAACACAATTCACTAGAAGTTGAGAAGTTCTTATGGATATGTTGGAGAAGGGGAAGAACCCTAACTGTAGTCTTAGTTTTATTGGTTTAAAATTGTAAGTTTAACTATGTTGTTGTGCGGTGGATAAATCCATATCACTTAAACAACTTATTACTCATTATAGGGATTGCTTTGGGACTTTCATACGCTCAAACTCGTAACCTTCTAACTCCAATAACAATTCATGCTTTTTGGAACTCGGGAGTGATTCTGATTCTCACCTTTCTTCAGGTATGTTGCCTTAGCTTTAGAGCTTTCAAAGTCATAAAAAATCTGGATTTCTTTGAAAATTAAGAACAGAGTACTACTGTTTCAAGCTGTTTCTACAAGAATGATAGGGTTGGTTCTTCTGGTGTTTATGTGCACAGCTCCAAGGTTATGATCTCAAGGAAGTATTGCAGGCAACCTGAGGAGCGTCAGCTTGCTAACGAATGTAAGTGTGCCATACAAGAGAGTGGATGCAGAATTATATAAAGTTGTAAAGCTGATTAATCATCTTACCTACAATCTTAACCAAGGAATGTTGGCCTAAGACAGTTTGAGAGGATTGCAACTAACGATGTTATGCGACATTGATCGATTTCTTCTGGACTTATGCAAGCTGACATATCCTTCTTTAGACGGGCAACTTGTGGCAATGCCAAAGGGTACAAGTCGAATGCTAGATATTCTGTTTCGTTATCACTACAGTTTCAATGAAATTCTATCGATTAATGGGGTGCTGGTGCTTGTTTTGATGGATAGTTACAATCCCTTCTCTAAACTAGACGAGCTTAGCTCATTGGAGTACAAAAATAACAGTAGAAGCTTGCTTATGATTATGCTGCAAAATGAAGATAACATATAAGATTTATTTACAACCAACATAGGAGTTTAGGCTTATGAAGAAGAGTTTAACACTTGAAACGGGACCATAGAAGTTGTGTTGAACATGAGAATTAAGTGGACTTTGTTAGTCTTACTTTTCAAAAGGCTAGCAATTTGGGAAGTAATAAAGACAATTAGTAGCTTAACATTAATAAATATAAAATCAGTTATTTTGAATTATATCTTCTTATGATGTTCAGACAAACTGCATCTCAATTAAATATAATGCAGACTAGTAATGATTTTGACTGGTGGGGTTAATGAATGAGGTCGCGTAGAAAGAGGGGTTCATGCCTGGTTTCTAACAGTTTGACCCATAGTTGTTTAAACCCAGGTCAATGATCAGACAAAAAGTGTTCCAACCGAGGGGCTAGATTTTGGGAATTTCACTGAATTTGGAGTCCCAAGTTTTGCATTTGACTCGGTGAAACTTCACTACTAATTTTATTGCTAACCAGCCACTAGACATAGTTAGCAAATTCAAGAAGTGAACCACTAAATCTTGCAGCAACAAAGATCTTGTACATTGTTTTTCCAAACCCCATAATAAAATAGAGCAAGCAACTTGACTTTTTTGCCAACTAAAATAAGTATTTATGTGATATTCATTTATTTTTAGCTGTAATCAATTCAACTGCTAGTCTAACTAAACCCAATAACCCAATGTCTCCATCCCTACCAGAAACCTACTCAAAGCTTGACAAGTTTGGTTGTAATTGAAGTACGAAAGTTGGACTCTTTTATTGCATGCAGTATGGTACTCCATTGGTTATTGGTTATTGAGCTTGTGGTGTTCAAACAAACACATAATAGTGTATTTGGAACCAGTTGTCATATATAATTAACTATTCTATTTTGTAAATAATCACAAAAACTAAATCAGAAAGCTGTCAAATAGTTTGTCCACACTACAGTACTGGACTGTTTTTTTCCACTTAACAAGTTCTTTTTTTTTTTTATAATTTTTATAGCCGAAAAAATGGTTGTATGAGACCTTTCAACATCTAGGGCTTTGCCATGTACCCTATGCTAATTATATCTGGTCCTAAAAAAATATTTGCAACATTAAACTTAAATTTATTCTTTCTTAATTTTTTGTTTTTATTAAGGATATTCTTTTTAGTCTTTTACATCTTATTATTTCAACTTTACTAATTACTCTTGTTGTCTTCCAACATTAAATTAAGTCTTCAGTTTATTTTAATCTCTTATTTCTTCAACTTTATTAATTATTTGACTTTAATATTTTTATTAACATCCTTAAGAGAAATTCTACATGATATTTAAATTGGAACATACCTTATTTTCGGTTGTTTGTCTAATTTGAATTTCGTTGATAATACATACGATTCTACGTTAAGAAAATTAATAAAACATTTAACATAAAGTAATTAGTAAATAATTATTTTTATTAAAAGGTTTAATTGCTGAAAAATAAAAATAAAAAACTACGATTAAATTAAAGGATTAAAAATATGTTGTAAATTAGCTAGAGTGTAAATTTAGATTATATTTTTCTCATAAAGAAAACTATAGATGCTCCCTAAAAGAAAAGAATTAATGGAGGCATATATTATAAGCAGATAGATAGTTCTTGAACTCCCATGATCACAACGATAATGCTCTAGTATTTTACAGATGATAGAGCAAACTGCACCATATTCATATATATTGTCCGAGTAAGAATCTCATTTTTCATCCCCATGATTGCAGGTGCAAATTCAACCCATGACTGCAAATGCAAATTAAGGTTTATTTGTAAATTTCAAAGAGCTGAAGATACATAGCATAGAAAGTCAATAGTGTCACTGTGTAAGTTTGATCATTGGCCACAACTCTGAAAGATAGATGGGATCCCCTCAGAAGGATCACACGTCCTGGTAGAGGCAGGTGGTCCCATTTTAGCTATAGATCTGACAAGTTCAGTGGAATAGAAGCTGAGGGAATGGAATAGAAACCGGATTTTCGGATTCTGAGATTACTAAATCTATTTCTAATGTAAACTAATGTCATAGTAATTCCATAGTTGAATATATTTTTGAGCTTTCACCTTGGAAGTTGGTGTGGGTCCATATACCATCTAATGATTCAAACCAAAGCAGAAATAAACAATTGCTTTCTTGGAAACTTGCTTTGTCGTGATTTGCAGTGGATAGAGCAAGAACTGTGTCATGGAATTAATGGTGATATAGATGGGAAATCTAAATACTAAAATTTTTAGTATCCCCATAAACAGCTGATTTGGTGGTTTTTGAGATTCCTCAATTCGGATTAAACTAAATACCATATGGCTTTGTTCATTGAGGAACAAGTAATGAGAAGTTGAGAGCCGTCTCAGCTTAAGAATCCATTTCTTGACTTTATGTTTCTTGGTAGTTGTTATAGTAATTAAGCTTTATTTTAAAAGCTTTGCCATTAACTTGCTTCTGTACTGTGAGCCAAAGCTATCCTCGCAAACCACACACTTTCGCTTCAAAGTCACCAGAAAAGGCGGCTGATCCTTCGGGGGCAGACCCCTTGTCAGGAAGCATATATTGTGTTCAAACAGAAGAAAAATTTACAGTGTCAACCTTGGTCTCACTTTGAGTTCACTTCTTGTAAGTCCTTGTAGGGTTTGCTTGTGTCTCTAGGGTTTGTGACTTTGTTTCAGGGTTCTGGAGCTTTAACTTCTGATACTTGGCTTCAGACCAGCTTTAACTAACAACTATCAAAGCCTTTCACCTGGAAACTGTGCTAGGTTTTGTGAAGGATAAGAAAAATGGATGACAGTAGCGAAGCAGATAAAATAGACGAAGTTATGTTACCAGGGTTTAGGTTTCATCCAACTGATGAAGAGCTTGTAGGGTTTTACCTGAAGAGGAAGATCCAACAGAGACCTCTCTCGATTGAGCTTATCAAGCAACTAGACATCTATAAATATGACCCCTGGGATCTTCCAAGTAAGATACACTTGATCCTTATATGGTCGTACTTGTAATGCAATTTCTATCTATTTCTCCAAGTTTTGATTAATTAATATCTACAATACTTGAAGCTGACGAGTGTTTTTGTTTGTTCTTTGGTCTACAAGAGATGGCAACTACAGGGGAAAAGGAGTGGTATTTCTTCTGCCGTAGGGACAGAAAGTACAGGAACAGTGCAAGGCCTAATAGGGTTACAAGAGCAGGATTTTGGAAAGCTACAGGAACAGACAGACCTATCTACTCCTCAGAAGGAAGAGAGTGCATAGGGTTGAAGAAATCCCTTGTTTTCTACAAAGGTAGAGCTGCTAAAGGGATGAAAACCGACTGGATGATGCATGAGTTTCGTTTGCCTTCCCTCACTGACTCTGGGTCTGCAAAGAGATTCATGGACAAAACTATTCCATTCAATGTTAAGTATCTTGAATCATTTTTTTTTCTACTTCAACTTCATTAAAATACAGATAAACTTATATTGACAAAAGGAAAGAAGTATGATACCAAAGGTTTAGTTGAAAAGAGACGTCATCTCTTAATCCGAATTCTTCATATTGGCCTGCCTACAGTTTTATCCCTTTTTTTTTGTTTTGTTTTGTTTATAACTAATGTTTACTTCATAAAAATGTAAGGAGCCATTCATTTCGTTGACAATAGAAATACATCATTTTGTGAACTCAACCTTTTTGTGCTTGGCACATCTTGATGCCTTGCAGATTTCCTATCTTGTTATACAGGAAAAATCGTAAAACCAATAAACGTTTAGAACTTGGAATCATTGTCAATATAGGATACCAACTGTTTTTCTTCTGATCTTGAACTTGCAGGATTCATGGGCAATATGCAGAATATTCAAGAAAACCAGCTCCACAGCACACAGAGCTATTTCTCACTCTTGGGTCCCTTCATTACCTGAACTAGATTCTTCTGATATACTTTCCAAGGGCTCTAGTGCCACTCAGTTCTGTTTACAGAACATGTCACTGATGTCAGAAACTTCAAGCATGCGCTTGAACTATAACACCCGTGATCATATTGAACAAACTTCCACTGTTAGCCCTTTAGATTTCTCTCCCTACAAGCATATGAATTCATTTCCAAGCAAACCCTCTCAACTTCCCATTTCGAACTGTGACCTAACTAGCAATTTCCTAGTTTCTCCTCTCCAGAACTTCACCCCTACAAAACGTACGGTGGATGTTTCATCTCTCTTGTTAAACATGTCTTCCTCGATGCTTGGAGAATATGGCAAGGTAAGTGAAAGCATAGTTTTCGATGGATCACAGGACCATTGCAATAACGGTTTCTCGTTAGCTACTTTACCACAAGAAATGCAAGTAAGCGTGAGTAATAATGGAGAAGAGGATGCGTCGTTGAAGAATCCAAATATGGAAAATATGGAAAGTCAGTGGGAGATTGGTCGTAGCATCGGTTTTCCCTTCAGCTCACAGATGAATATGAGCAATATTGATGCTTGGAAGCCAAACTTGGTGTGGGATTCTTCGCCATTTCCAAGTGACGTATTGACGACCTGTTCCACAGCTAAGTGTTACACTTGAGGACATTGACGTACGGCTAAAAACCAAGACAATAAGAAGTCCTGGCTGAACTTAATTTGGCAGCTGCAAGTTTATTATGTTAGAAAATGATGGCTTACATGGATATACAGATTTGTTATTTCTTTCTTGGTTGGCTAGATGTAATCCAGTGGCTTCTGATTGTAACAAAATCCGAACTCAAGATTTTATGATTTAAACCTGTGACATTTCAAACCAAAAAAACAGGCTCCACTCTAATTTTTATTGTGCATGTGAAAATCAACAGCACTTTCTATTGATCATGAAAGTACTTTCTTACAACTGGTAGTAGTGTAACCACTGATTTGAGTTGAAATATATAAAACGTGTTTATATATTTCATTAGTGTTTGGCGGTTAAAAATCTTAAACTCTTGAATGCTCAGAAATAAATTTGGTGTCAAGATACTGAACGCGTTATATGGCATCGAGATTTTTGATCTTTTCAATTGCGCGACCATATCAAATTGACCGAGATTTTCAGTCTTCTTTTGTTGAAATAACTCGCATTGATTGGTTAAGATTTGTAATGTGTTATCGCGAAAAATAACTTATCGCTGTTTAAGACCAAGTTAATCGAGTTATTATTTAACACGATAACGATGATTCCCAAATTCAGTCGATTATGTCAAGAAAGGGACTCTGTTTCCTGACTGTGGGTTCCCAGACT
>JANIMX020000091.1:1774987-1789788 GCA_024582655.2 Erythroxylum kunthianum
TTAATTGTATTAGTCTTTTTTAATTACTATGAAATGAAATAAGGGAGCTAAATATTTAATGAAATGAGATTTTGAATAAAAAGACCTACAAGTTAAAAGTTATAAACACATTTTGTCCTCCTTTAACATGTCAGAGTATTTTTTGTCAATTCGAAGCGTGTACATTTTTTGTCACCATCTCTCTGCCGTGACTCAGTTAAGGTAGGAACAAAAAAACTATATCTCTATCAACTGGAGACAGTCACAAAACTCAGGGTCACAGTAACCAAACAGTTTCAGAGACAAATTTTTTATGTTTTGTTACCCGTCTCTGCAAACAAAGACAGTAACCAAACGCAGGGTAAAGGCACGTAATGCTTGACACATTGTACATAGTTGATAGCCTTTCATTTATCACATAAACCTTGTTCTTTTTTCTTTTTATTGTTTATGCTATTTTCTACTTATCAACTAAAAATAAATCATTTAAAATAAAAAAACACAAAGAATCAATCAACCACACAATAGTCAATATCATAAACAATTTTAGAACCTTAAAATTTTAATTTATTAAGTATTATATTCATTAATTTTCACTTAAATTCTAATTTGAATACTTAATAAGTCTTTTTATTTTTCAATTGGGTTCTTGGACTTTCTAAAATTATTTTGGAGTCCCCCAACTTCTTAAGATTGCATATGAGTCCTCCAAAAATTTACAAATTACAATTTAGCCCCTAAAATTTTGCACTTTGCACATTGATCCTTATGTGCACTAATTTTTTCGATTAAACTTTCTAAGAGTTCAACATTTTTCTAAATCACTTCTTATGATCTCTAAGGCATTAAAACACATTTTCCTTGGCACCATGGCCATATCCATCCAATGGACCCAGTTTTACGAACTTAGAAGCTTAAACTTCGAAAATCTCCAAAATTTCGCACACTGATGAACTCTAAGTCCATATTGGGGCACAACACGTTTTATTGCACTGGCATTCATAATTAAGGAACTCAAATATATTTTTGAATTCATTTACTTCATTATTTCTCCAATTCACGAAATTCTATCAAGAATCCTATTTCCTTACTCCCAATTGATCTTTTGGTCTGAACAGAATTTGATCCGCTTACATTATTCTCTTGAATCATCAATATATATTCATACTTAGGGAGTAGTACTACATAATGAGGTTCGGGGTTTTGCAATGGTCACTGAGTGAAACCATATTGGGAAGGGATAATTGAGAAGAAAATAGTATAATCAATCACTTTAAGCAACCCACCTAGAGCATAACTATTGAGTCATCCAACTATAATACGTTAAAGAAATGCTAAATAAGAGGCATGCCATATGATTTATGTTTTATTTTAATTTATTTCAATTATCTGTCATTACTTTTTAGTGAATATTGAATTAATCTTCTTTTAGTTTGGTATATAGTAAAAGGGTGAGAGGCGAAACAATGGATCACCCTCGTGAGTCCTCCCGGGTGTGACAAACCGTAAAGCCCTAGGTTATGACCAAATTTTGCATCATTTTGGTATTAAACAAAGAATTGAGAGAAGAAGTTTAGCGTTGTACTAATCAACTCTAGAGCCCTAGGTTATTCATTAAAAATATATTAACTTAATTGGGTAATTATTAGTTGGGATTTCGTAATTGATTTGAATAATAGACTGGTAGAATACGAAAGCTACACTTAGTATATTATTTGGATTGATTTTGAAACCTAGTCGATAATCTTAGCAAGACAATTATCCAAACAAGTTGCCTTAACCATGCATAGGAGATTACCACTTCGATTGAACAAATCATTATTTTCTTACAGCTAAATTATCTTGCTTTTTAGTTTATTCGTATTATTTACTTTAAAACCCTCCTCTACAAAATTGGATTAGAATGTTTAGGATTGCATATGTTTTAACTTTTATTCAAGGTTAATTTGAGTGGACCAACTTCACCTCCTGGAAAGACAACCTTGGGTGTTTCACTATAATCACCACATATACTTGCGACTAGGATAACCTAGGTTTTTATTTAAAACTTATTTTGGCACGAGCAGTATATTAAAGCATCTGACCTGGTTAGGAATATTGATACTTTATTTGAAATATGTCATGAATTAGGGCCAGAAAACATTGTTCAGTTCATTACTGGCAATGATTCCACTTATAAAGAGGCTAGAAAAAGATTACAGAGCAAGTATAATTCTTTCTTTTGGACTCCTTGTGCTGCACATTGTATTGACTTAATGCAAGAAAATGTAGGAGATGCAAGGTATTTTCGTATTTTTGATGAGACTATGTAGAAAGCAAAAAAAGGTAACTAAGTTCATCTACAATCATGCATGAGTTTTGAATTTAAAGAGAAAGGAATTTACCAATGGTAGGAATTTCTATCGTTCAGCTGTTATAAGATTTTCAACAAATTTCTTACCACTTCAATGTTTTATTATGATGAAGAAAGAGTTGAGAAAAATGTTTACAAGTGATAATTGGGTTGCATCTCAACATTCTAGGACTAATGCTAGATTGGAGGTTTCCATAATTATACTAGAGGATACTGAATTTTTGTCACAATGCTAATTTGTCATTCGAGTTTGTGAGCCTTTGATAAGGGTGCTTCGTCTAGCTGATAGTGATGAAAACGCAACAATGGGTTTTTTTTATGATGCCGTGGAGAGGAAAAAGGAAGCAATCAAGGACAATTTGAAAAATAGGCCTTCTTTGTACACACCTTATCTTGCAGTCATCAATGAGAGATGGGAAAGACAACTTTTCTTTCTGTTGTATGCAGTACAAAGAAAGCTGAAGTTAATAGGGGAATATTATTAACTATAACAACAGTTGTTGCCCATGAGATGATGCAAGATCTCATAAGTTCACAAATGAAGATTTATAAGGGGTCTTCTGGAGATTTTGGAATGCCAATTGCTATTCAAAAAAGAGCAAAACTTAATCCAGGTATATATATTTTCACCTTTCTTACTTGTTGAACATTAATTATCTCTTTATTTATTTTATAACACTACTTTTGTTGTCTTATGACTTACAGTTTCTTGTTGGGACCAATTCAAAAATGGTGTTTCAGAATTGCAAAGGTTTGCAATTCGAATTCTAAGTCAATACGTGAGTGCAACAAGTTCTGAAAGGAATTAGAGCATATTTGAATTCATCTATTCCAAGAAAAGGAATAGATTGGAGCACAAAATAATAAATGACTTGGTATTTGTTCGATACAATTTAAAGGTTCGGGAAAGGTACATTATTATCATTCTAAAGTGTTATATAATTTCTTATAATTTTTTAATAATTTAACTTTATTGTTTACTAGGACTCTTAATAGAATAAGTTGTTTAATAGATCCAATTTGCATTGATAATATCGATCTTTTGGGGGATTGGGTTTTTGAGAAACCGGGTTTGATAGATGAGAATGACTTGGAAGAAAATATTGGATGGGAAAGCATTGACATGCCCTTTGGTGCAATGAATTTGAATGCTGGTGATGATGAGACTATTTTCAATGATGATGATTTTCTACCAAATGAGAGTTATGATCAATACAGTTATAGTGGGTATCCCATATCCGATTAAATGAAGTTTCAAGTATTTGTTTCTCATATTCTTTTAATTTTTCTTATATTTTATATATATGTTAAATTCTATATATGCAATGTAATTGGAAATGTTTTTGTTTCAGGTTTCACTTTTTGTTGGTTCTTCGACATGAACTCTTGTAGAAAATTGTAATTGTTAGAGAGTCATAGATATTTATTATTATTATTATTTGATATTTTTGATGTAATTATTATTTATTACATCATATCCCTTAGTTCCCTTAGTGCCCATCATATCCCTTAGTTCCATTTTTGGATTTTGCAATAGATGTTTCAAGAATGAGGAATGATGCATGCTATATCAGTCAATCTTCAAATCCTAATGTACTAGTTTAGTTTGTGTTGTATGATCACAATAATTTGATGTTCCCTCACCTTATGCTTTTTGCAATGGAGAATATACCACCTTTGACATAGCTTAGCCTTGATTATGAGGTCGCAAGTGAATAGACAGAAAAGCTTGGAATTTTCAACTAAAGTGCTTGAGGATATGTTGAGTAATATGGCATGGCCCAACATTTAAGGACATGATACACTAAGGTGATGCACTATCTTGTTAACTAATTACTTTCAAATTATCTTAAGCAATATGGATTTTATCATTTGATTGTATATTCTAGTCATTAGTAAGGGGATTATTTGTCTCTCATTTTATGTGGGCCATTTGAAAACAATCTCTCTACTAATTATGGGTAAGGCTACATACTATTGGACCTTCCCAGACCTCGCTTATCAGTGAGATTTCTACGGGGTGTTGTTATTGTTGTTGTTATATGATGAAATTGTAATATTTTAAATATTTTGTGTTGTTCTTAATTTTATATTTGTATAATGATTAAATGATATTTTTCATATTAATTATGGTCATTATTTATATGTGAAATATGTGAAAGTTAATGTTAATAAAAATAAATAAATTGTTGTTATTTAAAATTTTGTTATTATGATTTTTGAAGATATGTTGATGTAAAATTATAAAGTATACAGTACAATATATTAATGGACTATTTTGCAAATTTAAAAAATTTCAGGGACTATTTCATAAATTTAAAAATTACCTGAAATAGTACCCGGTATTGACCGGTAAGGTATTCATAAAATTGGTTACAACTTGTGCTTCATATTCGATTGTTGCTTAATTTGTCTGAAAGTAGTCAGCTATTTTGAAGAGTAGTTTAGGCCACAACTTCTATATGCCTGACTTTTTTTTTAAAAAGAAATGAATTATATAAGTGTAAGGATCAAAGTACAACCTGGAGCCACAAATACAAAGTTCCCATAAGTAGTGTTACAAATTGAGTGAGACTAGAAGAGAAAAAGCTCCACAAATTATTCAAATATTTGATGTCTTAAGAATCACATGAATCACATGAAAAGTAGTTAGTGTTGCCGAGGATCCCTTAGTCATTGCACCTTTCAGATATGCTTGATGATCTCAGCTATCAATACCTCTATTTGGTTGTTTCCTCTCCCATGTTTTCTGAAATTCCTCTCCCTCCAAATGAAGTACACAGTGGCTCCCAATGCTAGGATCTGCAATTGCTTGTCCTCTTTGGTGTATGAGGAGTGGATGAGGTTCTAATTGATTTCCATCAAGGTGGAGCCTTAGTTGATCCATGCATATGTTGAAGATACTACCAACCAAATACCTTGGTGTAAAGACAATTAAAGTATAGGTGGTCTCTGGATTCCTCCTCAACTTAGCAAGGAAAGCATAACCTATCCAATTGCAGAAAAGGGAGTCGATCTGTTGTGGAAAACTTGTTTTTATAAGAGAGCCACAAGACGAAGGAGATTCTAGGGGAAAGGAGTTTATTCCAAACTACATAGCTCCACTCTACTCTTGGGTTTGGAATGATCAACAGCTTCCTGATAGTTCTATTGGTTAATGAGTGAATAGGGTGATCCCTCCAGTAGAGAATTAATTCACCATTACCTGATATGTTGGTAATATCAAGTTGAACCAAGGTCTTAAGCATCAACAAAAGATTGAGGAAGAGTGAATAAGAGGAATTGGAGTCCATTTCCCAGATGCTCCTGTCTTTTAAGAAATAAGAATGTAACTATCTAATCCATAATATTTTCTTATCCAAAAAGAATACACCAAAGTCTTTTAAGGATGAGGGCCTCATTTATACACTTAATGGGGTAAGATATTCAGCCCTCCTTCCTTTTTAGGAAGGCATACATCTGCCCACTTCACCTTAGCTAATCCTCGGCTACCATCCGGGTGACCCCAGAGATAATTCCTGAATAATCTTTCAATCGACTTGATGACGTTCTTGGAGAGAAAAATATGGGAGCACCAGTAAACATAGAGAGAGTTAAAAATAGATTGGATGAGTTGGAGTTTACCAGCATATGATATAGTCTTGTTCACCCACATACTCAATCTTCTCTGAATTTTCTCTATAAGAGGAGTGCATTCAGTGTACTTCAATTTTCTAGTAGAAACTAGGGGACCAAGGTATAGGAGAGGCAGTTCCTTGGATTGCATTCTCGTGAGAGTTTCCATCTATCTCTCCATGTTTCTAGCATTTTTAGAAACTAGAAAGTGACTCTTGTAAAGATTTACTTGCATTCCTGAGAAGTTATTGAAGATCTTTATTGCCCTCATAAGTGTCTAGACAAACTCCATATTATCCCTACAGAAAAATAAGATATCATCTACAAAGCAGAGGTTAGTCAGACCTATCTTCTTGCATTTAGAGTGGTATTTGTATTTGGGATTGAGCTCAACTTCTCTCTTAATGATTAAACTTAGGATCTCCGTGTATAATATAAAGAGGTAAAGTGAAGATGGAGGAGGGGATCCATTAATTAGAATTGAAAGGGAAAGAGAAGTGCAACATTCCCTCGGCCTCTGAATATAGAGAACTGGAAACCCAAATGATTTTAACATTATCCAAATGAAGTCCCAGTTGATACTGTCGAAGGCTTTGTAGTAATCCACTTTTATTGTGCAATTCCGAGGTCTGTTGGATCTAATATATCCTTTGAGAAGCTCCTGAACAATAAGAGAATTGTCTCCAATATATTGATGCTTCAGAAAAGCACCCTGGTTGTCACTGATCAGAGGTTTAATGACCTTTTTTAATCCGTTGGCAAGGATTTTAGAGATGATCTTATAAAGAAAGTTTGCATCAGCAATATGTTGGAAGTCTGAAAAGGATGAAGGGTTGGGACCTTTAGGGATCAAACAAATGAAAGTTCTATTGATCTCTTTGAGGAGTTTTCCTGTTGAAAAAAAAAATCATGAACTGCTCCCCTAACTGTGCTGCCAATCAAGCTCCAACTTTGCTGAAAGAAGAATCCATTAAGTCCATATGGGCTAGGAGCTTTGTTGCCATTCATTTTGAACACCACATCCTCTATTTCTTTATCCTCAACTGGAGCATTTAGCAATTCAATGTCTGCAGTAGTGACTTGTTTTAGCCTAAGGGGATCGAGATCTGTAATAGAGACATTGGTGCGATTGGGGGAACATAGGAGGTTACCAAAGAAGTTGAGAGCTTCATTCTTCAGTTCATGCGGTTTATGCAATGTTCTCCAATTGTCTGTAGTGATGGAGATTATTTTATTGGAATTTTTCCTTGCTAGAGTGGAGTTGAACAAAACCTTAGTGCAAAAGTCTTCATCCTTGAGCCAAAGTGTTCTAGATCTTTGCTACAATAAGGAAGAGTGATTTCTGTTAGCCTGCAGATAGTTTGACAAAGCTTCTTTTCCATATCCATGAGAATGGAACCATTAGGGGAGTTGGTTAGTTGGAGTTGAATAGATTCCAATTCGAGCCTTAAAGCTAGCAAAGCAAAGTATGTAGAGCTTAGAGCCAAATTCAGGGTTTTGAGTTCCCTCTTGATGGCCTTTAGTTTCTGGAAGCAGCAATATTGCTTGGTGCCACTACAAGGGTAACTAATCCCTCTCCTGCAAGCCTGCTGAAAACCTTCAACATGAGCCAAAAAGTTGTTGAGCCTAAAGGAAAGTGTTGCGGAGGATTACTAAATAAGTTGGAGACCTGTATTGGTGTGTGGTCTGAAAATAATGGAGGCATGAAGTTTGCATAGCTACTTGGGAAGGAGGATAACCAGGAATTGTTGACCAAGGCTCGATCCAACTTTTTCCTAATATACCATCTAGAATTCTGTTTATTTGACCAAGTGAAGGAGAATCCAATGGAATTGAGATCAATCAGCCCTATTTGTCCTGCACAATCTAGTAGATCCCTTGTGTAGTTTCTCATACTACAATTTCCTTTAGCCTCGGAGAAGTGCATTGTAGTGTTAAAGTCCCCACAGACAATCCAAGGATTGGAAATATTTCTGCTGATGCTTGTTAGGTTATTCCATAGGAAGTTTCGAATGAAAGCAAAGTTACTTGCATAGATAAAGGAGACAGTTATATCAGTGTTCTCTTGTAAGAAGCATACCTTCATAAGCATTGCCTGATTATTGGCCTCAATCAACTCCACCTGAACTTCAGAAAAATTAAAACATATGATGATTCTGCCTAGCTCATAGTGATCATGGTTGGAGACTATTTTCTAGTGGTGTCCTAAAATATTAAGCCTATCCAGATTGTCCTTTTTTATTTTGGTTTCGAGAAGACCAACTACTAGAGGCTTTTCTCTCTTGACAAAATCCCGTAAAGCAAAAAGTTTATTTGGGCCATTTAGACCTCTGACATTCCAAGCTATAATGGACATTTAAGGGGGTTTGAAGAGCTCTTACACTTGCTCCTCTAGGACCTTCTCTTTGAGACTACCTAGAAGTTGCTTTCCTTTTGGGCTGCTTCCACTGGGGAAGATATCAATGGAGGTATGGAGTCTATGTCTTTGCAACTCTGGGGGGTGGAAGGATTCTGAGGGCGGTTGTGGAGCTAAAGCAGGTGAAGTTCTGGAGGCCAAAAAGTAGTTCATAAGCAAAAGGAGCAAGGGAAAGGAAGGAACCACGAACAAGGAGGGGTGAATCTGGGAGCCAACAAAGAGGGGCCAAGTGAGCAGAAGGAAGGGAGTAAACCGGTGAGGAGGAGTAGAGAAGAAATCACAGGAAGCAGGTTGCATGATTAGGTGCGGGGGAGGGCTGAGAGAGAAGGGTAGGGAGAAGCATCCTCGTGGACTAGGCGGTCGAGATAGGTTTCACAGTTCTGGATCACGCGGATAGGTAACCCAGGCTTCCATTTATTTTCTACAGAAAGAACTATTGCAAGTTCACAATATAAACGGTGTCATAACAAGAAACTTGAAGATGGCAGCTTATCATTGTGCAATATGTACGTCACTTTGCTATTATAGTGCCATCGTATCTTCCTCCCCCAATAGCCACTGCTGATGATGTTATGCTTGACATTATATTAGAGGGATGTTCAGTACAAATTAAAACAAGTTTTACGCAGACATCTCAAGGTTCTCACAAATTAATAAAATACTTTCTTTTTTTTATCTTTTAACCTACAATTTAAGACATGTTTTAGGTCAAGATTATAGATAATAGCTACAAAATAATTATCATTACCGAGAATAAACTCAACTATAAACATTAGACTACTTGGAGTGCTTATTCCGTTATTATAAACCTGAATTCTTATAGGTGAGCTTCAACACAAAATGCAGTGATTATGTGAGCCACCTACTCCACACACCTGGCTATATGTTTCCGGTTACAAAAACTCAATGAGCCATTATGTATGTACTTATATACTCTTAAAAGGGAACGAAACGAAGAGAAATAGAAATCAGTCTATAGTCAAATCTAACCTCATACATAAAGGGCATAATGCGGTGAATTCATCGCCATTTTCAGGTTACTATTCTGAAGAAGAAGGCACCCAGAAGAAAAGACAGTACTTATCTTGGCAAACATCTTTGCCAATAAGAAAAGCATCATTTGTTAATAGGTTGTATGCGAAAAACTGGCCATACTATTTTCTTAGAAATACTTTTGTACAGATTAACCGGATAACATACACAGCAAAGATCTAGAAGTCACGCTCTTTATTTGTAACTTGTCAGTTCGTGAACCTAATCTGCAAAATTGATTCAAGCTCAATTGCAATAGAGCAAAAGAGAAACTCTTTCTCCGCAATGTGATTCAAAAATTGCAAAACTTAAATACCAGATATATACATACAGCCTCATTTCTCATCTGTTTGAACAGAAAATTTTCTTTACAACAGGACTTCTTGACTTGCATCTTCATCCTATCACAGAGTAGCACAGTTTCAGGAAAAGTTTTAGGAAATTTTGCAGGTAAAGACTATTCAGCACAAAGCATAATACCAAATGCATGATACCATAACTTATGCAGTGAATTACTCTAAAAGAGCTTAATTGCTAAAAGATTCATAGTATACTGGACATGATAGATGGCATGGTGACATGTTAGTTTGAAGTTTTTTTTCTTTTTTTGAAAATCAAAAACCAAACCAAGATATCATGAAAAGAGGTAAATTCTTAGATCCACCAGTCATGTTTCTATAACAAATTCATACCCCTAGAAGACATGTAAAAGCTGATAGTAAGTCAATTAACTACTAGTAACAAAAGCACCATAAAACCTACAGCACGCCATATTATTGTGAGTCAACAAAGATTTCCAGCTTTCTAATCATCAGAAATTAATTTATTATGCATGATAAGAAACGAATTCACAAGAACTTAAAACCTACGAAATCCAATTAATACTTGCAAAATGCTATATTCTCTGTCACAACTAATTGAGTCTATCTAAGAAGCCGCATTAATTCTACCCAAGAACTTTATTCCTGATCAACAACAACAACAACAAGAAATATATCTTTGGCTAATTTTTTGTTATGTTAGTAACAGTGGTTTATTCATAGATGCAATAATGTTTCAATCATATTTCTAACTTGTCATTCTATACTCCAAGCCAACAGTTCATGATCACCTAAAAGATAAGAATCTATCCATCCATAGAAGTACTAGCATGGATCAATATTTCTCCATTGTGACATGAGTGGGATGCTCTATGTCATTCTTCCTCCAATCACATCGAGTGGTACATACTCTGGCTCTAGTTCCCTCAAAACTCTTTCCAAATGCATATCCTACAACTGCACTGTAAACAGATTTATTTGGGTGTCTACCAAAATTCAGATTTCCTATGGAAACACCACCTCTGTCTCTAGCATGAATCAATACAAAATAAAGTAAACTGGGAGAACTATGACGGCCCAATGACTATTAGACATGCACTTACATAAAGAGGGACACAGAGAGATAGATAGAGTTCTAATAGAAAAACTTATTAATTTAAAGGACACGACCTTTTTATTCAGAAATGTATAATAGAAACAACATGATGGAAACTCATATGGCACTCATAAGTTAAAAGTAGTTGTCTTTGATGCAGTGCTTCAAGAAGCAAGATATTTAATTTATGCAGACTCGATTTGTTTCCAAGTTAGGAGACAAGTACTTTTAAGAAATTTGCGCCAGAACAAAAAAACACACATGTTATATGAAGGAGACACTCTAAATAAATGCTACATTATATTGTGAACTTGGCTAAAAGTCAAGAATGGAGAAACTACTCACCATGCAAAACTCTCAGGTATCACATATGTACAACAAACAAACTGGAGAGGCACAGAAAATGTCCTTGTTTAATGAGCTGGTCCAGAAACCCAATTCCAATTGTAGGGCAACTTTTCCTTCAAGCAGCCACAGGAATTTCTA
Source organism: Erythroxylum kunthianum (assembly GCA_024582655.2). Lineage (NCBI taxonomy): Eukaryota > Viridiplantae > Streptophyta > Magnoliopsida > Malpighiales > Erythroxylaceae > Erythroxylum > Erythroxylum kunthianum. The sequence continues at coordinate 1,786,285 of JANIMX020000091.1, forward strand.
TATTTGCTTTCAAAGGGATGGTTTTTCGGCAAGATGAGAAGCTGAGGTCCTCTGATGCCATTTGTATAACACGAGAGGCTTCATTGGGCATCCCGGCCTTCAAAAGGCAAGATATCAATGAACTTACAGTGATGTTATCTGGCAAACATCCAATTGCCAACATCTTATTGAAAAGATTGATTGCTTCACTCATTCTCCCTTTCATACTATGCCCAATAATAAGAATGGTGAATGTAACTTTATCTGGTTTGCATTTCTTCTCCACCATCTCCGCCACAATTACATTTGCCTCATCCACATTACCAGCCTTGCAGAAACCATCAATCAATGGGTTGTACATAAATGGTTTTGGAACGATATTACTACATTTCAACTGTTTCAGTAAATCACGAGCCTCTTGAAGTCTATTATCCCTACATAGAGCATTAATGAGAACAGCATAGGTATAAATGTTTGGACATATCTTTTCTGTTTTCATCACATCCCAAAGCTTCAAACCCAGGTTCACTTCTCCAGTTCCACAATAACCATCAATTAAAGAAGTGAAGGTAACTACATCCGGTCGGCAATTAAAAGAAATCATCTTTTCATACACAGATTTTGCTGCAACCATGTTGCCACTCTTGCCAAAGCCATCAATAAGAACATTATAAGTGATGACATTTGGATTAATTCCTGACACAATCATCTCCTCAAAAAGAACTGAGGCCTCCTGCATCTGACCAAGCTTGCAAAACCCGGATATAATAGATGTATAAGTTACAACATCTGGTGAAAAAGAATCTCTAGACTTAAGTTCCATCAACAAGTCACACCCTCTAACTACGTCATTAGCTTTACATAATCCATTTATAAGAGTGTTATATGTGACTATATCAGGTAAACATCCAAAACTCCCCATGTTGTCAAAAATTTCAAAGGCCTTATCAACTTCCCCTAGCCTGCAAAGACCTCGGATAAGGATATTGAAAGTCCAAGTATCTGGTGGAGATTGTGGTGCCAAACACTCTTTAAATAGGCCAATTGCCTCGTGAACTCTATTTCTTTTAACCAACTCATTGAGCAAGTTATTATACACAAAACAATTAATTCCACTGTCCTCACGTTCAACCTCTGAAAGCAATTTCTTGACAGTGTCAAACTTGCACACTTGAGCATAAGAAGTCACTAAAAATCCTAGGAGAGCACTGTCAAACGAGTGCCCATCACTCTTCATGTAGTCATATGTTTCTGTTGCCAAATCATGGAGCCCCATTTGGCATAAGGACCTCAAAAGTAAACTATAAGTCCAAAAACAATGACTGAGATTCAAATTCAATCTACTGAATTGCAGAAACTCCAAGCCTAATATTGGGTTGTTATACCGTTTTATTACCTCAAACGCGATTAAAGGCGTTAGCTTATCACGTAGATAACCCAAGCAAAAATCTTTAGAACGTGAAGTGGCAAAAAGGGTTGATACAACTTTAACTAACCAAGCCTCAGGGCCTTGTATTACCTCTGTCTCAGTGAACGCCCTAGATCCACCAAAAGTGGGAGTATGAAAATAGGCAACGGCAAACGGGGAGGCTTGAACCCTGAAAGGTCTGCTAGCTAATGATATGAGGGTCATCTGCAACCCCACACCATCACCATGCTCTACAGTTATCCCTCTTCCTGTAATTTGACCAGATATTCTACTGGAGCACGCACAACTAGCGAGTTCTTGATTAAACTCTATACCCTTCATGGAGATTCCAATAAGCCCAATGAAAGAAAATAGCGAAAACCAAAACCAAGGAAGCCAATTGACACAACATTGAAAACAGACCAGTCAAGGAGTAAAACTCAAAGCTGTGTCAGAAAAGATAGAATCTTTGCAGCAACCCACTAACCAAAAGCACGAGAATCATGAAACTGCGATAGACCCTGCAAAATTATGAGAATGATGGTTCCAAAAGGGGCTACAAATGCAACAGAGAGTTTCTCCGTTTAGGGTTTTTCAGTGGGTTGGAGTTCTGTTACTTGCCTGATGGAGTAGAACCTAACAGACACCTACAGCATCAGAACTTACAACATTACAGTATTGGATTGGTCTTTGCATTGGACTACACTTGCAATCTTCACCCCAAAATAAAGCCTCAAGGCCCAATTCGTTTAAAATGTTAAAATAGATATATACAAAGTCCTTTTCATCATGAACATGGTTAAATCAAAACAAATTCCATTGTATTGATAATCTTTCCCTTGATGTTTCTAAAGCCCCAATTGTGTACAAGTTTGATAGTGCCTGACCCATGCCAGACAGCATGTGGACTGATTCAACTATCGGCATGCAAAGAGTATTGCTTTGCGTTATTCAGTGTAGCCCAGCCAGCATTAACAGTAAACGAAGCCCAACCAACGGGTCAAGAGATCCAACGGCGGACAAACATGCCAATAGAAAGATGCGGGTGTTTCATCCTCCTCATCCCCTGACGAAAACGCCTTGTGTGTTTATTTTAGTCCCTCAAAAATACCAACTTTTCCGTCTTCTGGTCTAAACTTTCCACCTTAATAATTTTGGGTGCTATGGCTGGTTCCTTGATATACTTCATTAGGCTCCTTTATTGGCTCACTGGAAAACAAAGAGCATTTTGGGGGCTGTTCTTTATTGTGTTATACTTATTGGAAATAATGGATATTATGATATTTTGAGACATAATAATTTATTGATTAAATTGAAAATTTGAATAACAAATTATGGATTTGTATTCTACTTCATTAGATCTTTAAAACGGTATACTATATGCTCAAAATAGTTGAGTGATGAATGATAAATTGATCCTCAAAGTCACTATGTTGGTAAGTTGTTGAGAAATAAAAGGAAAACTTCAAAACACAAATCTCACATTGCCTATGAGCAAGGATGTTGAAGTATTTATAAGTTGAGACCCTTGTTATGAGCTTGTAAATAAGTAGGCTAAAAGGTTCTCTCTTGCGCGCGCAGGGGGGTGCAGATCCAATTCATTCGGGGTAGGGGCGCACTCCCACGACATGGGCAACGCGAAATGTCTGGACAAATTGGGTCGTCCATTAGCCTAGTTTTTATTTCTTAACGGACCTTACCTTCGGTCCATTAATCACAGCCGAAAAAGCACCCCAATTCTCTCCTATAAATATAGGTTATTCACGTCAGCCGAAAAAACACTCTGAAATTGAAACTCTCTAAAAAACCGAAAACACTCACTCTCTCAGCGGTTCTCGTTTTTCGTTTTCTGGTGATAGATAAGGTACGGTTCGGTTCGCGTCTCACACTGTTGTGCTACAATGTGAGCCTATCGTTGTTGTATCCTAGAAGATCAGACGTCCGTGTTTCTCAAGCATCGAGGAGATGACGAATCTGTCATCAGGAAACTGTTTTCAACCAAAAAAAAAGTAAACAACATCAAAATTCACAAAGGCTGCACATGAATTACAAGCTTATTGTTATGTCAAGAAAATCTAAAAGGAAGAAACAAAAAAGAGAAGAAGAATAGTGATTAC
>JANIMX020000091.1:2238333-2254799 GCA_024582655.2 Erythroxylum kunthianum
ATTCACATCAATGGTAAACCATCAATAATCCACAAAAGTTATCAAACCCAAGAAGAAGCAAGAAAAGCACTCATTGCTTTCAATGCACCTTCATTAAGACCCAATTACAAAACAGCCTTAGAAAAGCAACCAATCACCATCAGCTCTTCTTTAAAAACATTAGGCAAACCAGTAAACATGGAAAAAATCAATGTCATTCTGTCCAAGCAATTAAAGGAAGAAATAAAAAAGGTAACACTTGAAACCTTTTTCGAATGTTTTCAAGCAATCAATAATTGGACAGACGAACAAAAAGTCTTCCAATATTATCCACAGAATAAAGGTCATTATGGAACTAAAACAATTATCCTCCCCGGAGTTGAAGCATTAACTACTTACCTACTTTTTCAAAGTGGATTAGTATAAACAATCTATTTATCCGATTTAAAAATCCTCTCGGATTTTCCAACCGATTTTCTCCAAGCAGTAAAAATTTATAAAGATCACTTTGCAAAAGTTAGAGAAATCTTTCTCAAATTCTACAGCAACTATCCAATATTCAACGACGAAACACTTATCTTTCCAAGAATAGCCTTTCTATTTATTGGAGTAAGCAACAGTAACTATCCACCAATCGATGCTGCAAACAACTATGAATTCAACTGGGATATCATCAACGGATTCAACATTAATTTCCTTGAAGGAATCTTTGCACATAGCCAAAAAATTAATAATGAATCTACTATTAAAGTAAATTATAAGGGAGCAAATATTATTATGGTCTCAGCATACAAAACTCTCATCCTCAAAATATAATATTAAAGCCAATTATAATCAAGGTCGTTTAATAAGATGGCAATTAGAATTAGCACAATATCACTTTGATATTATTCTTATCAAATCCACTAACAATGTTCTTGCAGATATATTAACCAGAGACTGGAAGCAATTATGAACAACATACAAGAGGCGTTTTCAGCAAAAAAAATTGAATACAATGAAATAACCAATCAAATCCAAACCCTAACCCAAAAAGCCCAAAATATTCAAACTGAAGGAATGAATAAGAATAAAGAATGGCTAGCACTTCGATCCTCAAATAATACTAACCGTTGTCTCCCCAACAATGACGTCAAAAACTTGAAACTACTACTTTGCGTGCTTTAGATTCTACATGTCTTCGGTTTTACACTACCGAAAACCTTGATCTGATATATAATTTAACAATCCTAAAAATCATTGTACTTCTTTTATATTTTCAAACTATTTGGAAAATGATGTACTTTTTCAATAATATTAGATTGTAATTTTAAGAATCCATTATGAAATTCGATTCTTAAATACTCAATATTTGTTTGAGCTATTTTACATTTCTTTTTACTTAAAATTAATCCTTTTTCTTTACATCTAAGAAGTAATAAATGTACTTTTTTAAAGTGATCATCTTTATCTTTATTTGAAAAAACTATAATATCATCAATCTATGCTAAGGAAAATTATTTTAATCCTTATAACATTCAATTTTATACAGCTTTATATTATTTTATATCGCTTGCTTTATTATATCTTTATGCCTGTTTAACTAGATTAGATCCTTTCGAGTTACCAGATTATTATGATACACGTAACTATTTTTATGAATTGCTTTATTATAAGTTTAACCCTATCTTAATCTCATATATTTTAGATCCAAATCCAAATCAATATGATTTTCAATAACATGGAACATTATTTTGAAAATATAACATATAATTTAAGTATGATTGATTTAACAGATCAAAATGAATTACAAGCATTTTCAAATCATCTTATTGAAACAAGTCATCAATTATCAGTCAAACATTCGTTATATGATTGTGAAGAATTATTTAGAACTCAAAAATTATTATATGTTATGTGTATTCAAATTAATAAATGGTTAGAACCTCCTACATCATCTGCACCCGCATTAACATCATCGTCTCATACATAATATTTCTTTTTATAAGTATGCTCTGTAGTTACGACATAAGTCTGATCTTCTACATCATAAAAATGACTATTTACCATGTCTTTATCATTTTATTGTTAAATTAATACATCATTGTTTCAATATTTATTTTGTTAATATTACTCTGTTTATGATATTTAATATGCCTCACTATATAGTTCATACCTACGCTTGTATACATGATTTAGACTCTCTTAATAATTTAAGAAGTATACCTTTATCCATCCCATCCATATTATATAATCCTTTTTATGGACATCATGATATAGCTATACATATTGCGACAACTTATATAGACTTTTTAGAAATAGCACTATCAAATGGCATAAATATCAAAAATAATATCCAACAATTAGATCTAGAATTTTCCTTTGAAGAACATAATGAATAATCACAACTCAGATATAATAGATATAGATTCATTAGAATTAGTCGAATCAACAAGACTATTTCATATAAATGCTTTAATAGCTGCAGATAAACTAAAACAAATAGCTAAAACCAAATTAAATTTAAAAGATGGACAATTCTTCCAATCCTTCTAAATTATTATCCATAAATCTTTGATATATGCCGAGTGCATGTTTTAATCCAAAAGGTAATACATTTCATTGATAATGTTTTTATGTGGATGACAAGTAAATGCAGTTAATGCTGTACTATTATCATGTAATCTGAGCTACCAATAGCCAGATTTTGCATCAAATGTAGAAAACCATTTATGTCCTTTTAATTTGGTAATAATATAATCTTTTCTAGGTAATTTATATGCATCACCTATGGTTGCTTTATTTAATTCTTTATAATTTATAACCATACGTCTTTTATCACATTTTTGTTTTGCATGATGGTTAACATAAAATGTTGGGCAGAATATTTACTAGTATTTTGTGAAATTAATTGTTTTCTAATAAATCCTTACATTCTAGGATAAACTCTTGTACATCTTGTGGACATATGCTTGATAGTTGATTGAAGATTCCATCTAACTTCCAGAAGGGTTCTTCAAATTGATGAATATACAATAATGCTTCTTTGAGGATGGGAGTTTTGTATGTTGAGACTATAATAATATTTGCTCCCTTATAATTTACTTTAATGGTAGATTCATCATTAATTTTTTGGCTCTGTGCAAAGATTCCTTCAAGGTAATTAATGTTGAATCCGTTGATGATATCCCAGTTGAATTCATAGTTGTTTACAGCATCGATTGGTGGATAGTTACCGTTGCTTACTCCAATAAATACAAAGGCTATTCTTGGAAAGATAAGTGTTTCGTCGCTGAATATTGGATAGCTGTTGTAGACTTTGAGAAAGATTTCTCTGTCTTTTGCAAAGCGATCTTTATAATTTTTTACTACTTGGATAAAACCGGTTGGAAAATCCGAGAGGATTTTTAAATCGGTTAAATAGATTGTTTTTACTAATCCACTTTGAAAAAGTAGGTAAGTAGCTAATGCTTCAGCTCTGGGGAGGATAATTGTTTTAGGTCCATAACGACCTCTATTCTGTGGATAATATTGGAAGACTTTTTGTTCGTCTATCCAATTATTGATTGCTTGAAAACATTCGAAAAAGGTTTCGAGTGTTACCTTTTTCATTTCTTCCTTTAATTGCTTGGACGGAATGGCATTGATTTTTTCCATGTTTACTAGTTTGCCTAATGGTTTTAAAGAAGAGCTGGTGGCGATTGGTTACTTTTCTAAGGCTGTTTTGTAATTGGGTCTTAACGAAGGTGCATTGAAAGCAGTGAGTGATTTTCATACTTCTTCTTCAGTTTGATAACTTTTATGGATTATTGATGGTTTATCATTGATGTAAATGGTTGCTTTATGTCAGTCATCATAGATGTCTGACATGGGTTCGTTGAAGATAACATAAAATTTGTTATCCTGAATCCGAATACAACATTTATACAAGTTCAGATTTAGAATAAACAAATAAATGCATATATAGATACAGGAGCAACAATATGTATAGCATCCAAAGCACTACTTAAAAATTGGAAAAATTAGATAAATCATTAGCTATAACAATAGCAAATGGAAGTATAAAACATATATGGTATATTAGTTATTATAATCAAATATTAATTGAAACATATACCTTTTATCATTCCTACCCTTAATTATCATTCAACAAGAATCAGGATTACCCTTAATTATCTATTTCTTCTTTTATTTTTTGTCTTTCTAATATTTGTAATTGTATTATTATTTTTTCTACCTGTTCTTTTACATTTTCTATTTGCTTTAGAACTTCGGGATATTTTGTAAGATTTGTATGAAGTAAAACTTCTATTTTTGTAATGTGTTTTTCATATAACAGTATTAAACTGCCAAGTTGAAAAAATTCTTCTGCTCTGTTTCAGGAAGCTGACATCATCTTCTATACCATTCTCCTCCTTGAAGGTTAATAGTTCGTTTAAATACTTCTCCGAGAATCAGAGATGACTGTGTCTGTCTGGCTAAATTTTCAATAACAGTCTAGAATAGGTTTTACTTATTACTGTACAGACAACAAAAAACCTTGAAAAACATAAAAGAAAACGAAAGAAAAACCAACCAATCCATCATTTCTAGATTTCTCTTTGAGATGCAACTACAGTTCCAATTTTTGTGCATTTCTTGAAGCTTTCTCTTTCTTTCTTTAATCTCAACTTACTTGTTCTTGCTGTACGTACGGTTTTGTTGATGAGAAAGAATTCAGGTGTGGTCTGACCTGTTGTGAATAGGATCCGCTCCTCTTCTTACTCTTCTTTTGCTTGATTGATTAGGGTCGAATGACTTGTTTGAATTTGATACTTGTTTCTCTGCCTTCATTCTTTGCATGGCTTCATCTTGAAGAATACGTGACTTATGCGCCACCGTCTGTTGAGCTTTAACAGAGTGTCTCAGAACAAGGTCTACGTTTGTTAGGCAATAAGCTCTATCAGGTTGAAGTGCTAAAGACCCAATACAGATGAGAAGGAAGAGTAACCTACGAGAACTTTTCAAAACCATTGTTTCTGCTCTGAAGCAAACAAGAAGAACAGAATACGCTCTCTTTCTGTTCAGAGTGGATAAACAGGTCTAGTATGATGCTTCTATTTTCAGGTTCCATCCCTGTAGACATGAGTCTTGTATTTATTTCCTGTTAGATTTGATGTAGTCTTTTAAAGAAGAAAAGCAGATCAGAGGGTCCCAGAAGTCTTAGAGGAATTTCAGATTCACCCCAAATCATAAGCCTGCAATCTAAAACATGACAGTAAGGCTGTTATTGAAGAGTCTGACAAGGATGAATAAAGGGGTTGGAACAATACCCTTGAGAAGCCAAGCATCTTTTTTCATTTGTTCCCCAACGTCTCTATCATTTGTTACTGCGTTTGTCTATTCGAAACATTAACAGGCACTACCAGTCTCTTCCACGCTTAGCTGTGGTGCCAAGTCACCAAACTGATGCCTAGTTGGACATGGTCAGGAGATTATTGTAGTTTCTCAATCTATCAACATAGTACGTTATCAAGCCTATAATTATTAGGTGAGACTGTCCGCCTAAATTTAAGCTTAGATGGACATTGAGAAACTCTACTTTCTAGGATTTAACAGGTTTGCTGTTGGTAGTTATAAATATGTTTTCTAGGTAGAAAGATGCTCTATGTATGTGTATAATTCCTTTGGGATTAAGGAAAGGAGGGTTTTGTTCCTTTATACCATTCTAAGATCTCCTCTCCACTTTAGCTCCATTCTCTATGCAACAAAAAGAACAGTACTTGTTTTCTTGTGCTTAATGTGTTTCTTTATGCTTTTCTTTGCTCTTCTTTGGGTTGCCAACTTCTTAATCCTGTTTCAATAATCTTCTACTGGTGTAAAAATTTTCCGTTTATTTTTTAAGACTGTCTTTCCCTTTGCTGCTGCTGCATATGCTGTTATAATATTATTATTCACATGTAATTTGGAACATTCTAAAGCATATGTTCTTTCAACTTTTATCAAAAACTGCTGATTCATTTAACGGTGGTTTAACCTCAACTTGAATGTGTTGTGAATGTGCTTATTCTCTGCTTTCTATCCTCCATTTAAAGTGAAAAAAGGTTAATGCGTTGTTGCTTTCTATTCTTATTCTCCCTACGTAGCTTTTAAATTTAAATCCTTTCACAAGGCTAGTGGGTTTATCTTTCAAATGTGTAGTCTATGCATGTAAGCTAATACATAATAAGGAAAAGTTAACTTCCTGCTGCTGATGCTTCTATTCTTCTTTTTCATTTTGATCAAAGTTCACTTACTATTCAAGCAATTTATTATTTCCTACATCTTTTGTTGATAATATCACACCATCACACTCAAACGCATGCATAAATTAAGAATGTGCAGAAAAATACAAAACTGATTAGAGAGTGTTCAATTAAGGGTGAGACTCTAGTTTATAGGTTCTTTAAGAATTTTTGAAACTTGACATATCATCCCTGACAGGATAGCTATTGGTCATTTGATCTTAAAACTGAGAATTAAAATCCATATTGTTTCACTTTCCAGCAGGAGTAGTTGAGCTCATTGACCAGTCAAACGCTTGAAACGGCCATGGAACACTTCAATTCTTTTCCTAGTCGCTTTTTAGGGTAGGGAACTGATTGGAGTACTAGTGTTAAAATATTATGACCCAGTTATACTTTGTTTTTCTTCTCCTTGGCCACTAGAACTAATCTTTTGAATGGAAATAGCTTCTCTCACAGGATAACAATTAAAAGTTTCTCTCACAGGTTACTTGCCATCATGACTATGTACTCTTTCCACACATAAGTTCTCTCTTTTATGCAAGTACCTCCACCAAAATTAATACACGCCCCTCTCTTGTTATCAATTCATATCACATTTTTTCATATGGAAAGCTCAAAACATATAAGCTGTTGAAAAGAGAAGGAAAAAAAAATGCAAGTGCTGTAATTGAGTTAAAACTCACCGAGAACTCCTGTACTTGAGTTTCATGAAATCTCAATCTCAATAGTTGATGATCCTACTCAATAGACAGGTCAAAAAAGAGATCTGTATTGATCCTTGATATATTTCAACAAAAAGGGGAAAAAAAAAACTGAAAAGACTCATTTTATTAAGTACTATCACAAGCAGCCCCCAAATTAGGAAAGGAAATTGGCTGATGGGACATTTCTTCTCAAATTGTGCCGGTACGGATTTGTACTTGCCAATATTGTTGTCTTAGTTTGGAGACGCTTCATCTTACCTTACGTTAAAGGTTGTTTCCATTAAAATGCTTCGGAATATGAGTAACCAAAGGAAAGCAAATGTTGATTCGTACTTGTTTATAGCAGCTAAAAACCTTGTAGATTCTGAACTCTCGAGGCTGGTCTATTAAAGTTTGCAACTTTTCTTATGTACTTGCATTCAGAAGTGAAACTCAAAGGGTCCCAAGAACTTGGGCCACCTTATAATTAGTGTTTTGAGAGCAATTACTCCCTAGCCACCATGGAAAAGGACTAAGCTACCAATATAAAACAGGCCGAAAAAGAAAAGAGCTAAAGAAGAATCAAAGCATGTTAAAGATAAAGTAGCAGGCTGAGCTTGTAAGTTGAAATAGCTACAGATCATATTCTCGTTCTTAGGCCATTCTCCTCTTCCATTGAAAGTGAAACTAATCATAATCAATCTGTTTAAAAGCAGCTGTATGATGACGATATGTACAAGAAAAAGCCGCAGTGTCTCGTTGTAATCAGGAGACGATGGTCTGGAAAAACAGGTGAATAATTTGTATCTGTTTCTTAATGAACCTGTTGGGTTAGGAATTAGTATATGGTTTCCAAAGGCGGGAGCAAAAATGAGCTGCAAACAGAATGTTGAAAAACATGTAAAAGGGCGATCCAAGAGATGCTTCTCTGCTCTACTTTTAAGAATATATGCATTGGTGCTTTAGTAGCAATTTGTAAGTCGTAACGGTCTGCCCCTTCATTTTGAGTGGCACCTACTCGAGGACTATTTCATTGGACTCGCGTAAAGCTTAGGAAGGATGTTTGTGCTTATCATTTTTCTCCTAAAACTTCAAACACTGTAACCAAAGATTGCATTTCCTGACACCAATCATTCTCTTGTACTAAATCCTCTGTTCCTATATGATGGGAAGGGCAGTCATTTGCCTAAATCATGTCACAGGGTGCGCAATGTCATCATAGCACAATCAAGGTTTTGTCTCTCTAAAGTTTGGCTGAGTACCTATGGTCCTATACGGACAACTGTTATGATTGAAAGTGTTCAATTCACATTACTGAAATTAAATTATGTGCTCATCACCGTTTTTAATATTTCATTTAAATATATCATTATAGTTTTTTATATAATGCATGTTATTATTTTATTAAATACAAGTTATTATAATATTTTAATAATTTACATTTGATAATATTTTATATTTTGTATTTTTATAATGCATACTAAACGTAATTGATTATATGTTAGATATTTAAACTTTATTGAGAAAGTTGAAATTTTTTATTATAATAATTTAAAACAATTTCATATATAATCAAATATTTAGAAATTGATTGTTTACATATTCATATGTTAATCTAAATTTTAAGCTTAAATAAATTAACAAAATTTCAAAATAAAATATCTTACCTTTTCATTTATATTTAACAATATCCTAAGTTGTAATTATATTATTTTAAATTTCTTATCAGTTTCTCTTATAACTTCCTTGTTGAAAAATCATGAGAAACTAAATAAATATAAATTACTTTTTAATAACATGTAAAATATAAAACTACCAATATTCATCTAATAATACATATAATATGAAAAATTATTATAACAATAATCTAAATTTTCTAATATTTTACTTAAAAACATAAAAAAAAAATGAAAGTTTTGTTAGTAATGTTTGATTCATTGACTAAGTTAGTAGTTTGTTAGCTTTCTTTCAACAAATAACTCCTACTTCTAAGGAGCTTGTTGTTTTTCTGTTTTGTTTTTGCTATTTCTTAGCTAGTCTACCACGATATAGGGTTTGTTAAATCGTGGGCTGTTTTTTGTGCGTTTCTATTACGTAATGGCTTTATAACCAGCAACCTTTCTTCTATTTCAATATGAATCAACCATTAGAATACCTGTGAGTTTGCTGATATTTGATTTTTCAACAATTGGTATCAGAGCCTCAACACAGGGGCTTGAGGTTGAGTAATAGAGAGATAAAAGTGTGAGAAAGAAAGGAACATGAGTATAGCTGAAAGTAGCAATGGCAAGTATGTGCAACCTGCCATTCCTGTGTTTGATGGCTACTATAAGCATTGGGCAAAGCTAATGGAGAATTTTTTGCGGTCCAAAGAATATTGGAGTCTTGTGCATAATGGGATCTTCGTTGTGGCAGAAGGAGCAGTGCTTACGGAGGCACAACTCAAGCAAATTGAGGAGCAGAAGCTGAGGGATTTGAAGATAAAAACTTGTCTTTATCAGGCTATTAATCGAGAGATATTGGAGACTATTTTGGAGGATGAAACTTCCAAACAGATTTGGGACTCGATAAGGCAGAAGTTCCAAGGATCAACGAAAGTTAAGAAGGCACAGTTACAGGCATTGCGTAGGGATTTTGAGGTGCTCAAGATGAAGGAAAGAGAGACAGTTAATGCATATTTTGCTCATACACTTGCCATAGCCAAAAACATGAAGGCCTGTGGTGAAAATGTGAGTCAAAATATTGTTGTTGAGAAGATTTTGAGGTCTATGATCTCAAATTTTGATTATATTGCGTGCTCTATTGAAGAAGCAAATGATCTGGACACAATGACAATTGACGAGTTGCAAAATAGCCTTCTCGTCCATGAACTAAGGATGAGAAGCCATAGAGAAGAGGAACAAGTGCTCAAAATCAGTTATGAAGACAAAGAAGGACGAGGAAGAGGTAGGAGCTCATTCAAAAATGCCTTTAGAGGAAGTCAAGGTAGAGGTGGAGTGAGACAACCTTTTAACAAAGCACTAGTTGAATGCTTTAAGTGCCACAAGTTGGGACATTATCAATATGAATGTCCTGACTGGGAGAAAAAGGCCAATTACGCTGAAGATGAGGAGCTCCTTCTAATGTCCTATGTTGAGTTCAACAACTCAAAGAGGGAGATGGTCTGGTTTCTCGACTCGGGATGTTCTAGCCACATGACCGGGAATAAACAATGGTTCGTGGAGCTGGATGAACAATGCATGCACTCAGTGAAGCTAGGAAATGATTTCAAGATGGCGGTGATGTGAAGAGGCAACATCAGACTCAATATAAGAGGTGTAACTCTTGTCGTCCTAGATGTGTACTATATACCTGAGTTAAAAAATAATCTTTTGAGTATCGGTCAGCTACAAGAGAAAGGGTTGACTATCTTGATTCAAGATGGTGAATGCAATATCTACCACTCTAGGAGTGGGCTCATTATGCATACACATATGACTACCAATAGAATTTTCATTCCGCTTGCAACCTTGACATCCCAATCTTCACCATGTTTAAATGTAGCTTCTGAGGACATATCCGAGTTATGGCATCAAAGATACGGACACCTGAGTCACAGAAATCTGAGAATATTGCAGTACAAGAAATTAGTAAAGGGGTTGCCTCAATTCGTTGCTTCAACTAAAATGCGTATGAGCTGTATAAAAGGAAAACAACATCGAGAAGCTATGCCAAGGAAAAGTAAATGGAGAGCTTCACAACGACTTCAATTAATACATGCTGATATATGCGGCCCCATAACTCTGAAATCGAACGACAACAAAAGGTATCTCTTGACATTCATCGATGATTTCAGTAGAAAGATTTGGGCCTATTTACTTATTGAGAAAAGTGAAGCATTTATACTTTTCAAGAGCTTCAAAAATCTTGTTGAAAAGGAGTTTTGAGGACAGACCGAGGTGGGGAATTTACTTCAAATGAGTTTAATGAGTTTTGCACAGCTCAAGGCATCAAGCGTCAACTTACCACAGCCTTTACACCCCAACAAAACGGGGTTACATAGCGTAAAAATCATACCGTAATGACTATGGTTAGATTTTTGCTCTCTGAAAAGGAGATGCCTAAGTTGTTTTGGCAAAAAGCGATGAAATGGACTGTTCATGTGCTTAACCGGAGTCCGACCGTGGCAGTGAAGGACAAAACACCATAAGAAAGTTGGAGTGGAGTAAAACCTAGCATGGAGCATTTCAGAGTCTTCGGTTGCACAGGGTATGTTCATATTCCATATGCAAAAAGATTGAAGTTGGATAACAAAAGCCATAGGTGTGTACTGCTTGGTGTAAGTGAAGATTCAAAGGTTTACAAACTCTATGACTAGGTGACAAAGAAAGTAGTGATTAGCCTGATATGTACAGTTTAATGAAAGTGAGAGTTGGAATTGTGGAAGGAGTAAAGATGAGGTCAAGATCAATGTTCTGGAATGGGGTGAAAATGTGACAAATTCAGTGATGTAGATGATGGTGATAGTGAACTTGAAGAAGACCAGAAGAATGAAGAACTTAATCAGAAAGGCTTCAGGGGAAAGCACACCGAGTTCACTTGAGCAAGATGCACCAGACTCACCTGAAATAAGAAATAAAAGGCAGCCTATGTGGATGTGGGGAAGGGCTCTCTGAAGATGAAGATGAACAAAATCTGGTGATGTTTATTTCACATGAGGATCCAACCAGCTACAAGGAAGCAACTAAAAGTGAGAAATTGAGAATGGCTATGGACTTTGAGATTGAGGCGATTACAAGAAATGAGACCTGGGAGCTGGTAAATCTACCTAAAGGAGCAAAAACAATTGGTGCAAAATGGGTGTATAAAACGAAGCTAAACGAGAATGGGGAGGTAGATAAATGCAAAGCTCAGTTGGTAGCAAAGGGTTACATTCATAAGCAAGCAATTGATTACAATGAAGTCTTCGCTTCTGTTGCCCATTGGGATACGATTAGGATGGTGTTAACATTGGCAGCAAGAAATGGGTGGACAGTGTTTCAACTTGATGTAAAAAGCGTGTTTTTGTATGGAGTACTGAGTGAGACAGTTTACTTAGAGCAACCGCAAGGTTACGAGAAAGAAGGAGAAGAGCATAAAGTCTATAAACTCAAGAAGGCGTTATATGGATTGAAGCAGGCGTCAAGGGCCTGATACAGTAAAATAGAAGGCTATTTTCTCAACAATGGTTTCGAAAGATGCAATCATGAGCACACCTTATTCATCAAATCAGAAGATGGAGGGAGGATTTTAATTGTAAGTCTTTACGTTGACGATTTAATTTTTACTAGTAATAATGCTTGTTTCATTGAGGAGTTTAAATGTTCGATGAAGTCTAAGTTTGAGATGACAAATTTAGGGAAAATGAGGTATTTTCTAGGTATTGAGATTCAGCAGAGTCCAAAAGGTATTCATGTTTGTCAGAGAAAATATGCTCGAGAAGTCCTTGATAGGTTTAGTATGGAAGATTGCAACTCAGTGAATAATCCAATAATCCCCGGTACGAAGCTAACTAGAGAAGGTAAAAAAGACAAGGTTGAGGCAACATGGTATAACCAACTAACTGGCAGCCTCATGTATTTGTTGGTCACCAGACCAGACTTGATGTATAGTGGTTGTCTTGTTAGCAGATATATGGAAAATCCATCTGAGATGCATCTACTTGCCGCAAAAAGGGTCCTAAGGTATTTAAAGGGAACCATAGAGCTTGGCGTGTTTTATGAAAAAGGAGGTGAAGATGGATTAGTTGCATACACAGATAGAGACTATGCTGGTGATCATGATGATAGGAAAAGTACTTATGGCTATGTATTTAAATTAAGTGGAGGTGTTGTTGCTTGGTCCTCAAAGAAGCAAGTTGTGGTAACACTTTCTACAACAGAGGTAGAGTATGTTGCAGCTGCAACATGTGCATGTCAAAGTATCTGGATGAAGAGAGTGCTCAATTAACTTAGTTCCTATCAAAGAAAGTGTATCATTTTGTTTTGTGATAACTCATCCACTATTAAGTTGTCTAAGAATCCAATTTTGCACGGTAGAAGCAAACATATAGGCGTGAGGTTTCATTTCTTACGTGATCTCGTTAAAGATGGTGTGGTTGAGTTGAAGTACTGTGGTACAAGTGAGCAGCTAGCAGACATCATGACTAAACCTTTGAAGTTGGAGAGTTTTGTAAAGCTGCGAAGAATGCTAGGAGTGAAATCCTTGACTGAGATAAACTGATTGCTTTTGGCAATTTCAGTTTAGGGGAGGAATTGTTAGTAATGTTTGATTCGTTGACTAAGTTAGTAGTTTGTTATCTTTCTTTCAGCAAATAACTTCTACTTCTAAAGAGCTTGTTGTTTTTATGTTTTGTTTTTGCTATTTCTTAGCTAGTCTACCACGATATATTGTTTGTTAAATCGTGGGCTATTTTTTGTGCGTTTCTATTAGGTAATGACTTTATAAGTAGCAGTTTGTCTTCTATTTCAATATGAATCATCCATTAGAATACTTGTATGAGTTTGTAGATATTTAGTTTTTCAACAAGTTTTATACTTTAATTATATAAATGTGCAAATTGTATTATAGATGTAAGTAAAGAAATTTAGAAAAAAGAAGAATGAAAAAAGTAACATATGTAATAGTTAATTTTAATATATAACTTGAAGATGAAAAAAGGTAAAAAATCTATTTAGAAAAATTCAATAACTTGAAGATGAAAAAAAAGTAAAATATCTTTTTAGAAAAGTTCAATATACTGAATACATATAGACAATATTTGAATTAAAAGGCCCTTCTTTCAAATAAATATTTTCCTTTATTTTTCTTTTATTATTTTATTTTAACTATTTTAACAAAAAATCAATATTTAACTTTTTTACAACATATAAAGAGAATAGTCATAGTTATCTTATCATAATACAAATTTTTCAATATATGTGATATATTTCTTATATATTCATATTAAAAATATGCTTATATCATATTTTATTTTTTATAACATATATTAACTTGTAATAAATAATATTTTCTTTCATCATAATGTACCATATCTGCATGTTTTAAATAATATTACATTAAGAATTAAAAATGTTTTAATATATGTGAATTTATTTACACATATGCCACAACTACACACATATATATTTTATATAATAAAATATTTAAAATTAATAAATATAAATATTAGTATTATAGATACTTAATATGTACATATTTGAAAATAATAAGTTTTACATAATAATTAAGTATCTTTGGTATTTGTTTGATTTTATCAATAAAAATTTATTTGGTATTTTAAAAATTTATAATAATTAATATACATTAAGAATTAAGAATATTTTGATATAAGTGAACTTTAATATTGAAAAATGTGCACATGTTTTAAAATAATTAAAATTTTACTATTAAAGAGAAATATTAATTAATTTAATATATATTAAAATTGGAATCACTCATTACTCATGGCTGTGCTCTCAGTGTCATTCCCTGCTCTCGAGTTCTAACTCAGCATGGTATTAGCAAAGGTTGGTCCCAAGATATTCTATACTTGGGACGTTATAAATGGTATTAAAAAACTATGTTAGTACAATATTGTGCTGAGACAACAAAGATGAGGAGCGGCATCAACAATAGGTCGTGAGCAATGAACGACTCCTAATATACTTCTAATCAAATTCCATATCAGAAGAGGAGGGGAAATTTTGAATTATGGATTGGACATTGACAAGGATATCAAAAATTCAAAGAAGGGATATGTGAAATCCCACATAAGAAGTGAGTATCACAATTTCATATCAGAAAAGGGAGAAGAGTTGAAAACCTTTATAAGCTTAAGAAAAGACTACTAATAAACTCCTAACTAGCTATTTTTTGTTTGTGGTTATTTAAATTTCTAATAGAAGTTGTTATTGAGCCAATTCAAACTTAGGGTTTGGGATTGAGTGTTAGATTATTATGTGGCCCATGTCACTTAATGTTTTGAGTCCAATACATAGATCCCAAGATAATGGTTATTGGGAATTAAATAGTTGGCCTCAAATGGGTCCAAGACCCTTTCCCTCTCACTTTTAAATGGTAAAAAGAGACATATTGTTTAGGGCATTAACTATATAAATTTTATGTTCAGAATAAGATGGAGGTAAGTGCTTGTTTTCTGAACCATTGCAGAAACTCATAAAGGAAAAGTAGAGAGGGAATAAAAGTTCATCTGATTTCAATTCACACAACTTTCTACAAAAGACATCATGGATTCAGGTTTGATTTACAATGTTATTAATCAATCATATAAAAGTATTCCAATTGGTATCAGAGCCACAGCGTAGCATTGTTTATGCCGTAAAAGTTATATATTGGTTCTCTATTATAAGTTTCTGTATTTCCTTCATGGGTATATATTCTGGGTATATATTCTTGCCTTCTGGAAATTGGTTGTTGTTTTTATATGAATTGTTGTATTGGGTTTTAACGCTTGGTGATAACTGATTCAGAGAAAACTGAGTGAAATGATATGGAAACAAAAACAATGTAGGATTTCTGTGAAATTCAAATAAGAAACAAATCAGACTTGCATTTTGTAGCCTACCGTTATTCATAGTTATTTTCTTCGTGGATTTAGTAAATTGTCGTTATCCATGTATAGTTTCTGAGTGTGTATTATGGATAAATATAGAATGGGGCTGAGTTGTTTTCATGGATAAATATAGAACGGGACTGAGTTGTTTTTATGGATAAATATGGATTTAGAGTAAGAAACTCATATGGGTTAAGAGTGAGGAACACCGAATATGATAATCGATGATATCATAAGTGAAGAAAGGATTCACTAAAGGCAGTGTAAAAAACGAATCCATGAAAGAAGATGTAAAGAAAAGTTTTAAAAAAAACCATAAAACTATGAAAACCATAAATGCTACAACGTTTCTAGAGGAGGAAGGTGAGGCAACGCATGCGCCTCACACACGCCACAAGCGCGTGCAGCGCACGCGCCTGACAAGAAAATGGGCCAACAATGAGGGCTGGGAATATGAATGGGCTGGAACTTTAGTGGGCTTTAGTAAAAGCATAATTGGCTTAGATTTTATGGAATATTTGGGTCCAAATGAATGGTTTATGGGTTATGAATTTTAATCCTAATTAAAGTTTAATTAATCATAGTTGCATAATATAATTTTATGTCATATTATATTTAATTTGATCCCTTAAATATTTTAAATTATGCTATGTTTGGAATTAAAATTTTCCTATTATATGTTAAATGTGCTACATGACATTATGGTAATTTAAATAGTTTGTTAGTCACCAAAGTGACCAAACTAATTAAATTAAAATTTTCATGTATGATAATTCACCAATTAAATGTTTATTGCATGTAAAGCTAGTTAGTCACCAAAGTGACCTAACTTAACAATTTAAGAATTTAATTGTGAATGTTTTAATTGTTCATAAAATTTTGATACTAATCAAATGACATAAAAGGTTAAAACTGAACAATTGAGATTATTAATTATAACGCTAGGAGGTCACCCAAAGGTGGACCATTGCTTATAATTAATGACAT
>JANIMX020000091.1:3084152-3097967 GCA_024582655.2 Erythroxylum kunthianum
TCTTATTAGTACGGATAGTACTTATCAAATTTTTTAGACTATTGCAGTCTCATACTTACACAGTCTCAGGATGCCTCTTTTTTGTGTGCGGTTTTAGTTCATCCATGTACCCCTTCACTAAGAAGTCTTTTAGGAGTCGCTCTTTGTCCGTATTCTCTAGCACCGGCGATCAATTCCTACTTTTGACCTCGGGTGTTATAGTTGTGTTGTGTTGATTTTAGTTACAATACTTTGGATGTTTCTCATGTAATGTATTACATTAAATCATTGTTGTTGTATACATATAATAATGGGCAGTCCCAAGTCAGTCCCCTTCAAGCCTCAATGCATGATTGCTGCCCAATAAATGAGAAGTGAGCCCCCCTCTTCGTGTCGATATAACTTGTGAAAATTAAAAAGGGTTTTTAGGCACATGGAATCCAATTCAAGTCAAATTTTACCTATAAAGCAGAAATTTTGAGCTTGTAAATATGAAATATCTCTTCTCAAAGCCTAAGTCATCAATCTTCAGGAGTGCCGACAAGACAACTTTTATTTTTTTTCTTAATTTATAAACTTTGATATGATATTTTTAAATATTTTAATGCACTAATAATATAATGTACAGAGCAATTTTTTATCCAATACATTATTCAAGCAGGGATACTCAATTTTAAAGTGCTCAATTATTTGGATTTTTTTTAGTTTAGTACCCAAATTTTTTAAAATTTCAATTGAGTAATTAACTTTTTAAAATCTTAACAATTCAGTTCAAAATATTAGTTTTTATTGATATAA
Organism: Erythroxylum kunthianum; assembly: GCA_024582655.2. Taxonomy (NCBI): domain Eukaryota; kingdom Viridiplantae; phylum Streptophyta; class Magnoliopsida; order Malpighiales; family Erythroxylaceae; genus Erythroxylum; species Erythroxylum kunthianum. The sequence continues at coordinate 3,084,930 of JANIMX020000091.1, forward strand.
CTAATAGATAGATATCTACTTGTATGCCACATCATCAAAATAATCTTCTGAACAAATTATTAAGGTTTTAAAAAAATTGGTAATTCTATTGAAAAATTAAAAAACTTGAAAACTAAATTAATTTTTTTTTTAAAGTTAGGGGCATGTTTATTTACAGAGAACAGTTTTTTGTTTTCATTTTTTAATTTTCATTTTCATTGAAATTTTTAAAAACGTGTTCATTTGTTAGTATCAAAAAGTTATTTTTTATTTTTCAAAACTAAAAAATGTGTTCATTTATTGTTTTTGAAAAACGTATTTATTGTTATTTTTGAAAAACGTATTTTCAGTTTGGAAAACTACAACTTTTTTAACAAAGAAAATTTTTGAAAACAACCTAGACTTATTTTCCAAATTCCTTTTAAAATTTGAAAACTAGGAAAACAGTTTTCACTTGAAAATTTTATTAAAAAGGTCTAATTTTAACACAAACTTCTATTTTCTGTTTTCATTAAAAAAAATTCTTAAAAACAGCCTCAGTTTTCTGTAAGTGAACACGCCCTAAATGATCCAACAACATGTTTAGAATCTTAAATTGGTCTTTGATAGACTTTATAAATATCTCAAGATCAATTTTTGCATTATCTTCACCATTTGTTATGTTTAAAACTGCCAAGAAAAGGTTACTGATAATCATATTGGGTTTTCATCACACACTCATTATGTGTTTACACTTGGAATTATGTTACTAATTCAGTTATATTTCACTTAATTTTGACTTCTACTAATGATGTTCTCACCACTCTTTCGTTTTACCACTTAACTTCCTTTATATGCCCTTTAAGAGGAACTCTATCAATAATCTTGCCAAAACAGCAAGCAACAATAGGAGTTGGTTGACAAAAAATAGGATTAATAAGAAGATAAAATAAAGATAAAATAAAGCTAAGAAAGGTTATCAAATTTAATTTTAAAAAAAGAACAAGGAAGTGAAATTATTAAGAAATAATGAATAAAGATAAATCAACAGAAAGGTAAAAATGAAACGAAACTAAGAATAATTTTTATTCTAGGAAAAGGAGTAGAACACTTTATAACTAGGTTACGCAATATATGATATTTAGGTTTTGATGTATGCTTTTTTTCTTTTTTTTTCTTTTTTTATTTTTATGTATATATGATGCAAACTAACTTTAAATCACAATAGAAAAGCAAATGAAATAACTTTGATTGAAGAATAACGCATAAAGTGAATGCTAAATTGAAAAGAATTATAGAAAGAAAGAATTGTATTTGATGGATGATGAATGACAAAATCAAAAATAAGAAGAAAGAAGAAAACAAATTCTTAAAAGATATATAACATTTGATATTAAGAGCCAAAGCTCTAATACCAAATAATGTGAACTTTAGGATGACAAATACTTAAAACCTAAATTATAAAGAATAGAACCCTAGAATCGTCTTCAAATTAAGCAAGAAAACTCGACCCTAACTAAACTCGTTGATTAAAATCAAAGTTATAAATATTTTTTTATCACCACTTGTTGCCTCGATAAGTTCATATTAAGTTCTTGTTAGAGAACTAAGAGGAAATTCTTTCTAAGTGAAGAAAACTCTCAATTTGATTTATATTTTGATTGATTTTTTAATTACATTAATAACATGTCTTTTATAGGCATAAAAACCTAAGAATTATACTCTTAAAAAGAAAAAAAAATCCTATCATAATCTAAGTAGAAAACAATGAAATAACTTTGATAAGTTAATACTTATCTAAACATAAGTTTAAAGTTTAACACAAATATAATACTTAATCTTATGTGATCGACGCTTTTTAAGACTCACATCAACTACAACAACAACAACAACAACACCCAGTAGAAATTTCACTGTTAAGCGAGATCTGAGTAGGTCTTAATAATACGCAGCTTTACCCCTAACTAGTAAAAAGAATGTTTCCAAATAACCCACATAAAACTTTATTCTAAAACTTTTTAAGTAATCAACAAAGACAAGTCTAACGTTGATTACATCTATTCTGGTACCAATTTGATTTTGTTTCTCAAATCTCCAAATTCTAGTGCAAGATCAACATCAACCATTAATATGACACCAACACTAGTTACGTTATACTTCCTCATTCTCCAATTTTCTCTAAGTCATGTTCTTCACGTGTTAAACATATTCTATCTTCAACAATATGTATAAAAAAAAAAAAGGTCATCAATCTTGAGAATGTATTTGATTTTTCTTGAATAACCTCTTTTTCTTGCATCTTTATGATTAATCTTTACAAAGCTACTTTAATGTATTTGGTCTTTGCCCTAATCATCGGACCTCTAATTCATTATAAAAAATTATAAGAATGATTAAAAATATGTGTTTGTACTAGTGCACAATGATCTCGATCAATAATACAAGTAAGTTATACTTGTAGGATATTTGGCATGATTATATAATCTTCTTCTCGAATTTTGATCACTCGAATTTTTCGTATGGTTGTTTAACCCATAAAACATTGCACAACAATGATAGCTATACTAATGTTTGTTGTGACTGAGTTGAAAGACTATAAAGTTTCGAATCGCACCATTAATAAAATTTACCTAAATTGTGCAACACAAATGAGATGGATAAAAGATAAATTTTGCTTAAAGCATCGTAGAAGTATTGAGAAATTAGAAGTTTACTCACCTTGCACAATTGGTCAACAATCTTGATAAATACAAACTTAATTAAAGATTGAAATTAGAAGTTTACTCACCTTGCACAATTGGTCAACAATCTTGACAAACACAAACTTAAAGATTGAATAATCAGAGAATTAGAATGTTCGTGATTTCAGGTGAAAGTTGAAGAAGTGAAAATGGATTTAGGAATTTGGGGTGTAAGTTTTTAACCATGTTTAGTTTAATTTATTTTTATATAAAGATTGGAAATAAATGAGAATTTGTTATTCTTAATTCATTTGAATAAGTTAATCTTATAAGTATATTTTATAAAGAACTGTAGCAAAGAACCATTTCTTTCCACATAGATAAGTCAAACAAGTGCAATAAAAGTTGAAAATTAGATTATCTCCAATCTTTCAGAAAATGGAATCATACAATTCCCAGACTCATCCGTTGTTTTGACACGCTAACAACCAATCCCTGCCTCTACGCCACCGGCCTCAAACATCAACACCGCGTCGTTGCCCACCTCCAAAGTTGAAGCCTTGGTCTCCAGCAATCCTCTATAAGCCACACCAAACTCCAAACAACAAAAGTTCCAAACTTTACAAGAAAAGATGGGATTGTTTGATCTAGAGAGGCACTTCGCCTTCTATGGGGCTTATCATAGTAATCCAACCAATGTTTTGATTCACATGATCTTCGTCTGGCCTATCTTTTTCACTGCCCTTCTCATTCTTTACTTCACGCCTCCTCTGTTCTCTCTCGCTCCGCTCCAGCTTCCTCTGCTTGGTTACCATTTAAACCTGTTTCTGAATTTTGGGTTCTTGTCTGCTCTGATTTATGCGCTGTTTTATATATGTTTGGATGCTAAAGCTGGCATCTTGGCTGCTATGCTCTGCGGTCTTTGTTGGGTGGCTAGTATTTATGTCGCTTCTTGGCTTGGTTTCGCTCTTGCTTGGAAGGTACGGTTTCTGGGTTGCTTGTTATTACCTTATGTGAAAATCAAGTTTTCTTTTTCTTTTTCGTGTATTGGGTAATTCAAAATCAACTTATTTGTTCTTTCACACATTGACGTTTGATGTTCTCATTGAGGTTAATCTTAAAAAAGTGCGTAGGGGTGTTGGTGGTGGAGTTTCTGGTAATTGTCAATTGATGATAATTGTAAACTGGGGATGGTTCTATTTCATTATCTACTTAAATTAGACAATTTTTAGTACAAAGATATTTTCGTCGTACTCTGATATAACAGTGAACTAATCCACATTTCTAGATATCCACCAGAGGGAGAGAGAGGGGGGAGAGTGGGTACCTCGAAGTTTGTGTTTTAGATATGGACCAACTACATGATCGCCGAAAAGTGTTTTCCTTTAGTTATGAAATTTGGTGGCCACTGTTTTCTTTTGAGTTGGCTATCAACTTTTTATCTCTTCTTTTATATCACCTTTTATTTTCTTCATGATATTTGATTTATTCATAATTGATTTGCTTTTTAATCTACTTCTGTGTAAAGTTTAATGTGCCCAGAATGTTCTTGTCTGATTACCTATATGCTGAGAAATGTCGGGTTTGCGACTCAAGTCAAACTTGGGCATCAGGACTAGGAGTGGGCATTTTTTAAAACCAAAATCTGAATGAAGATGGATCTGACTTCTGACATGGACATTGGACTATCATAAGATATTGGATGAGAGAATCAGTACTAGGACCAGTTCTTCCTAAGCAAGACATCTTCAATTTGACGTTCATTACTTGCAGTTATTGGTTGTCTTTGACAAATGAGAGTAGGTTATATAAGAATTAATGCTCATTGCCTATCTCTACGTGTTCATCTTTCATGGTATGGTTGGTGCTGAGAAACATCTAGACCTTGCATGATAACGTGTAGGTGGCCATGTGGGGACATGAACACAAATTTTGTTCATACCTTAAATAAATTATGGTTGATCGTCTGATTTGCTCCAGATGAATTTTAAACTTGAAATTTATTGCAGATCGTTCTGGTAGCCCAACTTGTTTGTTGGACTGGACAATTTATTGGTCATGGGGTCTACGAGGTATCTGCTTCTAAGATAGTAGATCAGTTATCGGTATATTCTGTGTACTTTTAACTTCAATTGGTCCTGCAGAAACGAGCACCTGCTCTTTTGGACAACCTAGCTCAAGCATTTATCATGGCTCCCTTTTTTGTGCTCCTGGAGGTAATTCCTTGAAATCAACTCTATTTTGTGACTATTTAATCCAACATCCAAGAACTGAGGTATTATGATTCTCTGCCTCAGGCTCTTCAGACCTTTGGTTATGAACCGTACCCTGGCTTTCAAGCAAATGTTCAAGCAAAGATTGGAGCTGAAATCACCGAGTGGCAAGAAAAAAAGCAGAAGTTGATTTCTTAGACTGTACAGGTGTCTTGTTCATATAGCTTGTTGCCCAGTTTAAATTCCTTCTAATGGATGAACCCGTGATGATTATAATTTCAACTTTTTGTCCACTCTGATAAAGCTGCACTGAAGAATCTCCCAGAGAAATGCATTAAGTATTACCTTTTGTAAATAGTACATAAACATAACCCTGGCCATCAAATTCCCTTTTTTATATAATCGTGGTTGTTTCTACGATCAATATCATTCACAGGAATGAACTTTATAATTCAAAAACATCATATTGAATAATGTTTTTTCCTTTGTTTATATTGGATTAGTTTTGTTTTTTTTTTTTTTTGTTCAGGTATTTCTGTCAAAGGTTGACTGCTTAAATGAGGAGCATCTTTAACATGCCTTTACTGCTACTTTTCTTCTTCGTACAGTGTGAAGTAGGAAGTTGGTTTTGCAGTTAATGGGCTGAAGTTTACAGAAATAACTGCCGATGTCATATTTTTCCAGATTTGTCAAACTCGTTGAAACACATTCACATTGTGCTTATCAAATCAGTCTGAATTTCTTTTAAAACCGATTGATTTTGGAATATGTATTTCCATCTCATACATAATGATTACGTCCTTAGATGTGCCTTATGAGCGTATAGCTACCTTCAGCTTCAAGCCATGTACCATTGATAAAATGGTCATCATCCTGTACTTCACAGGATGATTTGGGACCAGGTTGAACTCGAAAAATCTACCCAATATAGCAAGTGCCATCTTCATTTGGAGATATGCAGAGTCCTTGCCGAGACATATCCTTGGTCCAGCCTGCAGAATATTAGAAAATAAGAAATGTGAGCCATCCGCTGCAAGGAGCAAGGCATGAATTGTGTTGAGTAGAGCATATAATGATCACTGAAATAAGACGCCATGAGCAACCATCCTCTCTTGGTTGAAAATGCTTTTTCGCTTACTTGAAATGCTGTAAACTTGAAGGGTGATGCTTGTTGAAAGATTCCATCTTTAATCCATCTCTCAGGATTGAATGACGCCGCATCAGGACCCCAGTTGTATTCCATTCTACCCATTGAATAAGGAACATAAGTTACCATTCCTCCTGCTTTTAATTTAGTCCCGTCGGGCAAAACATCATCCTCCAGGATGCCTTTTGGGTCCTGCAATCCTTCACAGCATTAACTTGATTGGTTCCAAATAGAAGGTCTAAAGCCTTGACAAGAATTTCATTTTAAATGAAGGCGGAGGTTTCAATCCTCATCTCTTGAATGTCATACTTTGTTTTGATACTAGTGTCTTTCTCTAATTTGTAAGGGCACGTAAGTCTTTTTTTGACGCTAGTGTCTTTCTCTAATCTGTAAGGGCACGTAAGTCATACCTGAGGAACTGCAGGATGCAGACGAAGTGTCTCAGTGATTACTGCATGCAAATAAAACAATTTCCCCAATGAATCATATGTCAAGAGTCTTGAAAATTGTGTCGCTCTTTGCTTGAATGATTTCAGGTCTTCTTTGTCAAAATGAACCAATGCAATGTTCTCTTCCCGTGCCCTTTCTTCTTCAAAATTTTGGAGCTCCATATAGAGCTTTTCTGCTACGTGCTGATGGGTCATTATCATGTATATAGCCCATGAGAGAGTTGTAGCCGTTGTGTCTCGACCAGCTATAACGAAGTTCAGGACAATATCTCGAAGACTTTTCTCTGTCATATTGCTTTCTGGGTCTTCACCTAATTCAATGAACCTTGACAGTATATCGTGTTTTACCTAAAATAATCATGGCCAACTCAATTATGTTAGTGAGCACAGCTTTCTTCATTCTGAGAACAGAACATTCTGCGAAATATCTTGTTACCTTAGTGTTTCGGTCAGTATCTCTAGTTTCTTGTATTTCTGCCTTCCTTTTACGAATCACGGAGTAGGTGAAATCATCAATGATTTTAATGCTCTTATCAAGCAAAGCTTCTGAACCCACATTAAGAAATTTCTTAACCTTCCATAATGGATCGATGAATCTAAGAGTCACAATAATATTGGCAGTATCAAAAGCCTGAGCAAAGCAATTTTCTGGTAGATTTGGAGTCAATGTTCCTATCTCTACTCCAAATCCAACTTTGCAAATTGAGTCCAGGGTCATCCTCATAAACAAATCCTGCAAGAGAAATTTGGAATCAGAATCATAACCGAGACCGTTTTGTCAACAATGTAGGAAGGAATTTTCTTGTTGCCACAAACCACCACAATAAACCTAGTCTTCCCGCTTTACGAGGGTTGGGTAAGGGACATCAATTGTACACAGTCTTCCTCTTGTATTTTTACAACGAAGTTGTTTCTGTGACTCGAATCTGTGACCTTTCTGGTCACAAAGGAGTAACCTTACCAGTTACTCCAAGTCTCGCCCTCAAAGAAATTTCTTGTTGCATTGTACAAAAAGTATTCTAGTTTCTCAAAGTTCAGTAAGGACAAAAGCTCTAATAGTTACCTGCATGTCCACTTCTTTATTACAGAAACATGCCTGATCAAGAATTGATGAGAGTTTTAAGCTATACTCCCTGAAGACTGTGGTGCTGAAATTCCTTAAATTCTTGGAAGCAAACTCAAAACTAGCAGTCTTTCTTTGTTTCCTCCATAGTTCACCATCCACATTGAATATACCATCTCCAAGAAGCACTTCCATATAGGAATGGTAGGTTTCACCCTTCAATTCACATCAATCTCCGTCATAATCCAACACAAATACATCAAAGTACAAAGACCTTCAGAACTCGGTGAAATAAAAGTTAAGGATTAGAACTAAGATGAGTTTAAGCTAAGCATAGGTCAATTCTCCGCAATCTCCTAATTTTTGAGTGTCTACTCAGCATTACTTAGCACCCTGAGGAAAGCAGTAGACATTAGGAACATGTACCTTTGGATAATTGGTGAAGTTGGTCTTAAGGACATGTTCCACATTAGCAGGGTCTGCAATGTAAGTGTAGGTTGTGAATGGCATAGGGACTACCACAGTTTTATTGTCAGAAAGGTAATTGACAAGCCAGTCATGCATGCGATCAAAGTTCATGAGCTGCTCAATTGCTGCTCCTACAATTGGCCAGGTCTTGGGGCCTTTAATGTGCCTTTGGTTCCATCTATGAATAAATAACCATGTAAATACCATGCAAGCTGACATAAATATCAAAGCCATTTTATACCCTTCAGCAAAGGAAGAGAGTACAGGCAGAAGTCTTCTCTTCTTCCTATGTCTTTTTAGCAAATTCTTGTGATTAGGGTAGTGTTGTTAGTGAAGCTGTGGGTTAGTTATTGGGGCTTGTGAACTATAATTAGCCAAATACTAGTCAACATTCTTTGCATGCTCTAGAGGTAATCAAGATTAAGTATTGCTTCACCTCTTTCTTGCCCTTCACCTACTTCAACCCAAATCAGCTATTGTGACAGATATCATAGCAGCAAAAGACGCTAAAATTGCAGAAGTTTGAGTTGATAGAAATGTGGTCCATGTGACCCTTTCAAAGAAGCAACAAATATAACTTATTCTAATGAAATTCCACGATTCTGATGTAATCAATGCAATCTTACATCTTTATATTATTGAATCGCTTTCATAGCCAAAGACAAATTAGCCCATGCATGCACCCATCCTGGGGCTAGACATTCAACACTTATTTCTTTCTGCATGTGCTTTTGACCAATTTCTAGATAAGCTTTCTACGTGTATTTTAAAACAATAGTTGCATTACGCATTTTGAATGTCAGGCTAGCGCTTTCAAATCTATAATTTATTAAAAGAATAGTTCTACAAAATTATTTTAATCCACCATGAGTCATATATTTATTTATATATACTTCTTAAGGTTTGTGCAGATGTGTTGAGTCGCCAGGAGTTCGAATATATATATATATACACACACATAAAAGCTGCAAATGCTAATTGCTTCCATTCTTCCAGAGAACTTTTAGGTGAAAATTTGGTGAAGGTAAAGCAGTTGCCAATAAATTTATTAATATCATCTCTGCTTTTGACCCTATCATTACAATCTTTGAGGAAATTAATCAATTAACATAGCTTTGATCTTTTTTTTCAGAAATATTATACAGATGATAATTATGTATTTTTATGAATATGATCAGTGATCAATCTTTAAAAATGGTTTCAATAAAAAAAATTCATAAAGCTGATGTTGCTAGTTTGTTTTCAAAGGGATTTGGTGAATAAACTTCCTTAATGAAAAGAAAACAGAAACAGCTACAGGAATGAAGGTAATGACTACTGATCATGTACATCATTTTCAGTTTTGTCCTACTTGTGTATTGTATAGTACATAGTATCACAATAAACATGCTACATCTAGTTCACAATTTAAAAAAATCTAAATGCATGTCAGCAGCTAACAATTGTCCTTGAGAAAACACTTTCCGCAATTCCTTGGAATAGGCAGGTCTCAACGACTTCGATATTCAGGAAAACCAAGTTTTTTTATTTTATTTTTAATCACTGAAATCCATAAACTGTTGGATTCCCATACAGTGGCTGGTTTGGGATGCTACCCTGACCCTGACCCTGGCCCTGACCCACCTGCAGCTTTCCAAAATCAGTGTATCTGTAAGGCATTTCACCTAACTGAAACCTTTCAATATGGTAATCAGTACCAGCATTGGCCAGGACGCTTTGAAAATCTAGACTGCTGATGTATGCTTCATCATTCAGAAGCTGAGATATTGGAACCACACATTCCATTTCTAGCGGATGGGAAAGAGAACAAGGCCTTGGGTGTTTGAACATCTGTTGTTCACTAACATCATTAACAACAGTCAGTTCCAGTTGGGAATTTTTGTTTCCTAATATTTTGTCTTCCAACTGTCTTTGTACATGCCTCTTTTTGTAGATCCTACACAGGACCCAATCATCCAACTGAAAGCACAGAAAAGAGAAGTATTAGCTATGTCCAAAACAGACCACACAAACATTAAAACCAAAAGTCCAGGAACTTTAATTTAAGGACCTTAGGCGTCCATAGGTGGCATTAGGCTTACCCTCATGGATCCATTGGATTTGTTTCCAAGCTTTTTTGGTTCATTCAACCGATACTCGTGCATAATCCACTCTGTCTTAATACCCTTTGGTGGTCTACCCTTGTAGAAGACAAGAGCCTTTTTGACACCAACATACCTAGACCCACTATATATGCCCTTATCTGTGCCTGTGGCCTTCCAGTAACCAGACAAAGTTGCTCTATTAGGCCTAACTCCATTTGGATACTTCCTGTCACGAGGAGTGAAGAAGTACCATTCGTTTTCTACAAAGTCAGTTTTCTCTGCACATCATACGAGTAAAGAAGTGAATAATATGCCTAGAGGCTAGAAAATAAGTTAGCGTCATGAAGACTATCCAGGACAACATAAAGGGCATATGAAAATGGAGTTCTTTTGGAGTAATCATGAAACCAACCAGGCAATTGCCAAGGATCAAACTTGTAAATATCAACTTCCGGAATTATTGAAACAGGGCATGGCTTGGACGTGGCTTGGTTTCTGAGGTAATACATGATCAGTTCCTCGTCTGTTGGGTGGAACCTGAAACCAGGAGGAAGATCAGAACTACTTTTTCCCTGCATTTGAATAGATCAAAATAAGAGATAAAGCTTGGGTGCTTTGGCTGAGGACTAGATAAATGAAGAGATGGGAGTGTTTGAAATGTTTGACATGAGATAGGACGGTCTTATATTTGTGAGGGATATTGTCGTTTTATGGGTATTGCATGGATTGGATTGGTTGTTACTCTGACTTTCCAATACCTCGGATTTGATTAACGTGTTAGCTGTACTCTCTTTTGAGTAAGAGTCGGAAAAGGCAAAAAAAATAAAAAAAAAAGAGGTGCCTAAAAACACACTAAGTTAGTCTAATAAAAGCTGTATTGTGGTTAGGTTCCCTGTACTTGGCAAACTTGCAGTATCAATACCTTTTCTCAGCCAAAAGAGTATATCCTATTGGATACCTCCGTTATGGGACACTAGTATTAGTCCAAATCTATTTTGTCTTTTTAACTCGATAAGAATACACTATGACGTACCCTCCTGTTCATATTACATACAATAACAGCTAAAAACTTTTGGTTCTTTATTTATTTGCGATTATGAGCTCAAGCATGTTCGTACTTAGGACTATGCAAAGTTAAGATTGCAGCTTCTTCTTCTGTTTTTCTTTTAATGTTATACTATGTTATGAATAAGTTCAAGTTTTATGAATTTGAAACTACCAATTTTGAGTAATTTAGGGAACCAAAAGTTTTTTATTTGCAATTTCCATGCTGAAATTAAATACATAATACATTGCGGACTCGTTTGGTATGTCGGATTCTACTGACTAATTTCTGTCGGATAGTATTAATCTATTCCGAAGAGTACAAACTGTTTATCCATAATATTATAAGACTTTTAGTGTTGTTACGGGTAAATAGTTTAACTAAATTATACTGTGCTTGATGCTGTTTCGGATAACATCATATTAGATTATTTTTATAAAAAAAATCTTTGATAAATTCAGTGAAAATTAAAATTCAAATGACATGAGTTTTTTTTGTAAGATTCATATGGCAAGAATTTTTCTATTTAAACCGGAGTGTGCGTGTTGTATTAGTTAGTTAGGTAAGGAGAATATTAAAAATTCAATTTATATTAAATAGTCAGGTAATTAAATAATACAAGTTAAAACCAAATGTCTGATATGAATTTATTTTCTCCTATCCATAGTATAATACGGTGTAGTTAACGAGCATTGCATGTAGTATTATTGAGGTATTGAGTATGGGCTTAAGAAAAAATCTTCGTAAAAATAAACCAGAAAGTGTAAGTTCATATTTGCTCCAAATATCGTAATATAGAATTGTTAAGCGTGTGAATTTTTCTTGTTGAATTGGATACCCTATTGAATCACTTAAGTCACTAATTAACTTGGGAGTATTCCTTTACATGAATGGATTAAGCTCATGTTGGTGAAACAGAGATGCTGCTTTTCACAGAAAGTCGAGAAAACTCATGTCGGCGTTATGTAACTGATTCTAGTATGGATTATGGAAAAGTGTCAGGGGACCATACTTGTGCAAGTGCCACGTAATCCCCCTGCCAAAAATGTCAATCTAGAAAGCTAAGTGGGATAAGGTTTGTAGAAGATGTGTTGGCGAAAGCATCAACTACTTGTACTTGTGTGGTTCTTATCTAGCCACCTCACTAGTTGGGTCCTAATTGGTTCAAGTATATAAAACCACCTTGATTAGTACCCATTTAAGACATTCTTTAACCCATTGGGGGTCCTCTGGATTAAGATCTAATATCCAATCAAATGGCTTTGGCTCCATCTTTGATGTTCTATCATCTCATCAGCCGTCAGATTAGGTCAGCTTCCATTCAGGGATCTCTTCAGTTCCATTGGGTGGTGCCCAAATTATCCATTTCTGAAATTTAATTAATTATACTCCAAGTGGATCATCATTTTTTAACGAACACGAAAGACCGTAAGATTAAATAAGTGGTAATAAGGGAAACAAACAAAACATGGGGGAATTACCGATCTGATGACTCATGGGAAGGCGAAGGCCTCACAAGTCTTATTTCTACAAGTGTTTCCGCTTTACTTGGAAAGTCGTTGGCGGCTGTGACGTATCCATACTCCATGCTATACTTGGCATGGGGATCATAGGTATTTAATACTTATTATTATTAAATTAATTCTTTAAAATTATAGATCAAAACCTTACGAGGGGTTTAAAAGTTAGAATTGAGTTGTTCTATTAGCTTGTGCGTACGACTTGTCAAAAGACACCGTATCTAACTCTTGACATTACTGTCTAAGCAGACTATATTAAATTGTCCATCTATATTAGGCTGTAGGAAGTGTGGCTGTATATGCTGCCAAAAAATCAATCACAACATTAAGTTAAATTCTATTCTATTCAAACAACAAACAAGTCCTGTTTTTCGTTAACTTGTTTATTTTACATACCCATTTTCTATAGC
>JANIMX020000091.1:3113456-3125136 GCA_024582655.2 Erythroxylum kunthianum
AGCACGATCTTGACAGGTGTGCATGGGGCTGTATGGTCTCTGGCACAATCGTGCCTCATGGAGCACGATCGTAACAGAGAGGAAAACACCATAAGCACGATTGTGACTCCTATGGCACGATCGTGACAGAGTTTCTATCTGCAAAAATTTTCATTTGTTTTAGGGTTCAGGGGCATTTTTGGAACCAAAAAAGTGGAAAAAATTTAGACACAACCCCAAGACCTTATTACACTATTTAATAATGTGAAACACACTAAAAATAGCAGCATCCATTGAATCAAAGTGGATCAACGTGGGAGTTCAAAAAGAACATATGAAAATTCTAGCTTTCTACTTTCAGATCAAGGAGCAAATATAGTTTTTATTCTTTTTCCCTTGTTTCTTCATTATATGATTTTCTTGATGTTAAACATGTTTATGGAGTTCTAAACTTCATATTAGGAATTATTCTGAAATTAATTAGTGACTTTATTCATTGTTTAATTCAATATATTTATGGGTGTTTGTGATAATTGTTCATGCATAAACTTGACAACAAATCAAAAGAGTGAGTCAAAAGTAATCAGTGTAAGATTGTGCAACAAGAGTTGACAGTTTAATAGACCCGCAATTATTAAATTAACAATCATTCATGAGAGATCTTGTTTGAAAAATTAATTATCCAATAGATAGCTTCAGATCTAATTGAAAATGTTAGGAATAGTTTTGTGAATCAAGAGATTGCAAATTTGAAAATTTCGAATTCAATTAGGGTTAATTGATTAGATCTTGAGAGAGAGTAATCAATATTTTAGCAAATTTAAGATCAAACACATAAATTGAATCCACAAATAGTTAAAGAGCAAAATAAAGAAAGAATAAGTCCTAAGCATTCAATCTTGATCAACCCCTAATTTTAATTGACAACTCATTGTTATTTGATTCTTTGTTTTGTTTTAATTTTTATTATTTATTTTTATTTGAATCACATTCTGAATATCTTAGACAAATTTAGGTTCGAATTGTTAGTTATTGCATAATCCTTGTAGAAACGATAACCTGTTATACTACAATATACGATTCACATATTTACGAATATTAAGAGTTTTATTATTAGATAAAACTTGCTCAACTTTGGGTTGGTTAGTCTTTGAGCATTAGAAGTCACTTGTATAGTAATGGACTAGTGGTAAACTTATTGTAACTTGAATTATTAAATTGAAGTGGTGACAGGTGTAACATATTCTTGAACAAAGGTTATAGATAGACCATATTTAGGGATGAAAATGTGCAGACCTTACATCCATTACCAGCATCTGAGTTCGATTTAAATTCGGTCAGGCTCTAGTCACACGACCTAAACTGCATCAAAATGATATTGTTTTTAGTATAGTTATACCAAAATATTGTCGTTTTAAGCAATTATACCAAAATAACATTGTTTTGGAAATATGAGTTGAGCCTTTTGAACTTTTGAGTCAAGTGTTAGGCTGACCTTTAAGGTTGAACCAATGTTTTAAAAATTGGACCGAAAGTTAAACCAGTAAGACAAGAGATTTAAAGTTTAAAGGTTCAACTGATATTAGACCGACATTAAATCAGCTAAAGATTAAATAAATTAAAAAATAAAATATGATTGAAAAAATTGTTCTTATCTATCGAAAAAATTGAAGTTTAATTGAAAAAGAAATTATTAAATAAAAATTAATTAATTTATTTTGATTTATAAAAACTTATTAGTTTATGAAAATTAATCGATTAATTAATACATTGATCGATTTTTAACAATAAAAGTTATTAAAGTAAATTGAACTGAAAAGTTGAAATCCAAATCGAAAAGTTAAACAGTTCAAAGATTTTACGGTTAAACTGGCCGAACCAGTTAAGTTTTTTAATCATTGGGTTGAACTATATCTGAAATCCAATTAGTTCAAACTTGGTCGGTTAACTTTAGACTTTTGCATAATAATATTATTAACTAACCCTAATCTTACCTTCTAAGTATTGATTAATAGGCAATTGTAATGCTTGTAGAAGTATATTTTGACGAGGTCAATTGTGTACTCATTTTAATGTTTAAGTTCAAAATATAAGATTATATTGATTTTGGTTGGTTTTGTTGAGCTTGTTACTTAGTTTGATGTTTCTATTATGGTCCATAAATTTGTCCCTAATTTTTAAAATCACTACTTTTGATTTAAAAATGTAAAAGGAAAAAAATAATTCAACTGAAAAAACCTTATTTACTAACCATTCGGTTGGTCATATTAAAAATTTAAATCCAAGTCAAAGATTAAATACATATAAAAAGAGTAAATTTAGTGCACAAGATTCTCTACTTTACGAGAGTCGAATAAAGGTAATCAATTATACGCAATAATCTCCTAACATTTTATAAATAAGTTGTTTCTTTGACTCAATATGTGACCTTCCGGTGGTAACAAAGGATTATCCTTAAATTCATATCATTTGCCTAAATGCTATGTTCAAATGACAAGAACATGAACCGAACAGAGTACGATTGGAGTGAGTTACAAACTCTCAATCAAACTTTGAACTCACCAGCATTTGGACTGTCTAATTAGAAGTTAAATTCCGACAAAACAAAATTAGAAGATACTGAAAGCCCAAAACTCTTCTAACTGGGCTGTTATCGTTTCTGAAGGTGGCAAACTTGCAATCTTCCCCTTGCCAATAAATATCTTGAAAGTTGGGGAAGTCAGCTGCTGGTGAAATTCAGTCGTAGAAGACTTCCAATTGAGGGTAAGTGGAAACAACATTTGTACATAGAAGTGGAAACAACATTTGTACATAGAAACTTGATGGTTAACTTTTTTCTTTCTTCTGTATGTTTTTGGGGAAAATGGAGTCTTTTTTTGGTTTCTCATATTAGGATGTGATCCCAGTCTTGTTAATATGTGGTATATGAAGTAGGCTTGTTTTGGAGTGGTTCTCTGCCTATGATGATCATCATATGAACATTTATTCGATAAATAGTTGTGATGGTTACAAATTAGAGATTGAATTGGATTTTTATATTGGAAGGGAGTTATTTGGTTTGTGTTAGAATTCTTTTGATAAAAATGAAAGATTCAGTTCGACATAGAAAGTTGAAACTATAAAAGAGACTTGTCATTGGTTGAATAGTTTTCAAGTGTCATATGCTTTTATGATTTGCTGATATGCCTGTTGGTTAACGTATTGGTTTTGTAAGATAATGGGAAAGGACTCGAAGCCAAAAGACTCTGGGGGAAAGGGCAAGGGAAAACAAGCAGGAGGTGGAAGTGATGAAAATGCTTCAAAGGGCAAGGGGAAAGCTGGCAAGGGTGATGACCTTGGGACTTGCACTTATGTCAAAGGTGATACTTCGGCTGTTATTTTCTTTTTCTTTTCATCTGCTTTTTGGGTGTTCTCTAGTAGTCATCTTTTTTAGAAGAAAATAGCTTAATTGTGGTTAAAGTGATTTTAGGGGAAAGCATACCCTTTGAGAACTTTGTATTTGAAGGCTCATTTGTGATGAAATTTGTTTTTGAGTGGGACAGTTCTGCTAAGCCTTTTATGTACTGGACATTGTGTCCCTTCATTCCACATGAATTATTGGGTCCTCCGATCTCTGAGATTCTTAAACTGGTTTGAAATTGTGTTCCAGCAAGACACATATTATGTGAAAAGCAAGGCAAAATCAATGAGGCTTACAAGAAATTGCAGGATGGTTGGCTAGACAGTGGTGATAAGGTTCCTCCAGCTGAGTTTGCAAAGGTAAACTGACTGCATTTACAGTGTACCTACACAACCCAATGATTGCATTCTCCGGATACCTTTTATTGTTTTTTTTATCTCTATACTTTTTCTCGCAGAAGAACCACTTTCTAGTTCTCAACAAAACAGATTGGGTTTCAAGTGCTTTTTTGTGATAAGAATAATATATACATTCTCTTTACTATTTGTCTTTTCTTGTTATTTTCAGTTGGCTGCAGAGTATTCTGAGTGCCCATCTGGGAAGAAAGGCGGGGACCTTGGATGGTTCCCTCGAGGTAAAATGGCTGGCCCCTTTCAAGATGTGGCATTCAGCACCCAAATTGGAGCTACAAGTGCACCATTCAAATCAACGTATGTGTCTGGCTTTTTATTGTATAGTCCATATAGTGCTTAGTCAAATTTACTACATTTCATAGCTTATTAGAGATTTGGTGAAAAGTTTTCCTGGTCAGAAGTCAACCGCAAATTAATTGCACTTCAGCAACATTCATGGTTGACATTTGATTG
This sequence comes from Erythroxylum kunthianum, assembly GCA_024582655.2. NCBI lineage: Eukaryota > Viridiplantae > Streptophyta > Magnoliopsida > Malpighiales > Erythroxylaceae > Erythroxylum > Erythroxylum kunthianum. Next base: position 3,117,702 of record JANIMX020000091.1, read on the forward strand.
AATTAGACATTGGAAGAACTGTTTCTTATCTACTGAATGAAGGCAAGTAGTGCCAGAGCATGAAAAATGAAAAAGCTTGTGCTTCGAAATTGGATATATAGCGACAATTTAATTTTCATCCTCTGCTGAAAATTTCTATTTGAAACAAGCAGGAATTAATAGGGTTAAGGTTTTCATATTCATAGTCAATGGTCCATAAGTAATCGTAGAGCCGATTTAGCATAGCGTATTCTATTTTCCAAAAAAGGGATCCTGTGAACAGTGACTTGCAATGTCCAGATTTTAGAGGGAGTCATAAAATGCATTGCTTCTGCTTCCATCATTTTGAACAAACAAAGTATATCTTGCAACTTCCTAATCTGTAGATAGAATAGTAATATAATGATGATAATGACACGATAACTCATCGATTTTGCTCTTACTGAACTCTCACAAGTGTAGAATTCCAGATACAATTTGGTATAAGTTATATTATATCTTGTTTACTTAATGCAGCATTCTAATTGCTATTATACTTTGATGCAGACATGGGTACCACATAATCTTGTGTGAAGGGAGAAAGAATTGATGCAACTCCCTCTCTAGAGGACCAACCAAATCTTGGAACCATGAGCGGAGCAGTAACAGCATATGCTTAAACTCTTTTATAACTGGGAACAGATCAGAACTTTTTCACTCTTTATCTTGCTGTCTTTGCTTCTTTTCCAGTTTTTATGGATAATGAATGAAGTTATTAATATCAGAAGGTGGTTTGCCCTTCAACATGTCATGAGCCTTTACCATGTTATACGGCAACAATAACAATGGGCATTTTAATTGATGGCTTGCCTGAATGTATGTGTTACTACTTTCTTGGCAAACAGCCAAGCTGCAAGCTACGGGATGACTGGTGAATATGCTTGATCCTTGCACGAAATATTCACAAGTGGAATTAGATACACTGCAGGATATGAAAAACTAAAACAGAGGCACCAAAATTTTGGAAAACCAAAACAGAGGCACCAAAAATTTCTTTTCTTTTTTCTAATGTTCATGTGATCCCAGATGTCAATACTTTTTCAACTCAGATTCTTGCTATTTTGATCAATGAAGATGGAAATAAGCCAAAAGGACAGGGAGGAAAAAGAAAAGATAGTGCAGCAACTTGGCATTTTAATGCCAGAATACTTGGATTCAGGAGCATTGCTCTCGTCTTTCCTGTGTTTCTTCTATTGGCATGGTCAGTGTATTTGTTGAGCATCATTAAAACAGACTCTGAACTCCTGCAATGCCAAACTCAGCTAACAACATTTGCACCTAAGACTTGGACAACATTACATTAAAAAATTTGCAAGTACATGCTAACAGACCTTGAGCACAAATTATATGGTACATGTAGAAACTATGACTAAAACTCATCATACCCATCAACAACCTTAAGACCCCAGCTCATGTCCTCACAATGTCTCACATGCGGAACAAGTGCACCTGTATCAATTCCTCTCTTCGTCTTGCAGTCATAGAAAGGAGGAGCATGAAAGCATGGCTCCATTGACATGGCTGGGCGACAAGGAGGATCAGGGGTTGTGTCATTCTCTGGCTTGACAAGGATCCATGGCTTCAAACCTCCAAGACCTTGAGCCACATAACCAAAGGTTGACCATGAACTAGTGACCAACCCATCAGTCAAACTAAGGAGGTACATTTCTGCCCACGCCCTTCTGTTGTGCATCTGCTTCTCCGACTGTTGATACTCTTCATGGCTTGGCTGATAGACCCCAATGACTTCCCCTGTCATAGCGGGGTGTTCCCAGTACATGTTCCTCAGGTTCTCGGAGTAACCGGAATTTAAAGATGTCACAAGAACAGCTTTCAATTTTGGGTTCTCAGTAGGCATAACAAAGGAATCTTGCATATCTACTTCTGGCAATAACTTCTGCTTCAGAGTGCACGCCAAAATTTGATCCATAACATGTTTTAAGGGACCGGGTCTTGTATCAAACACTCTTATTTGAAGACCAAGGCTCTCGTCTGCCTTGGATAAGTAAGTTTGATAATATCTTGTGATTAGCGCCCACACATGATTTGTCGGATGGAAAAGATACCGACCCAGGTGGTGGAAAACTGTTCCTTTCTCAGGGAATAATTTGCTCAATTCCTCCTCAAAAGATGGCATTAAGAAAATAGATGGAACAAAGTAGTTATCTGTTTTCGCAATCAACCAAGGGACTTTTGCAAGAAGAGATTGATCATCATCACAGAAGAAGAGCTTATCATGATCACCATAATCGTGAACTAGATGGAGGTATAGGTACGAGGGTACTGATTCTGTTGATGTGTTCACAACATTGTTCTTCAGCATGCTCCCATAACAACGAGGAGACTTTTGATCAAAGCTATTAAAATGATCAGTTAAAGGGAAATTGGTGGGTAGTAACCATGACTTCTCTCGAAATGGCTCGCAAAATAAGTCCTCCATATCATTTCCCCGATCAACTAGTAGGACTCTATTTGTGAGTAGAGTATAGAGAAATGTTGAAGCTAGTGACAATATCCTGTTTCCCAACCCACTATAAGATATCCACACAACATATTTACAGTCCACGGAACCAACTTTATGACCAGAATGAAGTTGTTCAAGAGCTGACTTATAAGCTTGAGTCCCTGGGCCACAGCGGTTATGGAGATCCTCATAATTTCGGAGCCTGGAAACAAGATATGGGGAAGGCTTATAAGCTGAAATCTTGCGATATAGAAAGGACTGGTACCTACTGGCACAAGCAGCTTCATCAAATCCAGATGTGAGAAGTCCACCAAGCAGTTTGTCATTTGACTTCTCAGTAGATTGAGAGAAAGTACCTGCTGAATCTATAGTATAAGAAAGTAAATTAGTTCCAATTCTGTAATATTCATCAAAAAAGTAAACGTTTTTAAAGGTGCAAAAACATGATTGTTCCTCTCAAAACTTGGACAAGATGACAGTCAGACAATTGATATAGTACATCATCATCATGAACACATATTTCCCACAAATAGTGAATTATTTCAATTGCGTAAACATGGTTGTTTCTCTAAAACTCAGACAAGGTAGCATAGTCAGAGCATTGGTAGCAAACAAGTTTTTTCTAGTCATCAATAGCAGGGAATGATCTTAAACCGTCCTTGTATAAGAAAGCAAATATTAAAGACATGATAAGGCAAAAATCATAACTATGAAGTAGATCTTTTTCCATGCTAACACTAAACCTCCTAAATGGAGCCAAGCCCGTAAGACATTAGCTAACACTGAAAAGAACACACTACAAAATCCAGAGATATTGCAACTTTGAAACAAAAATCCTAAACCCGTTAACGAAATTACATTACCGAGTCACAAAAAGGCAGATGAACAGCGAAGAAAACACGTTTAAGTTTCATATATTTACTGAAAACGCCAAAATGCAGTGAAGTTAAAAAATCGATCCACAAACCCCACCTAGTCCCAATCGTGTCGAGTTGAGTTGTGCTCTGTTTTCGAGAACTCTGGCGTCAGCGAACCCCAACGTGCGATCAGAGGGCGAGATCCTAACCATGACGGAGAAGACGAACAAGATGGGAAGAGCAACAACAGAAGCAAGTAAGATCTTGGTGATTGTCATTGCATCGGATCCGAATCTCTTGGATTGAGAAGGGGAGAGCTGTGACTGTGAGAACAGTTGATGTGGAAGACTTGCGGGGGATAAGCGCCTCCTGATAAGAGATTTTAGATCCATCTAGTACGCAAATTTAGCAGAGTCGCTTCAATCAAATTCATTTCGTTGTGGTTGGAGCTCATAAGATACTTATGGGGTGGAACTTGGAGGACTGGTTAGTCCTCGTCTCCTTGAAGAGTTTGGCTTGCCTAGTGCTTCACTTTTGTTTCCACCGTCAAATTTTTTGTCTTTATTCGTTTTAAAACGGTTCTGTCGGAGGATGGTCTATCGCCGTGATCATCTATATTAACTCTTTTATTAAACATTTTAATCTAATAAAAATGTTGAAGATTTAACCGATACAAAATTGGTATATAAACAAAAATTAAAAATTAGAAGAATAAATAAAAATAAAATATTTTAATTAATAATAAATCAAATCTAATAATTTAAATTAAATTAAATCTGAATTTAATATAAAATTTAGATAATATTAAAAGTCAAAATTGTACTTTTGAAAGAAATTTTATCTCATCGGCGTCAAAAGTTATAAATTCTTTATCTAAGGACTTATATATCATGCTTTCATTCAAAATATCTACATCAACTTCTATAATTACACTCTTAGGGAAGTCTAGAAATATGCAACTTTATCTCGAATTAGTATAGATGTTTATGATAGAACCACTAAAAAGAAATTTTTTTAAAACAGTTAGAAAAAATACATAAACAAATGACTTCATAAAATAAAAATAAAACAATAAAGATAAAAGTAAGTAAATAAATAAATAAGCGAGAAAAAATAGAAAATAGAAAATAATTTAATTAAATAATTAAATAAGCAAGTGTGACAAAAAAATATTGATGCTAATAAAAGTCACAAGAATTGAAAGAAAAAGTCTTAATGCCTAAGAAAAAAGAACTCTCTATATAGAGTCCTTTACACATATTCTAGTTCGTCAAAGTTTTCTATTAATGGCTATATCCTTCGTAAGTTCTAATAGGGCCATATCGTTCTTAATCACCTCTCCTCAATTATTCTTAGGTCTCCCTCTTCTTCTCTTACAGTCGTTAAGTACAATTTCCCACATCTTCTCAATGAGGCACTAGAATGTCTCTTATTAATATGTCTGAACTATTTAAACTTAGTCTCCCTTAATTTACTATCAAAGTTAGTCACCCCTAACTTATCTCTTATTACTACTTTCTTGATTTTATCTCTTCTTGTAAGGTTGCCTATCCAATAAAGCATCATCATCTTTGTTACCAATAACTTATGGCTATGCACATGTTTGATAAACCAACAATCTGCCTTATAGAGCATGACCGACCTAACTACGATATAATTTTCCTTTTAACTTGAGTAGTATCTTCTTATCACATAAAACTCCTGAGACACTCATTCATTTAAGCCACCCTGATTTAACACAATGCATTATATCGTTCTCCATCTCTCCACTGTTGTGGATGATAGATCCAAGGTACTTAAAACAATCTTTTTGTGGTATAACTCTTGTTCCAATCTTGGTTTCTACATCGAATGCAACCCTATGATCCAAAAAGTTACACTCTAAGTACTCGGTCTTAATCCTGCTCAATTTAAAGCCCTTTGACTCTAGCGTATCCTCCAAAGTTCTAGTTTGACATTAACACTCTTTTTTTGTTTCATCTACTAAATATAATGTCATCATAAACAACATATATCAAGGTACATCCCTTTGGATATTCTTGGTAAGCTTATTAATAACTACTGCAAATAATAAGAGGCTCAATGAAGATCTTTGGTGTAGCCCGATATCGATAGAAAAATGCTTTGTATCCCCTTTTATTATCCCTACTTTATTCATAACGTCTTCATACATATCTCTAATAACCTGTATATAGGCAACATAAACTCATTTACCTTCTAAACACCTCCACATGACTTTCCTAGGTACCATCTCATAAGTCTTCTCTAAATCAACGAAAACCTTGTGCATGTCCCTCTATTTGTCCCTATAATATTCCATTAATTGTCTAAGGAGATATATGGCTCCTGTCATAAACCTCATCGGCATGAAACCAAATTGGTTCTCTGAGATAGGTGCATCTGTCCTCACTCTCTTCTTAATCACCCTCTCTTATAACTTCATAGTGAGGTTGAGTAGTTTAATGCCTCAGTAGTTGTTACAACTTTGTATGTCCTATTTGCTCTTGTAGAGAGGAAATAGTGTGTTAAGTCTCCACTCATCTAACATTTTGGTGGATTTAAAGATCATATTAAAAAGCTTAGCTAACCAGAGAGGAAATAGTGTGCTAAGTCTCCACTCATCTAACATTTTGGTGGATTTAAAGATCATATTAAAAAGCTTAGCTAACCAAGTAAGACCCTCTGCTCCTAGGCTCTTCCACATCTCTGTAGGTAACTCATCAGGTCCTATTACCCTTTCACTCTTCATCTTCCTTAAAGCTCTTCTAATTTCTTCTCTTGTGATATGCTGACAACAAGTGAAGCTATGGTACTACTTAGAAGTGTGAATATCACCCAAGAAAATATTGTTATCTCTACCTTTATTGAAAAGCCTATAGAAGTAGCTTTGCCATCTCCTTTTGATGTCATTTTCATCCATGAGCACCTATCCTTATTCATCCTTTATACAACAAAGTTGATCAAAATCCCTCACTTCCTAATTCTCGCATACTTAAAAATATCATTTTCTCCATCTTTAGTTTCCAACCTTTGATATAAGCTCTCGTAGGCTCTACTTTTGGATTCTGAGACTACCTTCTTCACCTCTTTCTTTGCCAACTTGTAACACTCTCTATTGGCTACCCTCTCTTCATATGTGTTGCTATCCAATAGAGTTTTATATGCAACCCTCTTGATCTTCACCTTATCTTGGACTTCTCCATTTCACTACCAATACTCCTTCTTACTATCCTAAGCCCTTTGGAAACTCCTAAGATCTCCTTAGTTGTATTCCTTAAAAGAGTTGCTACTCCCTCTCACATTCAGTTATCATCTCCTCATAGTTTCCATGCTTCCCCAAATATTACTTTATCCATAAGTTATTCTACAGTGTCCTGATAAGTACATAACTTATCATATCTTTCTCGTTGTCTTTAATATATTTTTATGTTTAATTGCGTTTAATGTGTTTGTTTAGTTGTTATTTTCAGTTTTTTAGGTATTCTTCTTATAGCAGAATGTCGAGATGATTTGAGCCAAAATCGAGAAGAAACAGGAGGTCACTGCCACCTAACACACCCAGCCAAAATGCCCGCATTGGCGTGTCTACTGGCGTGTCGCTTTGGCAAGAATTTTCCCGCCTTTTCTACCACACGCCCAGATGGGCGTGTCAAGGCGTATCAGCGCCTATAAAAGGAAAGATGCAAGAGAAACGAAGAGGAGGCAGATTATATAGAGAGATGTCAGAATGATGGTGGATTGCCGCGAGGTCGAAGATTCAACAAGTATAAGGAGTTTCAGAGTGGAGACTTGCAACCCATATCCGTGGGTCGCGTGGGTTTTGTTCCATTCCCTTTTTAATTCTTCTTTTAGATCTTTAATTATGTACTGAATTGTAAATTGTGAACTCTGGTTGGAATTACATGTAATAAATTATTAATTTCGGGTTAATGAAATTATCGGTTGTTTTATTCCTGTGGTTTTGAATGTCTATGTCTCAATTAATGAATGCATGTTTATTAGTCGAATAGGATTCTCGTACCATTTGACTCTATCGAGCGTGGTACGAGTAGAATACCCGTAGGAATTGAGGTCGTCCGGGGTGCGTTGAAGATAG
>JANIMX020000092.1:324671-337585 GCA_024582655.2 Erythroxylum kunthianum
TTTGTTATTCGATAAGAGTTGTTTAATTAAATCCTCTGTTGAGGTTAACACGAGTCAGTCGTGTTATCGGGAGTGAAAAACTTTCACGGGTAGTGAGTTGAGAGATAGTTTCAAGGGTTAAGCAGTGTAAGCTTAGTAAGGCCTTGTGTCAATCTATTGTACTTTCGTGAAAGTATTTAATTTGGGTAAGGGCCCGTAGATGTAGGCAAGGTGTGCCGAACTGCGTTATCAAACGTCGGTGTTGATTTCTTATTTACGTTTAATTTTGTTTGATTTGATTGGTATTAGGATCAACTGCGGAAAGAATTCGGAAAGTTTGTGGAAACAACTACCTTCACAGTTTTTCAATACCTTTAACAAAAATTGTTATTAATAAGTAAGCTTATGTTATGATAATGGATGTTCTCTCAAACAATCTTTTATGGGGCCTTGAATGTTATATAGTGTACATGCTTACTTGAGCCAAATTTGTGAAGTTGAACCTAACTTTTCACTTTTCAAGTATATCATAATGAAAATCCTGCCATTACAATATTTTGAATAGGAAGTGTTATTATATGGTTTGCTTGACAACAAGGAGAAAAAAATAGAAATTTGTGACCCCAAGTTTCCATATTATTGTTAATTAAAAAGCAGAGGTTGCCACTAAACATCAAATCGTGTATTTGTTGTGGTAGTTTACCTTATTAATATGAGGGGCCTCATAATAGATGAATGGAACCAGCTGGTTTTTTTGTTCCAACTCCAAAAGAGTCGCTTTCGCATACCAGCTGCTGCCAATATTGCTGCACACCAGAAAATCAAATCTTTCCTTTGCCACTCGGACATGACCCTGTTGACCTCTTATCATGGAGAGCTGATTTTGTGAGGGTAAATGACATGTGTTTTAACTTTAAGTACAAGAATTATCACATTTCTCTTTGGCTCTTGTTCAAGCAAAATTTCAATCTCAACTTTAACCATTAAATAGTTCGTTTCGTCCATTTTTATTAATTAAAATAATATAACATTCCAAAATTAACTCGGTATTAATTGAGTCTATTTTTAGAGGGCGAGCTTTAGAGCACGTGATAAGGTTATTTTTTTGTGACTAAAAGGTCACAGGTTTAAGTCACAAAAATAATCTCGTTATAAAATACAAGAAGAATGTTATATGCTGTGAGATTGAGTTTGTTGTGAGGAGTCTAACTCTTGTAATGAAATTAGATTTAGCATAAATGATAACACATGCGAGAAGACAAGGAGCATGCAAGACAAGCGCGACATCGACATCGGGGTATCCTTCATCAAAATTTATGTCCCCTCCATTCAATATATAAAAAAAAAAAAAGAGCTAAGAACAGTTCTAACAGTAAACAATTTATATATATACATGCATACGATTCAAAGAAGAGAATCTAGTCCACTGTCTACAATAAGAAACCAAAATAATAGGAATGAGGATCCAAAAAGACCGGTATCTGTGTTCTCTTGTTGTTACTCTTTAGCTTCTTCGCATCTCTCTCTCTGTCTATAGACATAACTTCTTAGAAGTCGCAGCCCTCGCCAGAGAGACTGAAAGAGACATATATACAGGTGCTTGGGGTGTGTGGAAAGATCCGAGCGTTCTTCACTCGGGTTTCTTCCATGCCCCTTCATTTGCTCTATCCTCATCATCAGGTTCTTGCTCTTCTCTCACATGCATTTCCTTGGAAGGATTTCATATTTCACTTTTTGTGCCGTACTTTTCATCATTTTGTATGCATACAATACAACTTGGGATTCTATATCTGTTTCTTTAAACGGTTACAAATGTGTTACCTTGGTCGTGTTCGTGAATTGTGACTCGAAAATTGTTTTTGTTTTTATTTTTTCTATATGATCAAAAAGTCGACAGTCATCATTGCCATCCTTTTTATTCTTCTTATGTTTCTTTGATATCCCAAATGGAAAGGAAGTTGGTCTTTCTTTTGTTGATTGGCAAATTGTTTTGATATTGATCGGTCGGAGTTAGAACTCATCAGCTATTCAACGTCAACGATTTCATGTACTCTTGGACAATGACATATTTATTGTTTGGTGGACACTTTGGATGTCAAATTATATGTCTTTGTTTTGTCTTTTACCATTGCAGAAATGTTATAAAGGGGAAAAGGAAAACCTTTCATGCCTATCTCAGATGTGTTGTAATACTGTTTTTGGTAGGAATTGGGCCATAGGATTTTTTTTTTATGTTTTTGGAGTTTCAAGTAGTGCCTAGAGGTGCATATGTACAGTTTTTCATAGACAAGTGCTTATGGATTTTCATTCTTATTTTCTTCATGTGTTGGCAACTAGGAGTTAGTCCTCTGTATGCTATGGAATTTGATTTTTCTTGAATCAGACGGCATCTTTTGCACTAAAGCTAACTTTTCAAGCTATCGCTTTCTGGACTAGCTGAAAGTCAGAGGCTTGATAGTTGATTCGGTAAGTTGCTACTAGAGACTCTGGCTTTATGTTTCTCTGGTTATCTGCCATATGCTTCCCTTTCCTTTCATATGGAATAAACAGATAAATAAATGCAGTAGTCTAAGTTCTTTGTTCTTGGGTTTTCATAATCTTCATGCTTAAATTTTTATCTTTAATCTCGGAACTCATCCTAATTTTCTCATGACAAATAGCCTTGAATTTGTGACCTGTCTATGGACGATCTACTAATTTATTGGGCTTTAATAAAGAAGTCCCTGGCGAAGTTCATGTTTATCTTAGTTTGACATGTTCACTTGTCAATATGAATGCAAGTCTCTGCATAAGTTCCACACTGCAGCTGACACAGCTTTGTTCTTTCATCATTTTGTCCTTTTGATGTGAAGTTTCCTTCTAATTTTTGCAGTTCATCCTCGATTTTGGTTGATCCAAGTCTTCAGCTTTCTACAACATTAACTTTTTGTAATCCAAACGCAGGGGCCAATATTATTTGCCTGGAATTCCTGGGACATTCTGTTCTCATATGAAGTAAAAGCTTAGTAAAGGTATAGAAAATTGTTGTGATAATGGGGGCTTGTTACTCAACATCTAATGCAAGGGTAAAACCATCCAAGTCCAAGAAAAGTCGTTATAGAGTTGGCAGGCGTTGCAGAAGGATTTCCTCAACTATTGGTGAAGTCCCTATCAAGCGGCTTAGTGATGCTGGAGTAAGTGATATTGCTGTTAGTGAATTTGTGCATCTCGATTATGAGAAGGGTGCTGCAACTACCTGCAAGAGATCTGAAGTCTCCAACAAGTCATTTCATCACACTCAGCTACAATGGAACCATAGTCAAATTGATCAAAATGGTATGTTCTCCTTCTATTATAGCATAGTCCAAATCTGCAAATATGAATGTTACTAGAAAAGCCTTCAGGATTTTATATACTTAGTCTGGAAATAGCAAGCATATTAGTATAAAATAAGATGAATATATACATGTAAACAATTTCTGCTTAGGTTATGGGTTATACATGTAAGCATATCAGTATCTGTTTCATTCCTGAATTTGAAACTTCAATAATTTGCAGGAATATGCCAAGAGGAGGTGTGGTTTGACTCGGTTAGTATTATAGACTCGGATTCAGAGGATGACTTCATCAGTGTGCATGGAGGTGAGAAACTTGCATACCTTAGCAATCATCTGATAACTTATTAATGTTATGATTTTCAGAATGATAGCGAGTTCTTATACTTGGATTTACTTGTTTCTTTGACCTATCAGACGGCTTTTCTTCAGTAAGTAGTGCAATTGGATATAAACCAAATTCTCAATTGCTTGAGTATGGAACTGCATCCCACTTCGTTGACACTGGGTCCAAGTACGAGGGGTTCTACGAAAGTTACCTGAAAATAGATGGAGGGGGTTCAAAGGGTGATGACATTTTGACTAAGAGAAAGAAAGCATTTGATGATGCACTTGAAAGTTTTAAAGGACTTGAAGAGGGCACACATGAGGTAGTGGAGAGGAATCAAGAAAACAGAAAGAAATCAACAGTTATCACACTCTCTTTGAAGAGGAAATCCTGTGACGGAGGGGAGACAACTGAATTCTGTAAGTATCAATCCTTGCAGGTGTTTTCAGTAAACTATACAATGAAACTTGAGATTCCATCATAAATAAGTACTTAAACTGGTGCAGCTGAGAGTTTGTTATACCTTCCGAGAGCGGGGAACCTGATTCCAAGTTCAAAAGGAGGGAAACTAACTTCAGCTTCTTGGTCTGAGGTTTCACCTTCAGTTTTCAAGCTTCGTGGAATGAACTTTTTCAGGCATTTCTTTATGATCTCTGTCTATTGTCATTAATGTCTATCTTTCGTTTTTGCATAAATTATGGGGTTATACCAACTAAAGCTCTAACTTTAATGATGCAGTAATAAGCAGAAGTCTCCTGCGCCGGACTACTGCCTATATGTACCTATTGGCGTTGATTTATTTGTATGCTCACGAAAGATACATCACATTGCTCAGCACCTTGAACTTCCACATGCTCAACCTCATGAGAAGTTACCCTCATTGTTGATTCTGAACATACAGGTACTTTCTGCTTTGAAACTGCACTCTAGAAGTTGATTTACAGTCCTCACTGACGAAATGTCAGATGGTTATTTTGTATTGATCTAGGTTGTTCATCTTGCAGCTTCCCACTTATCCCGCTGCCCTGTTTCAAGCTGAAGATGACGGAGAAGGCATGAGCCTTGTCTTATATTTTAAACTGACTGAGAATTTTGACAAAGAGATCTCCTCTTATTTTCAAGATAGTATCAAGGTATATACTTCTACAAGTGCTTGATGTTAATCGCGTTCTTGATCATTGGCTGCTTAATTATAATACAGAGTAGACATCTCTGCTAATATATCATGTTGCTTTCTGTTTCAGAAACTCGTTGATGATGAGATGGAAAGGACTAGAGGCTTTGGAAAGAACAGCGTTATTCCTTTCAGAGAAAGGCTAAAAATTTTGGCGGGTCTGGTTAATCCAGAGGAGTTGCAGTTGAGTTCTGCAGAAAGGAAGCTTCTGCTGGCTTATAACGACAGACCAGTGCTTTCTCGCCCTCAACACAATTTCTTCAAGGTAACCATACTTTTCCCGATGCATGGGCCATCAGTTTTATTAGGGTAGCTACTGGATGTAAATAAGATTTGGAATGCATATGTATATGTGTGCGCGCGCGCTATGAAATTCCATTCCTGAATAATTTAAGTTCTGCTGTGACATAGTAGCATGGGAGTTTTTCCTTTGTTTGTTAAGTCTGATACTATAATGTTCTAACGTTTTGAAGCTCTAATACTTTGCAGGGGCCAAACTATTTCGAGATTGACCTGGATATTCATCGTTTCAGCTACATATCTAGGAAAGGGCTTGATGCATTCCGACATCGTCTTCAACACGGCATAGTTAATGTGGGCTTAACCATTCAGGTATTTGTCAATGGAACAACTAATTCAAAACAAGCAGAATCCAGTAGTTTGCTACTTCATTAACGTGCTCTATCTGTGGTGGTATTTCCAGGCACAACAGCAAGAGGAGCTGCCAGAGCATGTTCTGTGCTGCGTGAGCTTGAACAAAATTGATTTTGTAAATCATGGCCAAATACCTACCCTTGTAACTGGAGATGCTTGATTTTAGTGTCATTTGGAGGATACCAATCTGGCTAATAAGAAAGTACCTGGTGACCATCTTTGTAGAAGTTGATTCATCATGAACACATGTTGACAAAGAAAAGAAAATCCTTTTGATCATAGTCTTTGTTTACATTCTAATGGATGGTTTCCACTACGATCATGTTACCTTTGATCAAAGTGTAATTCAATTCAATCTGTTTGCACCGACTCCATGGACGTCTGCCTTGAGGACTGCCTCAAACCCTAAATGTGCTATCCATAAGCCAGTTCGAGCATTCAAACATAGACGCTTACAATTTGTCTCTGACCTTTGCTAGTTATTCAGATATAAATCGACCATGGTTTACCCATGTCTAAACAAATATAGACGCTTGCTCTGCAATCCTATTATTGAAGTCACGATGCCAAATCTCTTCAATTTTCTTCTCAGCAAATCATCATGGAGTCATTATATAACACCTAAAATTCTGGGTCAATCTGCTCCAAGATAATTCAGTAATAAGTGGACTCAGCTTTTGGTTTTGAGGCCTCACGATGGCTGCAAAAAGATAGTCTTCCGTTCTTCCTCCAGTTGACACTTGCACCATGTCTTTTTTTCCAACTAAAATGGATAAGAATGTTATGTGCACCGTGAACTTATACTTGCTACCAAAGTTAGCATCTCTGTACTCCTATGAAGTCGAGCGGTAACACAAATTTGAACACTGAAGACAGATGTCATCTGCAAGTGCTTAACCCCCAAGACCAGAACTTGCACAACTCTGGCCAAACTACGAGTAACCCAAATAAACCAGGACAAGGTAAGAGCAATAGGTTTCTGCAGAAGCTAACGGGAAAATAAGGTAAAATACCTTATCACAATTATTACTTTCTGTATTTTCATTACAAAAGAATGCACAGAACATCGATTATGTTGTATGCTGTATGCTCTAATAAACTAGTTAAATAAGTATTACTTCCAGCTCATCCATGAAAGTTCTTCTCCAGAGTAACTCTTTTCATAATCTTTCTTTCGTTTGCATTCATACTAATATGTTATCACAGACCACTATTATGCAAACAATGGCCTCACGCATGAAAGAAAAACATTTTTAAGCATATGTAAATGTGCAAGGTCATCTATTTCATTGAAACTAGGTTATCTGCTCTTGTTTTATCCGGAATCGTGGTTGCTGATCGCTGCCATTGAAATTCCTGTGTTCACTTAAAGCCTTGTCTGGCCTTAATTGCAACCCATTAGAACTGGATGCATTGTGGATGCTACTTTTAGCAGCTGGTACATCATGATTGTGTTTGCCTTCGTATGTTGTTACAACTGCCTTGGGATCTGTAGCAGCCCTCTCAACATGTTTGCGGACATTGCATCCTGGGGTTGTGCATTTATAATAGCTCCTGTGGACCATGCAGACAACACAGATCAGAAATGTTGCATGAAAATCCTTAGAAACAAGCCCACATGTCATATAAAATCACCTTGGATGAGGATTGCCTTTGACAACCTTCTGACCATATTTACGCCATCTATAACCATCATCCAAAAGATCAACTTCACTCATAGTCTGCACAATTATTCTAGGCTCTGTGGCAGTTCTGTGTGAAGAAGTTGGCTCTGCTACCCTCACCTCCATATTTCTGCAAATTGCAAAGCAATCAAATTTGTCACTCAAAGTAGACAATCAAATACATAGCCTCCATATCATATAAGAACTTCAGTAATAAAAAATACCTTCTCTTAGGATCAGTCTCATCTTCATCATTACCTTCCTTGGTAGTTTCAGTAGCTCCAACTTCCTCACTGTCACTTGAACCAGATAGATGTTCTTGTGTAGCTTGACTGGACTCCTGATCTTTGTTCTCTTTTGACTTGTTCACATTTCCACCTTGAATCTGTGCAGCTACTTCATTCCCCTGAAATGGGTTCCCATGCAAGCTTCCACATTCCTTGGCACGCCTATTGGGTTACGGAGGTTCATGATTGTGCTGTCCCTTGTATATAATTTCAGTTACTTGGCCATCAACTAACTGTTCCACCTTTTTCTTCACAGAACAACTGGGATACGTGCATTTGTAATAACTACGCAGAAATTCACTTCCTTTAACTTGTTTCTGCCCATATTTTCTCCAATTGTAGCCATCATCAGCAGGCTTGTCAATGGGAATCGAATTAGATTCTGACTTCTGATCAAATGATGGTTCCTTCATTGTCATTTCAGATTTAGGAATTGTAGGCACTGCCTCTTGGTTAGTAGTTGTTGTACTAGTAAAGGACAAGGAAGAAGAGTAATCTGGTTGAAAATGCATATTGGGATGGGCTTGGGCAGTAACCTGTCCCAAGGCCTGCTGGTGCGTCATTCCGAAGGGGCTCTGTGCACATGTTATAACTAAACAGTCAATAAATAGCAAATTATACATTATGCATCAAAGAAAGAAGGGAGCCTATATCATAATTTTAGTGTCAGCCTAACAAAGGTTTCATCATTAACACGAAGATTCATGCATTTGTTTGGTAAGGACAAATAACATGCAAATATTGACACCAACGAGGACCATTTTTATGAATTCATTATTCAGCTTATAATCCTCATGCAAGCTAACTAACTTCATTTCTTAGTCACCACCAAATTGTTCGTACACCAATTACCCTCTTACTTACTACATGCCAATATGGCTCATATTGTATGCAAGTGAGATTTGTGGAGAAAAAGAGTCAAGGCAACTGACATGAAACAAAGAAGCTCAATGTAGATTATAAAAAAATGGATATAAATAATGCTTGTACAAAGAACTATTAATTGAACGGATAAGAGTCCAAATGGATAGAAATAAATCTTCCAACTAGCATTGCGACTCTGGGTTAGCCATCAATTTATCTTCTTGGATCCTGTTGGGAGTGGAGAGCATTAACACCACCAAGATTTCGTTCTTTTTTTTTTTAATCTTTTTGGATCACAAGATTTCTGTTAAGAACCTAAAAGTTTACAACTGTCTCTAGCGATACTAAGGCCTTTTTTTTTTCTTTAATCAAGGTGATATGAAGCTATTAATTGCAAACAAGCAATGGCAGTTGCACTGAATGCAAGAAATTCTATATCTTTCACATCGAAGAGTCCTAGCAGAACATAAAAGACGG
Organism: Erythroxylum kunthianum; assembly: GCA_024582655.2. Classification (NCBI taxonomy): domain Eukaryota; kingdom Viridiplantae; phylum Streptophyta; class Magnoliopsida; order Malpighiales; family Erythroxylaceae; genus Erythroxylum; species Erythroxylum kunthianum. The sequence continues at coordinate 333,413 of JANIMX020000092.1, forward strand.
CCAAAGCATACACAACATGTGGGTTCCGTGAAATTTTGTGCTTTGTCATTTTGTTAGTATGTCTGGGACTGTGAAGCACATATTAGAAAAATCACCAATTGCAGTTGACTACGTGCCTATCGTAACAGTATAGATAACAACAGACCAAACATGACATTATTGTGTAAGCAAACCTTAAGGACAACGTGTTGTGTTGTGGAAGGAGGATAGGCTTTGAAAAAAGTCTCTTTTAGGTGATAAGATAGAAGGTTTAATGGTCAATCCATTTGTGTGAACACGTGGAGTGTATTCCAACTTGTAAGTTGGAAGGTGAGTAATTAACTTACAGATTTACTGCTCAACATTGTCCTTTTGTAGGGGCGGGGGGTTTTGGTTTTCTGATTTCTCATTTAATAGAAATCTTATATTGTGTTGATTATTTATTGCCAAGGTTTTATTAATGGCATATGCATGGGATGAAATTCAGCCAATATTTAAGAGATCTTTACGCAGCCTCAACAATCTTCAGACCATAAGTCTATTCTTTAGGCTCAGTAAATACAGGATCAACGCAAATGCCAAATGGAAGTCTTCCATTATACATAAATATATATATATATATATATATAATTTACATATTTTATAATTTACTGTATATATTTAAAATTTTATTCAGAAAATAATTAGATTATTGAATATCATTTATAATAACACCCTTATTTCAAAACTGATAAAAAAATTACAATATGAACTGTTTATCTACAATTCGTATGACAAATATAATCATTACTGCCATCTGATTGATATTTTATTTATTCACACTTTACAGAAAAAGAATGTAATTAAAATGATAATTGTTTTGATACCAATTATTTTAACATTAATTATCGCATAAATTAAAGTAATATAGAAAGAAAATAAACGAAGAAAAATATCAGAATTTATGTTTGTGAATAAGGAGATAAATTTCTTTTATTACTATAAGAAAGAAGATACAAGAAGAATATATTGGTTTATGTCTTACAACCAATCGCTTTGGTTGTAGTTTAATGACAAAATATTAAAAGATATTCTTTATCTTGTACATATTTAGATGTATATGATAAAATCATTCAAATAATTATACATTGCAAATGAAATTATAATTATGAGATTCATATTGCATTTATGTATTATCCTTAAATTATTCCTAGTCATTGTTCTATTAAGATTAGACATTAATAGAACCTAAAAAGACTAACACACGCTATGTTTTTTTTATGAAGTAAGTAGTCGATCTCACAGATTAAAGTATGGAGATACTTAAACAAACGTGTTGGTGCTAGTTAGAAAACAAGTTCACTGAACATACCTGGCATGAGAAATCTATTTGGAGCATTGCTTGTATGTCTATGAAAATTTTCATGGTAATGATTGTATAAGTAATCATTTAACTTGAGGTCACCAAAGTTATCTTGTATAGGGATTGCTATGTTTTAATATTACTTATGATCTATTTAATCATGAGTTATTCAATCGATAGTTATTGGATGTAGCACGAATTATATGGAAATAGTTGTGTGATTAAGATAAGATTCATCTCCCTAAAGTAATTAGGAAAAATGTTTCGTTATTTTTTTATTAGTATTGATACATAAATCATTGGTCGAGGTAGAATAACACTTTGTAAATAGTTTACAAATGTCATTAATTGAATCGATAGATAATGACGGAGAACTTGCTGAGCTGGGCTCTACAACGAATTCCTGTGTGTATAATTTGTAGAGGTGACGCCTTACAATAGGCATCCATTCCAAAAACAATGTCTTGGCTTGGTAAGGTGCTACCACGTAGTTTGATCCATACCGTGCAATCAGGGAAGAACCTGATTCCCACTTTTCGTTTAATGATAAGCCCGATCTTGAACGAGTTACCATCAGCTGCTAAAAAGTATTCTTCATACGGTTCCCAAGCGTTTAAGTGTAGTATGTTGGGCTTAATGATACTGCTATGTGCTCCAGTATCCATGTATCCAATGAACTTGATAGGTCTATCATATTTTTCTTGTTGTAGCAGTTGGATTTGGATATAGGGCAAAGGAATAGAGGAAGACTGAGGTTGTAGCTTCAAACATTATTACTGCATAATGTAGGAATATTCTTCTGAAGAAGATTCGTCGTCTGAGGACGTAACTGGTACAGTGAATTGAGTGTCTTCTTTTGCACTAGATTGTTCTTCAAGAACATCCTCGATGTTGGTAGTAGGTGGAAAAGGAATAATGGCTTAGACTGAATCTAAGAACTTTATATTATTTTTCTGCTTTCTAGGACATTGTTTGGCAAATTGTCCTCTTCTACCACAGATGAAACATCTGTCAGATGAGTCGCTATTAGGATTTCTTCTCTTGAAGAATCGAACAGACTTGATATGTTGTTTATGAGCTTTGTGGTAGGATTTCTTCTTGTAAGGAATGACCTTGTGATGGTGTGTCTTCTTTGAACTACAATCACAGTCTTTCTTCTCTTTACACTTAATCTTCAGATAAGGCTTCTAACAAGCCTTATTGAGTATATATTTACCTTTGATCATATTCTTGAAAAAAGCTTGCTGGTCGCAAAGCTTATCAAAAGAAGCTAGGGCTAACTGGTAAATCTCTCCAAGAGATATGTCTCTCATATCTCTTCGTAACGCTACAATCATTCTCTACAGCTCATGCTATAGTTCATTATGAAGAGATGAGATAAAAGTGTAACGGAGGTTGACATCATTGAAACCATTGAGAAGATAATATCTCTCCATCATACGTTGGAAATGTTTCTTCAAGTCTTTTATGTCTAATGAACAACACTTCATTTCGAAGTATTCTTGCCTGACTTGTTTATCGATAAGCTAGAAATCACCTATAAATTTCTTATGGATCATTCCAAGTAATTGTCCAGCTAACTGGACTTGATTGCATTGTAATCTTCGATACTTATCGAGGCTCTACCACCATTCTCGTAATGTGCCTGTAAAGTGAGAAGTAAACTCAAACAAAATATCCTGTAAAGGATTATTAGGTCTAGTCATCTGTAAATCGATCCAGGCACCGAATTCATGGAGACGTTCTCTCCATTTCTTTGGTAGTAGATTGTCAAATGTAAATCAGGCCTGGTTGGATGTGCTTGTGCCTGAGGTTGTGTAGGATTGAATGTTTTAGCCCCTGTTGAATCAGCTTCATTAATATTAGGTTCAATCTATGTAGGTTCTGGCATAGTCATCATGAATTTAGCAAGCTCAGATAGATCAGCGACGTGATTTGTGGTGTCTAATGACTGTTCAGATATCTGCGTGGATACAACCGATGATAATGTAGAATAGTCAGATTCTTCTGAAGTTTTTTTTTTTCTAAATCTGTAGAATCTGTTGAGACTAGTTCAGGAGCCAGAGTTGCAATGAACTCTTACTATGGAGCCTTGTCTTTCCTCATGGAGCTAGAAGGGTGAGGCTTAGGTGGTCAATCAGGAGGTGTCCTGATCTTTAGTGGCTTACTCCACTGGTTCTCAGGGTTTGGTTTTTTAGGCTTAGTGTATGAGGGTTCAGGAGGTTCAGGATAAAGATCCTTGGTTTTGCGGTCTTGGGCCTATGTAGGTACTAGTTTTGGTGTAGATCTGGATACAGGCTGTTGAGGCTTAAATGGTTGATTCTGTAGATGGACATGCTGTCTCATCAAAGGATAGTTCATTTTGAACACCTTTTCATAGTCAGCGGCTTCTAGATATATAGGTGCAGAATATATGGGTTGAACAATAGGAAAGCTCGAAGGGTTAGCTCCATAGACGTTTCTGGATTCTTTCGTTTGCATGTCAGTCCATTCTTTTAAGAACTTCCTTGACTCGCCGAAGTTCTTGCTCATTGATCGTAAAGTCTAGTTCAAAGTATTGTGTGTCGATATATCTCCGAAGACCAGCATCAAGCTGAACCATTTGTTCCTTCAAGGAGTTATATAACTTTTGGACAGGTTCTGTGAGACTCGGAAGTCAAAAGGGTCAATTAGATCAAATTGAGGGCATTTTCGTAATTGACCATTTTTGGTCAATTAAAAACCTTGACTTTGTTGTCTTCCTCCCCAAATTTACGACACCTTCCATTCAATCAAAAAAATAAGCTTGAAAAATCAAAAAGAAAGGTGAAGAGAGAGAAAGAAGGTTAGGCCTTCACATCCACCATTTTCCT
>JANIMX020000092.1:428594-440685 GCA_024582655.2 Erythroxylum kunthianum
GAGCGATCACCATTCTCACCAGACGTTCAGAACCACCTCCGGTCCTCCACTCCACTCCCAGAGTCCAGATCCACAACCACAACTCCACCATTCAATCAACTCAACCAACACAACACAACTACATAAGTCACTCAGGCAACACAAATAACAAAAAGTCAACAAATTCAAGTTGAATCATTCAATACATACAAAGTAGGAAATAAAGAAGCAACGTTAGGTTGGGTCGGGGCTTGGGTTCCACTAGATTTAGCGGTGCAATGTAGCAACAGACAGCAGGCGGCGAGGCGGGTGATGTAGACAACGGGGGCGAGGCAGGCGATGAAGACAATAGGGTTGAGGCGGGCAACGAGGATAATAGGGTTGAGGCGTGTGCCAATGACACTCCAGACTCCACTCCATTCCATAGCGGGCAACAACGACACTTAACTCCAGTCCACAACGGCACACCATAACAGAGGAGGTAAAGAGCGGCGCCGGTGAGAGAATAGAGATGAGAGGAGAAGAGAGCGGCGAGAGATGGTGGGTAGGTAGGTAGGTAGAGAGCGACGAGAGGGAGAAGAGAGAATACCGAAACATAAAGGGGTGGGTCGGTTTTTTTAGGTTAGATTTTTTTAATTTTTCAATTTAGTCCCTAAATTTTCAAAAATTACAAACTACCCGAACAATAAATGAAATGTCGGTACCAGACGGTATTGGTCGGTACCGACCGGTATCGTCTGGTACAGACCGGTACGGTATGAAAATCATAACTCTGGCCTTAAGCCGAATTTTAAAATTCGAGTTTTAGTTATTTAAAATTTGGCTAATTTGAGTCAATTTATTAATTTTAGTTATAATTTAAAGAATAAATATTATGTTTAATTATTACATCATTGACTATACAAAGGACAAACCCAATGGACAAGGCTCCTCGCTTTGCGAGGATCAAGTGAGGGTCATCAATTGTACTTAACATTCTACTTGCATTTTACAAAAAAAGTTGTTTTCGTGACTCGAACTTATGACCTTCTGGTTATAAATGAGTAATTATTATATCATTACCTTACCATGTAATGTAACAAAAATAATAGTTTTAAGACTTTTTAAAATAAAATATAAGGATCTCCTACCAAAATTTTAAAACAAATGGGAATTTGGTGAAATTAATAAAAACCAAGGAGAGTTTTAACCTTAAAAAAAGGTCAAAGATGATTGGTTATTTGTCGTCTGTCGACGGTGTTGGTGCGTGAAGAGACGACATGACGTACAAATGATGTGTCCGATATTAGGTTATATCCAGGAAACGACATGTCGTTACATTAACGACTGGTACAAAACAAAAGTCTAGTTGAGATTCAAGAACTAGCAACAAGCACTTGTTGCAGAGCAAACCCATCAGGCCCAGAAAATAACCTGCGACACTATCGACTATACCTACTTTTTATGGTATAGTCGCCGTCTTTTGTTTAGCACTGATCTCCAGGCCTTAAAGATTGTCCATTTTGCTCGTGAATGGGTGGTAAATGGCGAGCTACTGCTTCTTTGCTTCTTCGCCAGATAGCCAGAGATACGTCATCGCCTAACCCTTCTCGTTATTGCCTGCCAAACCTTTTCCTTTTCTCAACCCCTCTAGAAAGGAGTCCGTATTCTTTTTTTTTCAGGCCATTTTCTGCAATCCCATCTAGGGTTTCGGTTTATGGCAGCGAAACTGAATCTGGGTCCAATGGTATGGCCCTTAATTATTATTTGGGAGACCAAGAAGATGAGGGGTTCGGGAAGATTCCTGTTCGAGCGTACTTTCTTTCTACCAGGTCTGCCACTTTATCTAGTTTTAATTGCTAATTCTTTCGTGGGACATATTTACTCATTTCGTTTGTGTTTTCATATTGTTAGATATGTCTATTTCGTTATTGGTCAAAGGTGTATGCCATTTCATATTTTGCATCTTTTCCAATTTCTTTTAGCTTTTCTAGTGTCATTTTATCATAATGATTAGACAAGGGGCATCTTTGGGATCAAGAAAATCTGTCCTGTTTGTGTAAATGGTGTGGAAAAATCTTTGCTTTAGGGTACTTGTGCCAACATTTGTTTCTTTCAGCCTGCTAGGATAAATCCTTAGTAGCTACAGAATTCGAAACCTTTGTATTCGTGATTATGCAACTGCGAAAATGTCACGAGTTTGCATTTCAAGGATGCTGATACGGTAGAAGATGTAGGAAGTTCCCGAGGGCAAGTGTGGATAGGTAGAGTTCTATAAGTGCTTGAAATTTTGTTTCCGAAAGCCTTTGATAGTGATGGATACTCGTATTCCTTTCATATCAAGTAATATTGGTTTGTGGGTCTTTTCCTGTTTCTCATCTGTGTTACAATCTCGTGAACTCTGTTTTCCGTTTCTTACCTCTGGTTGTGGTCCTCGTTTTTTCTCTTGATGGCTTGGTTTTCTCAGATTCATGGTTTTGGCAGTATTGATGTGAAGAAAATGCAAGCAGAGAATTTAAGCAATGTTGTTCCTCCTACCTCGCGCTCAACTAATTATATTGCTCTCAGATATTGTGATTTCCCTTCAGACTTTACCGTAAGATGTTTGAGAGTTAATTTTATTCTAAAATCAGTTTGGTATAGCTCAAGGTTTTCCTCTTCTTCTTCCATTTCTTATATATACAAATAATCTAAGGTTTCCGAGATCATATAATTCAATCGCTGTTGTTCATATTATGGATGTTATCCACTTTGATGTCATCTGACATGATATGTTGTCTTGTATTCAGATGCATGGAGTCAAAGAGCTTGTCAATTGGCGATACATGGTTGTATTTCAATATGGTTCTGTGGTACTCTTTAATATTGAGGATCATGAAGTTGAAAGTTACCTGGAAATAGTACGAAGACATGCTTCAGGAGTTCTCGCCGAGATGAGGAAAGATGGTGTGTTAATCAATAATCTTCATTATAATATCATATTCAGAAACAAAAGGTTTATGCCCTAATAAGTTAATCTGCCAAGTCTAACACGCCCGATGATGTGCATACACATGAAAATCCTAATGCATTTTATGTCATTCACATATATCGTACTTGATAGTGTTAGTGGAGAAGCTTTGGCCGTCAAGCTTAACTCAAAGAAGTAATATTCACTAACTAGTGGGATCAGCCACTTATTTCATTTTCATTCGAGTCTCTGAAGCTATAATTATCTGAGGCACCTAATTGTTGAAAAGATGGCTGGTTTTATATCTTGCTCATTTATATACTTGTGCTGCTTATTTTCATATCATTAGTTAGCTCTTGTATTGTAACTTAATTGTTTCCATAATTTACTGCATTCCTTGTTACTTAGTTTTTCTTTTACCATTGACATGATACTGTATCAGATTATGCAATAAAGGAGAAGCCGTTTCTGGCTGAGGATATGCAAGGAGGACCTGACTACATAGTTCTTAAAACTTTAGATACCGATAGCATTCGCATTATTGGAAGTGTGCTGGGGCAAAGTATTGCTTTGGATTACTTTGTTTCGCAGGTAATTTGTATACAAAATAAAGAAATCAAACACCGATATGACTTATGAGCTATGTAGGAGACATTCAACATTATTTATGTAGTATAGTTGATACTGTTGATATTTTCTATCAATCGTTCAGTTGCTGTGATGCTTGTATTTTTCTTTTTTCTTTCATAGCGTGAAAGAGTATATCTTTTGCTTTTTGTTGTGAGAACTCTTTTCTTATTTATTTAATGTCCTCCCCCTCTCTCTAGGTTGATGGAATGGTTGAAGAGTTTGCTGGTATAAACCGTGCAATGGAAAAAACTGGAACATTCACAATGGATAGGAGGAAACTCCTTCAACTTGTTGGAAAAGCTAATTCAAATTTAGCTGATGTAATTCTTAAAGTTGGTCTTTTTGAGAGGTAGTTCTTATTTCCATTTTTATATTGTTGCAGGAGTGTGATTATCTGTGCATAGTCTTCGTCTGAGTGTATCTGCCAGAGTCAATATATGTTCTTGGATGTTATCAATTTCCATTTTTTGTAGCTCTGAGTTAGGATGTAATTTGAAGTGCAGAATCACAGGTTAACAACTAGTATTTAGGAGCATTGAATTTAAAGTCTACTTCTATGTCACTGGTCACCATTTGTTGATATGTACACATGGAATGAGATGGGTTCTTATGGTGGTTCTTTTTGTTCACCCCCAGATCTGAGATTGCTTGGAGAGATGCAAAATATGCTCAGATATACGAATACTTGAGGGAGGAATATGAGGTCACACAACGGTTTGGGAATTTGGATTTCAAATTGAAATTTGTGGAGGTATGTGTCTAATCTTGCATGACTGATTGGTATTGGAGAGATTCAGGCTTGAGAGTGCATGTAATAAGATAAGCTTAGTTGTTGCAAAGCAACAGCATGAAAGTGCTTCAATCTTTAGAAAAGCAGACAGCAAATGAGTGAAAAGGAATCTCACTAGACATGGTGTTGAAATTTTATTCAGGCAACTCTGTGTAGAAAAATAATATCTATGCATTAAGCACACTACATATCTGTGTTGCTTAATCTAAACTCTTTCTTCAAGTCTTTCGTATTTCATTCAAAATCTGGCGTGTTTCTGATCACTTAATTATTTCGTTGAAACACAGTCAACCATGTGTGATTTTTCATGATAGCATTACTTATGGTTGTTTATTGCAAGAATGACTTCAATAGAATTATAAATCTTTTGCAGCACAATATTCATTTCCTTCAAGAAGTTATCCAAAATAGACGGTCAGATCTTCTGGAATGGTGCATAATCTTTCTTTTGAGTGTTGAGAATGTTATTTCTATCTATGAAATAGTGCAGGATTCAGGTGTGGCGTGATCTAGTTGACAGATGATAAAAGTTAGGACAAACAAACAATTCATTTTCTGTAGAGCCAATCATACGAGTGTAATAATTTATTTTATTCTCTTGAAGTGTTCTACATTGAAGTATCTATATTTAGTAATTTAAGATATGGCCTCTATGAACAGAACTTGAAAGTTCATAGCTATATTTTAACTGTTGCAAAATCATATTTGCGTTACATGTTTTAAACCTTTATTCTCTCCTGAGAATCTATTGGTTCTTTACTTTTCAACCATAGACGTTCAAAGTTACTAGCTAACGTTGGCTGTGATTTTGCCATTCAAGCCTTAGTGTTAGGCGTGTTTGGCAAATAGGGAAGGCACGAGTTTGATGAAAGCGTTTAGTTGGTACCCCTAGCACCCAAATGACAGGAATGTGCATAAATGTTAAAACAGATATCAAATGACAAATACAATCTATGGACTAAGATGTTTGATAATGTTAATCATTAAAGAGATGCTATCATTAATTGCTCTAAAAGTTTACTAATAAATGGACATCTACCCATCAGCAAAAACGAGTTAAAACTCCTCCACCCTCACAGATGTCTGTGGTGTCTCGTATGCAATTCTGGATCTTGACTTCTTCACACCGGCTGTGAACCATACCTTATCAGATTTGTAGCCTTCAGCTGCCACACTTGTCACCTTAACCCACACTAAGACCTTTGTCTTCATCCCCTCTATACCCGTCAGCTTTCCCCTCATAAGGATTGCTTTCACTCGAGTTGCATACCTTAGTACAGAAGAGTCCTTGAAGCTGACTTCACACACGGAAGGCAAGTATACGATGAGCTTGGCCTTTGATTCGTCAAATTCATAACAGGTCACGTTTTCAGGAAAGAGACCAGGAGGTAAATTGTACTCTCGAAGAAGATCTGGCAAAGTTTTCAGTGTCTTTCCTGCACGAAATACACAGGTTTCTAATATGAACAGGCAATACACGACTTTCATGTTGCTATACAAGAGAACGATCTCACATTTCAATCTGATTTTTAAAGACAAGTTTGTCGGAGGAAACTTAAACCAAGTATCCTCGTTCACAAGAAATCTGGAACCACAATCCAACAGGCAACAGCTGGTGTTCACAAAATGGCTAACAGCTTCTCCATACAATTTCATTTATAGAATAACTTTTCGCCTAAAATGCAAGGGAAATGACCTTTTTTTATGTTACAATGTAAAGAAAAGAGAGGCTTTTCAGTACCATACAATACGAAACTGGTTAAAACATCCGTTGAGCAATCGAGTTAAAAGCAAGATGAGGCATGGGCTGATGATTCAGATATCTTTGTAGAATCTTCTTTTGTCAGTAAATGAAGCTTAGAAAACAGTGTACAATGCAAAACATGTTTATATTGGATAACAAATTAATAGACAAGTTCTGCAAAACCCAGAGCACTAGTTTTAAATTTTTAATTCATATCGGTATAAAACATGTAAAAACTTCTTACCTTTGAGTTTGCTGAAAATCCATTTTGCCTTCTCTTCAAGCGTGTTGGAAACCTTCTGCAACATGAGGTAATTAGAACTTTTAGCATTATGTAAGCACATATTTCACACGAGCAAGCGGATAAACGACTTTTTGGAGATAAGAATCATGGTTAAAACTCAAAATCTTACTCAACTTCATGGATTCAACAGCCAATTGCCAACAGTAATCCAATTAAAAAAAAGCGTAATATGACATACTTCCAAGATGAATATTTTCATTCCTTTCCTCCCGTTTCCTTTTCTTTTTTTACTCAACCAACTAGGCTTTCTGAAATGATAATCACGTTCCAACCGATCCTATAAGAAAATTAAGAGAGGCAACAATATATGGAGTTTAATCTCGAATCCTGAGATAACACCAGCAGCTGCAAGAAGCCACCAGCCATCTCCAACATTACTAGAGGCACATACATTTATGCTCGTTAAGGTCCTCCTCATTTGGATTTGCCAAATCCAATTCCGTGTATTCCAAAACTCATGTCCATGGTCATTGCTGTCCCCGAAAAAATGATCCATTATATCCAAAACAAATTAGCACAACTAAGGAAATGGGAAAAGTTCAACCCACCCGCATTACTCAAATCATGATTAAACCCAGACCAAAAAGAACACCGGACAAGAATCTGAATACCAAGAAAAGGCTAAAAGGGGAGCAAATCAACATAATTAAAGGAATCAAGAAAAACTACAAAATGCATTAAAGATAAAATCTTTATACTAACAGTTATGTCTTCAGTAATGTTAGAGAGCTCCTCCTTAGCTGTCTTTGAGATCCAAGACCCCCCTATCTTCAAGCTACTAACTTTTGTTAATGCCTTTTCCATTCTCTCTCTAGTCTCTTAATTTATCACTAGAAATGAAGAAGACGAACTGGGTTTTTCTTCCTTGAAGTAGTAAACCAGACAAGTGAAGTGAAGTGAAAGGAGTGGCTCTCAAGTCACTTGGTGACTTTCAAAAGGGTGTGTTGAGAGAAAGCTGGCAGGCACATAAAGACAACAAAAGCAGCTGTAACCTTGAAGAATAAGCGGCGCATTTGTTAACCAATTTTTATCGAATGAAATAAAACAATGTAAAGATCGTTTCTTTTCGTTTATAATTTGATAAAGAGATCATTAGAAAATCAAATGCGATGGTGTTGTTGTCAACTCAAGATGGGACAACGGCTGATTTCCTGCGATGATTTGGATTTTTGACCGTTCACTGTTTTCGAAAAGAATGTAATCTTGCAATATCAAGTTTAACAAACTGGTTTTAGTTTTTAAATTTTGTATGAAATTTTGAATTTAACTTCAAATAGTATTTAAATAAAATATTTACTTCATAAAATAGTATACTTAATTTTTAAAACATTGTTTTTCAAATAAGAGACTCATCTGTTACTAATATAATAGTTAAATTGGTGTTCTAATTCATTTAATATAAAAAGTCCCACAAAGTCTTATGTTAATAAAAGTTAATAATTATATTTAGTTAAAAATTAATTTAAATAATTCTTATTTAAATACTAAAAATATTATTTAAATTTAAATTTTAACAAAAACCTTAAAAATTAAAGTGAGCCTTGTATAATTGGTTTATGAAAATGAGTTGTTATTTACAACAATAATCAAATTCGAATCTTGTTAATAGAAAAAAAGATTATTGAGTATTCTTAAAAGTTAAATGACATAAATATTTTTCCAAAGGACAATTAATTTAAAGAAAAAAGATCTTAAAAATGAAATATTACTTATTATTATAATTGTTTCTCTTTTGAAAGTTAAAAAAAATACTTATGGAAAACAATTAAGAATAATGTTGCAATATAAATAAGACCAAGACTCATAAATTTTTACATCGGATATCACTTTGTTACTACTAAATTGTTTACACCTAAAAGCCAATTTATGTGTGAAATTGATTCAAAACCTTATAAATCTAACCATCACCTCACCTTTAAGAGCATATTAGATTACGCTCGTACCTTCAATTTTTTTTTTCATACTTGGAAGGTAATTAATGAATTTTGGAGTGCTACAATTAAATTGTGTAATCTTACAATATATTGGTAAAAGAATGCTTAGAGTTCACGCATAATTACTATAATCCATTAACACAACAGAAACATGGTGGACTTACTAGTTTAGGTCACTGCATTTTCTAGCTCAAAAGTTGGCAATTAGTCTTATCGGTTCCTACGGTCTCAATTAACCATTCTACTAACACTCCCTAAGTTGCAGCCATGTTTTTTTTTATTGTTGTTGCTTAAGAGCATTCATCTAAGAAAAAGAAAATGAAGAAGGTTATGAGAAAATCCGGACAAAACAAGCAAAAGGGAGCAAAAACATGTTTAAGGAGGTTTACTCATACGATTAATCAACTTTTCGCATAATAAAGTTAGAATAGTCAATCAAGTAAAGTGATTATAGGAACAATGACAATGTCACAAAGGGATGATGACATAACAACAAAACTAAGAAGGTCTTAAAGCTCTAGAAATGTAAAAACATTATCATAATTATGTAACAATGAATTATTGAATATAGAATAATAGAGGACTGTTGAATATCATGTTCATAAACATATTCAAATCACTAGGATATATAGAATAATATTATCTATAATCCTTTGCTTGTTTTATAAAACAAGTTTCCCAATTATCAAAAGAACATGAAAAGTTTCACATTTACATCCACTAATAGTAATTTTAAATTGCAACCACTAGTAATACAATACTCAATATTTTAATTGTCATCTTTAACATTTTTTTCTTCTAGCTTGTTTATCTACTTAAATAGTCCAGGTTTGATACTTAAAGCTCTTTCATACATTGGAGGATCAACCTACTAAAAAAATTGACAACTTAAATGCTGAAATTAATTGAGTAATAAAATATTAACAACAATATTAAGATTAAAAAGTCAGATAACTAACAAAACCATAAAATAAAGAAATGAATTACCCCACGTCTAACATAAGAAACTAAACGTCTTCTAGGACTTGTCTTTATCTATGAAGTCTGCATGACAACCATTATCCTTCATAAATTAAAAAATTCTTCGTCCAACTTAGTCGTAGACCTTGCATATGTTCTTTTAACTCATAATGCTCAATCTTAACCTACTGCACAAAATTAAAGGAAAAGGACAAACATCAAAATAAAATATGAATCTAACATCTCCTTTAAGAGTTTTTTGTAACGCAATATGTTTAACTTACAATCTTTAACATCTCTAAAGTTCGATTCACAATAGCATAGCATTTTCATTTGAGGAACAATATAAAATAATGAGGAGTTAATTGATTTCAATCATAGTAAAGGAAATTGAGTTATATCCCTCTTCTATAATGTGATTGTCTATCAATTTATAAGTATTGCAGACCTTATGATTTAGGATTTCCTTACAAATCATTTAATTGATCATAATAAATGATTATGGCTAAGGTCTAAAATTGGGAAAACTAGTCAAGTAAATGTTTATGTGAAAGAATGCAAAATCTACCATCAAGCAGTCTTCAAATGGACATATGGAATTCTCCTTTATAGATGGTAGGCGCATCATTACACAACTACAATTATCTCAATTTGCTACTACCATACTATATAGTACAATAAACGTTTAGTGGTGGTTAAAACTTAAGGGGTTAGCAAGTCTAGATATGCCAATAACCATTCCAATCATTATTATAATCTTAAAACTAATACCCTATATTTAAATCATTATCTAATCCTATATAAGCCCCAAACCTTGGAACATCACTAACCAATTCAAGACAAGATCAAAATTTTATGACCAACCAATTCATGATTTGAAGACTATTAAACAAACATATTAATAACCTTAAAATCAAACTAGCTACTAAACATAAAAAAAGAGAAACAATATGGAATCATATTCAAAACTCAGTACATTAGAACAAAAAAGGGGTGTCAATTTTGAAATGGCTGTCAAATATTCTTTGTGCTTATGATAATACCCTAGATTAACTATTTTAGTCTTGTATATCCTATCATCAAATGGGAATAAAACAGGTTAGAGAGTCATGCACTTTGGAAGGGTAGCAAATATACCTAACTTCCCAGTTGAATACGAACCAAGACGCAGAGAAAGATGCCTTGAAAATGTTGCTTCCAGTCACAGACATTGACATAGAGGGGAAATTTGTGCTTGCCAAACGTGAGACGACAATGCAAATAAGAGACACGATAAGTAGAGGATAAAGATTGAAGCCTTCAATCTCATAGGGTATTTCGCGTATGGTATTGGGTAACATGTATTAGGTTATTAGGTAATAGGTAATGGGTTACAGTTATACTTAGTTGGCCATTATTTTGCTAGGTGGACACCTACATATTATGAACAATAAAATTCCGTTAGCTAAATCAGCAAATTACTAATGGAACTAACGTTTTGAACTATATTGTTAAGGTTTTAAAATGTTGGTCACTCAATTGAAAATTTTAAAAGATTAAGTACTGGATTGAAAAAATCTTAAAAGGTTGAGCATTTTAGCAATGGTTATCCCATATTATTAATGATTTTAAAGGGTTTAAAAATACCTAAACTAATATTAAAATGGTGAGAAAGCTCCTTTCTAAAGACTTGAGAAGATAAATTGATGATCGTACAAAAAGGTAATGACTTAACAACATTACCAATTAAAGTGTTTAATGGGTCTATTCTCACCTACAAAATGAGGCTTAAGTAGACACAAGAGGGAAAAACTTCACCGAAGAATAAGAACCCAACATTCAATGATTTAAGTGAGGAATCAAGTAAGAAGGAAGAGACATCCTTAAGTGGCAGCAATTATGAAGACATCACCCTTATCATTAGGAAATTCGAGAAATTTTTAAAGAAAAAGAACTTATCTAAAAGAAAAGACATTAAGTAAGGTCGATGCAAAATGAAATCCTCTAACATTATTTATTTTGAGCGTAGGAATCCAAGCCACATAAAGTTGTAATGCCCTCTCTTCAAAGATGATGAAAAATATGAAAGAAATGATAAGTACGAGAATAGGGACAACAAGAAAAAGAAGGCTTTCAAAACATCAACTTTGGAATGACACAAATGACACTTAAAATGAACATTTAAAAAGGGAAATGGCTTACATATGCTTCATTGCTAGAGATGATAATGGGGTACTTTCAAACTCTAAATATTGTGATAGTGATAATAATGTTGAACTATCATCTAATGAACTAGTTGAAAGCCTTGAAATTATAACTATGAAAAGGAAGAAGTTATCTTCTGAACTCAAAGAGGATCAAAACTATTTAAATGCATGCATAAATGAAAATAAGATGATAAAAAGTGAATTGAATAACATCAAAGCATCTAAAATTTGGACATTATTAACATTCATAACTTAGATGCATTAATGCATAAGAATGGGATATTAAAAAAAGAAGGTCAATGCTCTTGTCCACATTCACCTAAGGAGTGAAAAACTTGAAAGCATATTTGGATCTCAAAAGAATTCTAATAATAGGCATGAGATTGGGTACACTTATGAGAGTGAATCCAACACCAAGACTATATTTATCAAGGAAAAATACATGCAAAGTAAAAAGCCTTTACCTAAGATAATAAATAAGAAGCAAATCATATCTGTTTATGCATAGGTGCCAATCTAGACATAAAATTAATTATCAACAAAGTAAGGTTTGTAACGCCGGACTTTTGAAGTCCCTTTTTGTTATATAAGAAAATATTGGTAAATAAAGTTTTGGAGTTTTCTAATTTTAGTTT
>JANIMX020000092.1:854473-867849 GCA_024582655.2 Erythroxylum kunthianum
AGTAATATTAATATAAATAAAGAGATACTTGTTATTTCAATTTTATATTATTATAATTTTTAAAAATAGGGTTAATATAAAATTAAAAATTATATAGCACAATATATTGAGAGATTACTTTGTAATTTTAAAAAATTTAGGGACTATTATGTAATTTTAAAAATTATTTGAAATAGTACTCGGTATTGATTAGTAATAATACCATACCGTACTATAACCAAATCCAATACTGATATCAGTATAGCATTCATAACATTGATTGTAACATAATATTGGAACATTAAGATTTTGAATAGTTAAACAGTAATCAACAAGTCACAATTAGTTGCATTTACAACTCTAATTTAATTGGTCATTTGGCTATAACTAGCATTCTCATCCAACCATCAATGATTGGATGCTAGCTAATTGTATCCTATAAATATGAGCCTAATTAATATAATCAATTTAAAGAGTAAATGTGTTATTATTATAACTAAATTTTTTGCCACTATACGAGATGAGACATACTTGACCTTTAATAGCACATGAAGATAGTTATGCCATTGTTATTTATGGATTTGTGTTTATACCTTAACGTCATATACTTTTTTTTCTTTATCTTATGAATGTTAGGCTAAGATAACAAAATTTATAAGATTTCTTCAACAACTCCAAAATATTGCCAATCTTAAATTGTAAAATAGTAGACAATATCTTTGAAATTGGCAGAAAGAACTCTAGATGTAAAAAATGTCCATTAAGGTGCTATTTGATACAAGCCTTTAACTAGGGGATAAAACTAAACAATATAGAGAGAGGAGGATGTGTAGATTTTATTTCCCTTATGGGTGGTTTACTTATAATTAACGAGGGGAATCTAGGTGCTACTAGGTTTCTCTTTTTTTGTTTGAATTCCAAGACTTTTATAAGACAATTTATTACCAACTAGTTATCTTAGCGTACATATGAAAAGAAACTAATTACCTTTTTTCCATTTACAAAAAATAATAGTATAAATTTCATTTAAATCGATATTAAGATTAATGGTTGGATTATCATACCATTTTACTTAGTACCAACTGAAAAATAGTACTTAAACTAACATTAATATACTTGATCAAGGTATCAGTCGATACCAACCATTTCAGCTATGTCATACTAGGAATCAATGTAATATGAGCACTACCTTTTTAGTTTAGTTAGATCATAATAGGAACCAATCTAGCATCAGCACTACCTCTTTAGGAAGATTCGATGATCCAGTTTATGCTCATGTTAGATTGTTTCCTAGTATGAAGAACCATATTATTTATTTATATTGTAATAAATATTCGAAAGGTGGGGGAATCGACAGAATAAAGAAATATTTAGATGATATTAAAGGTGATATGAAACCTTGTAAGGAAGTTAGCCATAATGTGAAATAAATATAAAACTTTACTTGAAGAATATTAGAATGAGAAAGAAAGAAGACAAAGAATGAACTATGAAATTGGTAGTGAAATTTCTTTTTATAATGCTCAAGATGATGCTAACAATATTGAAGGTGGTATTCCAAATTAATAAGAAAGGATTGCTACAACTAATATGAGGAAGAAAAGAAGATATGTGTCTAACTTTTATTCTCTATAAATAGCTCTTAGAGTTTAACCTTTAATTTTGTAGTGCATTACAATATAAAAAAGTAATTCATAATGTGGACATAACAATGACAAGATGGTATTATGATACATGTGTGTCATTTAATGTTGTTCACTCTTATTATTACTAGCCTATAGTGGATATTATTATCTCTTATGGTTTATGATATAAAGGTCCTCCAATTAATAACTACAAAAGTAATTTTAGCAGCTATGTTAGTAAAAAAATTATTTGAGTAAAAGAAATTTTACTTGGTTAACTTATATGTGATGGTTAGACAAATAAAAGACAATAGTCTATTATCATTTTTTTGGTTTCTTTTATTAAGGGAAAAAAGTTTTTGAAGTTCATTGATGCATATGCTCTTGTAAGAAATGATGATACTCTATTAGAGAAAATTTATGAAATTGTAAATGAAGTTGGGCCTAAAAAAATTGTACAATTCATCACTAATAATAATATTACTTATAAAGCAGTTGGGAAGAGTCATTGAGCATACATATTCTTTTTATTGGCCTCTTTTATACTACACATTATATTAATCTAATGTTGAAAAATGTAAGAAGTTAGATACTTTCTTATTATTGATGAAACTATGCAAAAAGTAAGAAAAATGACTAAGTTAATTAATAATCATATATGGGTTCTGAATTTGATGAAAAAAGATTTGACCAACAATAAAATTTGGTGTCATCAATATAAAAATATAAGATTATTGCATCAAAAAGTCTGTGTGGGTACACTCACCTCTACAAGGAAAATGACCCTCACAATATTACTTAGCTATTCAATGTACGTCTGGAAAGAAATGCAAGGAAAATTCAAGACAAGCACAAAACAAAGGGTGAATTATTGCACGTCATTCTAACAGCAACTTTGAGGTTTTGCTTCTACACAGGCTTCAGTAACAACTTCAAGTTTGGTAACTGTAATCTTATGATCTCATAGCTCCATTTCAATCGTGTCTATTGTAAACTAGGCTCTTGCCTATTGTAAACTTCTCCATTATTATTTTTTATAATATCATTTTCTTATTCAAAAAAATATAAGATTTGCAGCTAATTTTTTATTAATTTAGTATTTTGTTTAAATAAAGAAAGATCTAAGACCAATGTTCACAAATGATAAGTAAGTTGTATTTTAGTATGTCACGTCTAATGCTGAAATGAAAGCTTCCAAATTATACTTGAAAATCATGAATTTGTCATTCGAGTTTTTGAGCATTTGACGATAATACTTCATCTTACGAATAGTGACAAAAAGACAATAATGAGTTACTTTTTTAATGTCATGGAGAGCATAAATGAAGCAATTAAGACTAATATGAAAAAAGGTTTCATTGTATACACCTTATCTTATAGTTATCAATAAAAGATGGGAAAGATAAGTGTACTCTCTCTTATTAGCCATTAGGGCGTTTTTTAATTCAATGTCTATTTTGGACCAAGTTTTACAAAGAAGCTTAAATTAATAAAAACATATTATTAACTATCACAACAATTATCTCACATGAAATAATGCAAGATCTCTTTAACTTACAAATAGAGGTATATAAGGTCGTGTGTAGTGCTTTTGGAATATCGATTTTAATATATAAAAGAGACAAACTTAATTCAGATTTCAATTTGAATTCTTAGTCATTATGTAAGTTAAACTGAGCGTGAAAAGAATTGAAACATATTTAAATTTATTCATTGAAAAAAAGAAATAAATTTTAACACCAAAAGATGAAATAATTAGGTATTTGTTTGATACAATTTGAAGGTTCGAACAAAACATGTTATTATCATTCTTAAGTTGAACATAATTTCTTAATAATCTAATTTTATTTGTTTATATGACTCTTAATAGAACAAGTAGATCTATATATTCAAAAAAAAATTATTATATCGATTTTTTTTGCGGAGAACCAAATTTTATAAATGAGAGTGACTTTTGAGGAACCAAAATTTATTGACAAGAGTGACGTAAAAGATAGTCTTGAGAGGTATGTTTAAAAGGTTGCTAGTGGATGTGCAGTACAGACAAAATAGAAGGAAAAAAAAAAGTGTTTAAGCAAATTAGGTGCAGTTTCTTTGAGGCTGCCCAGATGCCAATGTTAGGATTACTTTGGACTGTACACGTATTGCTAAAAAACAAAAGGAAATAAGTGACTGTGTTAAGACATCTTAAAATGAAAAGGAAACTTCTCTCTAAGCCTTTTCGGGTCTCTTCATAAAGCAAAGCAGGAGATCCGTGATTCTTTAAAGATCAAAGCTAGAATAGTGCATAGAATTCTGAGGGGGAAAAAAAAACAAAACTTAACAATCCCATTTAAGTTGGAAGCTATAGCTCTTCATTTGCTTCTTAAAACTGTGCTCATTTCTGTGAACTTGGAAGTTAACAATGACATGAAAAAACTCGAGCAAAGGGTTGCAACATCCAAAACAATCATATTGATTCCAAGGAAGATTAACAATAAAAAAATTTATAGAACTGGTGAAGTAATATATCCAATAGAAAATCTTACTGAAACTATCAAAACAACCTCCTAGAGAGCAACAAAGAATGCTTCTCACATTGTCATGAGCAATAATCCATGAGGAACTTCTGTTAAGCATCCTTGAATCTGAAGGAACCAAAAACTTTCACCAACCTGTCTATGTATTTAAGCATCAGATAGGATTGTCCATGATGACCATGAAAAAAATTCCCAGTTAAGAAATCAGACTCAACTACTTGCAATAAGTCTAGAATTACCATGAACAAAAAGTTCCCATTTAAGATATCAGACTCAACTACTTGCAGTAACTCTAGGATTACCATGGAACAAACCCGTTTACCTCTTCCACCATAGGAGCGGGAGGAAGGTTAAGATCAATCAGGCCTGACATTGGTAGTTCTGGCGCGTCTGTCTTGATCACAAGTGTGCTGTCATCAGCACTTCCAACAAAATGGGACCTCTTGTGCCCACCTAAAGCTTGACCTGATCGGAAAACCTTCAAGCAGAAAGGGCATTCATGCATCTTGCCCTTTTTTGACACCAATCTTTTGTTTGCAGTGAGAGATAAGTTCTGCTGAATTGGTTTCTTCCCATTGAAAGATTCCACTATCTTACCATTATTAGGAAGTGGACTTGGAACATAATCTGTGCCAATGCTGTTCTCGCCACTTTCATATACAGAGTCAGTGTAGCCATCGATGGTTTCATTATTGAATTTGTTTTTCCCAATTGGAGTGCCTTTCGGAACCTTTTTTGCATCGCTTCTATGAAATTCAGGATCATAAGAGTCATGCTTGCTTCTCTTTCGTGAATCATACTTAACCGATGCTCTATCTGTTTGATCATACCTATCTTCTTCAATTGAAACTCTACCGGAGTCAGTTTTGACACGTCTAAACCTACTCAATCTCTTCCCTAATTCAGTATCAGACTCTCCATCAGATCCAGACCCAAATACCCCTTTATGTTTCTTTGGTTCAACTTTCCTCATAAACACATCTACAGAAACTTCTGATTCAACTCCTGTTGGCCCGTTGTTAAAGTACCCAGAATCAGAATTCTCAGAGACATCACTCTCTCTAGACTTCACCTCCCTTTGCTTTGTTTTGTTCACATACAAAATCTCATTCCCATTGAACATGCATTTAACACCATTCTTCAGACTAATTTTCATTTGATCATATGAAGATTTATCCTCAAAAACCAAAGAATTATTGTCAGAAGATTCTGCAGTGGAACTAAATCCCCCTTTGAAACCAGAGTCCCTAGACAACATCATCAAGCACATAGCCAACTCTTCTTGTTCTTGCTCATTATCAGAAACAAAAGACAGAGAACCATTTGCCGGAGACAACGAAGAAGAGTTGGCACCAATGATCTTGTACCTCATTCGGTCGAATCCGCTTCGTTTACTTGGAGCTGAGGCCTCGATATCTGACTGGCTATCCGCAATCAAGTCTTTGAGCTTCTCACTGGTCCCTGAGTGATCATCATAGCTGTTGTTGTTGTTTTTGGAGTGGCATGCCATGTGCCCACAGAGAGCTTTCAGTGACTGAAAACCTTTACCACATTCTTTGCACACCTTTTCTGGCAAAAGACCGGACTTGCTTGAATCAACCATGTACCATTTAGTTTTCTTTGGGTTCTCTCTAAGACGATAACCAGATTGAACAATAGCAGCAGCTCCAAACCCAGAATCTCTCTTTTCGTTGCCAGCAAAAGACTTGCAAATGTTGAGGTTAGCTTCCGCCTCTACGTCGTTTGAGCTCCCGTTTAAATGAATCCTGATGTGACCACCCAAGGACTTACCACAACGAAACTTTTTACTGCAAAACTTGCAAACAAATTTCTTCTTCTGATTTGCTTCCATCGCTTGATCTAATTTACCCAAACAATCTGTCCAATAATGAAAAGGATTGTATCTCTTTGTATTATCTCACCTCAAAACCTTGTTATACGATCCATTGAAGACTGAAAGTTGAGAAAATCAAGAGAAAGACACCAGAATCAACCCAAAAAAAAAAATCGAAATCTAGAACGAGATGTAGACGAAACAGTTAAAAAAGTTTAATACTTTATCAAAGTGGGATTGGTTGAGGGAACGAAGAGCAATAAGGGGATGTGACAGTTATTGTGAAGTACAGGATCAGGCACTTAGACCCACCAACAGAGAAGCTCTTAAAATCCCATCTCATCTCAAGTACACACATAACATTAGCGCTCTCTAAAATGCTTGAAACCAAAATAAGGGAGAGAAAGAAAAATCAAAAGTTTTTGAAGGAGATGGGTCGCTAACGATGGCGATGAACAAGCCTCTATAAAAGAACAATCAAAGCACAAATATGACTAGTTCTCTCTCTAGAACACACCACACTCTCTGTTTTGTGGCCTATCATGAGGAGGAGGTGAATCCCATGCACGGTAGCAAAAATATTAAAAAAGACACGTGTACTTTAATGTTGATTGGACGGTCAGGATTGAATGAGGATCCCGACGAATAAGTATTTGGTAGATATTACGTTAGAAGTTTTACAACTTCCCAACTATGCCTTATTTTGTCTCAATACATAAAACATTATATACATACACAATTCCTTAACCTCCATGTTTTTTTTCTTTTTAAGTTTTTAGTATTCTACTGAATCTACCAATATCAATATCAAGGTATGTATGTATGTATGTATGTACAGAAAGATATTGCACTTTGATATATATTTTCATACCATACATGGGCAACATGTAATTTAGAAATCAATGTTGCTACGTTTGAGACATTTTTAAAAGCAATATTTAGGTTTAGCCCAAGGTGAAAAAGAAAGGATCATTTCATTTAATAGTCGTGACGCGTGACCATGTATATATATATATATATATAGACACTCTCTATAGTAACACGTCCAAATGAACGTTCAATGATCATATGGGCTGCTATTTTAGTCAAAAGAGAGCTGTGGCAATAATATAGTCATTTTGGATGCCTATAAGTTGGAGTTTCATAATCACAAGAGTAGCTTAGTTTGCTTTGATATGGTCAACCCAGTTTTGTAGTTATATCGTTGTCAAATGCTCCATACCATTTTCCTGCTTGCTTTTTCGTTTCAAAGTTCCGTATTTTATGAAAATAAGATAGTGGGAAATTTCAGATTTGTGGAATACATAATTAGAAGTAAGAGTTAAGTTATGATTATCTATTTACAAAATTCTGTTATATAAAAAGGCCAAAAAAAAACAATATCTCAAATTCCAATCCAATTTTATCTGTATTAGTATTCAAACTTCTGAAGCGGCCAACAATTACCCCTCAGTGCACTGGTTTTCAGGATAGGACAATTAACTTATTATACTGGAGACTGTCCCAATCCTTCCCAGAATTTAAATACAAATTGTATCCTCGAAAGTATCTTTCCCCTCTTCTTGCTAGTTTCCTTGGGACAAGCTTTCAGTATATGGTTATACAGAACTCAATGCTTGGGACGTGATGGTCAAGGACTGTAGAGTTGATCTTATTTAGGGTTGGGTATTATCAGGCCCCGATAACTTAACCAAGATAAACCGCGGATAAGAAAGAGAAAACGACACCTGAACATGCAAGATTGTTACAGCCACAACGAATGTACATAAATAAAAACAAATTACCAAAATTCCCTCTTCTTTTTCTTTTTCTACTTACCCAATTTTTGGTTAACCCTAATTCCATATGTATTCCGATTCCCCCCTTACCAAATTCCTAGGACCATGGAAAAGTTGCATCGTGTGCACAGCTAGGATGTGCAAGACCTATCAGGGGGACACATTAGTTGATACCATCATCATTGTTTTCCTTACCGCTAGCCCCTTGTCCAAAAATTTCTTCAATGATGTTGCATGTCGGCTGAAGATCATCAACTTTAATAGGACTTGTGAAACGAGCATCCCAAACCTTGGTATCACAGGGATCAAGAAAGTACACCTGATCCACCCCACTACCACATCCCTCTAATTTACCAGACAAGAACTTCTCCTGATCACTGTCAGCTCCACCTAACTGCAAGCCATCTCCAGAGTCTACTGGACCACTAGAGTCTAACCTATCAGCCTGGAATTCAAAAGATATGCACGAGTCATCTTGAATAGTGAAATCCTCACCAAAATTCCCCGTACTCTTGTCAACATGCTTATAAGCGGAATCAAGTTGGTTTACAACTATTGACTTCATGCCCAGTGCTTCTGAGGCATAATCAATACCTGAATCTTCTCCCGTGGCATTTCCACTACCATCCTCCATATTGGGGTTCACATAACAATCATCACCATCACCATCACTATCACTGTCATCAATGTCATTGTCTTCGGTAAGTGTCTCATCTACCTGGCCTGCCTGATCATATTGATCAAGTGAATCAACGACAGAGTCTTCATCTTCTTCAGAAACTGGAACTACATTTGAGTATCTATTTATATTGTGCAATTCATCATCATCACTGTCAATGTCCAACAAGTTCGATCTGTTCTGCGCAGCACGTCTTCGAAGGATAAAAACATTGAAATAATAGCTCACGATATCCTTTGTGGTTCGAATGGGAAGCAATCGTAACAAGTGTTTCCAAAAGTTCTGGCCCTTGGAAATGGGATACAAATAGACAACTGAACGGAAAACACATTCTTCCTCCCCAGTCCATCTACCTGTCACCACCTCTCCCATGTCATAAAACCCCAACTTGTCAAAATTTTCTTGTCCAAGTGAATCTAATAGTTTCTCGCGTGCTTCCTTTATGTGCTGCTGGACACATCTGATAGAACCCTCATCCAAGCAGTCGCAATCTATTCGGCCACATACAATATCATTAGTGTAATGCAAATATGAGTTTGTGTCTGGCATTGGAATGATACAAGTACCCATCCACTTGTCCTCATCAATGCCCTCTTTTTGGCTGTTCCACAATGGAATGGTAGCTTGATGATTTGGCCCCAAAGGCACTTGTTTCCTAAAAAAGTGTTCAAAGTAGGAAGACTTGCCAGTGTCAAAAGGGAGAATCCTATGCCTTACAAGATCACAAAAAAAATGTCCTGAGGGAAGAGAAGAGGATGTTGCAAAGCTAGATCTAACATCTTCATGATGACAACTGTTAGTAACCGATGAACAGGGAGCAGTGACCTCAAAATTAATTACTGAACATGGCATTTCATTAACACCATATTCAAATTCATGCCGTTGAAATTTAGGAAGGTTGTCTCCATGGTCACCTACTTTGTTAACCAAATCAAATCAGAAAAATAAGTTTCAATAGGAAAAAAAATTATAGCAAAAAAGATGCAACCCCCTTGTCCTCACCTGAAACATCAGGTTTATGTGGAACATGAGCATATGGAACTTGTTCTGAAGATTGGGTCAACTTATTGCTACACTCCAGAGGTCTTGCCTGCTTCAAAGGAAATTCCTGGAAAGCTAGACCTTTAAATGGTCGTTTATAACCCATTTCACCTGCAAAAGAAAAATTAATATCGAATCAACGACATGACAACATAAAAATTGGTAACCATTCCAAAAGCCCAAAAAAAATAGCATGTCTTAGAAAAACAACATGACATGAAAATAGAAATTCAAAAAAGCCAAATGCACAGCTCTGAAACTAAAAGTCCATTTGCCATTCATGTCTAAAATGTGTTAACCACGCAGCTGTTGGAATCCACTAAAATTAGAAGGGTGTAAACATACTCGCATGCACACGTGCACTAATATATATTCATATGTCCTTATTAATACAACTCCACCTATACTGAAAATAGAAAAACAGAGGAACAAAAATACATACGTTTTCGTTACAAGAACGCATTACAATCCAGTGATAAAGAGTGATCTGAAATAGACACAATATAAGCAGACCTAGAAGCTGCTTAGCTTATTATACCTATTTAACACGATACCAACACGTTTGCCCATTACAACAAATGAAGAGGAGAAAAAAATAAATAAATGAACAGAACAAAGCTAGCTAGTGACCAACTGGACCCTAAGATCAAAACATAAATATTCCCCCCCATGTTAAATGAAAGAAATTTACTCACGAATTGAGGCAAATAAACAATTGAATTGTCACTCAGATATATACGTTAAATCTATAACAAATATCATACGATTATAGTAGAATTTTCCGATTACTAAGCATATACCTTTTGGGCTCGTCGAATCGAAACTTCAAAACTTGATTGGAAGGATAATATCAAGGCACAAAAGACGAATATAGATTTGACAAGGTTTTATAGTCCAATCACACAAACCCCCAAACTAATTTGTCAAATTGAGAAGTCCCAAATTTTGGAACAAAACCCTAACCCTAGATTTCGAATTGATGCACAAATTTTCAAATTTACAGGCCCGAAAAAGAAGATTTCTTGAGGCGAGAAATCAAGGAAACAAAACCCCAAAGCTATTTACAGATTCGAAGAAGTTATTAACAAATCACAACACGTGAAGCAAGACTTAGAAAATATTCACAATTAGGTAGAAAATTGACATGTAAATTTACAGTACGGTAAGGAATTGAAAGCCTATGAAGGATCGAGGAACAAGAAGAAGCGCTCAACGGAATTGAAACCCTAACCCTAGAAACGCGACAAATCAACGGCTACGATAGGAAGGGGTACGGATGCAAAGAGGGGAATGTTAATCGAACGAATCGGGGATCGAATAGGAGAAAAGAGAAGGGAATTGAGAAATCAATTTCTGGTTGGTATAGGGGGGGGGGGGAGTGACGGTGAAAGTCGAATTTGGGTTCGTAGGTTTTTGTACACGACGAAGCGGTTCGATAGAGATCAGCCGGGTGATTGTTTTATAAGCTAAACCGGCCCAGTCTCGGGAAATTACCTTTAAGTCCTTTAAAAACTAATTATTAAAAAACTCAAACTAATTCGGTCAAATTAACTTTAAAAACTTGTGAACCTTTCAATTTATTAGTTTATTTTACCTTAACAACTTTTATTATTAAAAATAGTTCGATTTATTAATTAATTAGTCAGTTTAACTAATAGTTTTTTATAAATCATAATAAACAAGTTAGTTTTCATTTGAAAATCTCCTTCTCCAGCTACACTTTAACAAAGAAGTATAGTCTCCTTCTTCAATCTTACTTTAAATTTGTTAATTTTGTTCAATCTTATTTACGGTGGTATAATATCGATTAAATCTTTAAGCCTTTTAAATTTTTTATCTTATCGGTTTAATTTTTAGTTCAATTTTTGAAATATTTATAAAAACTTATTCTAATCGGGATAATATTTTTGGGTAATGTCCTTAACAATAATGATGATAATGAAAAGTAACAATAAAAACAACATTACAACTAATGTTGATAATCAACAAATAGCAACAACAATTATGGGTTGAGTACAAAGTTATCTCATTTATAAGATTTTATATTTAGATGAAGTTCTTGAATAGTAATAATAAAAATCAATTAATTTTTTAAAATATACTCCTCATTATTTATAATAATGATATAAAATAATATATCATAATATAATGTTAGGTACTCGGAGCGGGATCTGATTCTTCATGCAGTGGAATAAATACGAATTTTTTTATTTGACTTATTGAAATTTAAGATCACAAAAATTCTATAAAATGATTAATAATAAATTATAATAAAGTAGGAATCGTAATTCATACCTTATTTGAAGCTTGATCCTTTTTCTTGTCATTTTCTTCGAACTTTTTCTGAAATCGGCTCATCTCAACCACCACAGTCTCATAAGTGTTCAGCCTCTAATGGTATCCACAGAATGAGTTGAGAGAACTCAACACTATTGCAGAGAGGATTAGACAAGGAGTGCTAGCTCTTTAGAGCTTAAGAATATTTATAATAAGTTTTAGACTTTATAGTAATTTAATTTAAATTAAATTCTAATTTCAATTAAACTTTAATTAGAATACAACTCTTGGAGCTTAACCTTAAATTAATAGTGTCTTACTTTCTAAAGAAGCAACTCATAATATAGACATGCATTATGTAGTTCAATCTTAGCCTTATATCTTTCTCATGTTGATATTTTTCAAGCAAAGTTTTCATTTGTCATTTCACATCACAACTAACTTTCATATAAGACTTCACACCACCTTTAATCTCATCCAAATGCTTCTTTAATCTAGTTATTTCCTTACATTTCAAATGTTTGTTGCAATACAAACAAATGGTATGATTCTTCATTCTAAGAACCAATTTAGTATGAGCCTAAGTTGGATCTTGAATTTTTATAAATTTGAAGTAGCTGAATTATAAGAAGTACTTGAACTTTTCTCCATTAAATTGTAAATATAAGTAAAGACATATATCAAAATTAAATTAATAACTTCATATTAGAAAAATATTTTTTTGCATATAACTGCTGGGAAATCGGGATGAGATTGGATCCTGACCGTAGCGAAATAATTACAAAAGTTTTGGGTATTTTAATTTCCCGAAAACTAATATCACTTTAATTCTATAAAATGGTTAACAATTAAAGCGTAATAAAGCATGAATCGTAATTCGTACCTTATTTTGAAGCTTGATTCTTATCTTGTCGTATCCCTCAAATCGTTTCTGAAATTGATCTATCTCAACTACTATAGCCGCACAAGTGTTTGACCTCTAACGATATCCATAAAATAGGTTGAGAGAACTTTGTAACTCTTACAAAGAGGGTTAAAAAATAAGTGCTAGCTCCATTTGAGCTTAAGCCTATTTATAATAAGTTTTGGATATTTTAATAATTTAATTAATTCCAGAGAGTTTTTCTCTCTTTTTCTTTAGGTCAGTCGATCGTTTCAAGATCCAATGCTCCAGTACAGTAACCCAATTCTACTACCAACCATTTGTGGATTAATCCCTCAAAACCCAAACAAAATTTGCCAAAATTGATAGGTTTGCAACAACTAACGGTAAAGTATAAATGGTAACTTAAAACTGGTATTTTAAGTTTTTAATTTCCTTGTTGTCGTCCTTTACTTTTCTAGAAATTGTAGCTCCTTTAAATTTATCTTTAATTCTCTAAGTAGTTTTGACTAACCTTTCTGTGCATGATTTTTTTTCCGTATAGTGCAATCCTTTCTATAACACCGAACTTTTAAGTCCTTGGCATTTACATTTCGAAATATATGTGGAATGAAAATGAAGTATTAAGATTTCGGAAATTTTCCAAATTTATTAACCACTAAAGTGAAAGTAATTAAATGACTTAGGAGTAATTAAAAATAATATCGGGACAAAAGGTACACGAAAGAGGTTGAAAAAGTTGAAAGTTGCCCCCAATGGCT
>JANIMX020000092.1:950728-961251 GCA_024582655.2 Erythroxylum kunthianum
TTCATCTTTACATTTTGATGTACCTCATTGCATTTCAATCGTTCACCATTGGCTACTCTCACATCAAATGCTTCTATAGTTGTACCTTTCATTCCTAATTTCTTCACGGTATTCATGTTAATAAAATTGTGAGATGATCTGGAATCAACTAGTAAGGAAACCTCATAAATCCCTATCCATGTCATTAGCCTCATAATCGATGGTTTTGGAGTCCCCAAGATTGCATTGAGAGACAACTCTGCTATTTCATTTTCTTCACTTGACTCAACTACCCTCAGTTCCCCTTCGGCACTAGATGTCTCATCTTCCTTTTCGGTCTCAGACGCTGACTCGTCTGGACCTATAACCATGAGAAGCTTGTCGTTTCTACATTGGTGACCCTTCACCCATTTTTCTTTGCAATTGAAACATATCCCTTTTTTGATGCAATCTTGTACCTCTTCTCGGGATATTCTCCTCATCTCATTGGATCTGGTCTTTGCACTACTTCTTTCCTCAGCATTGACTTTCCAGTAGTTCCCGAGTTGCAAGGGTTTGGAACTTTCTCCTCATGTTTTCTTTGAAATACCTCATCTCATCGAGTCCCTCCTCCAGAATCTTTTCCATCCACATTGCTTCTCTAAGAGTTGTTGGTTGTTTCAGTTTCACCTTTTTAGCTAACCCCGATTTTAGTCCTTCCATGAACATCCCAATCAAGTGAGTTTATGTCCAGTCCCTGGTCATGGTATACAAACAACTAAACTCATTAATATAATTCTTCACTTTACCTTCTTGGCGGAGTTTTGCAAGTTGTCCATGGTGATCGGTTACTAGTGATGGCCCCCATTGATATAGGAATTCTTGTTCGAAGGTTGTCCACCCTAATCTCTATTGATCATGTTCATACTGGTCCTTCAACCATGTCCACCAACTATTAGCCTGCCCGTCAAGATACATGCTTGGAATGTGTACTTTGTCTGCCTGGCTAATCTTATATACTCTAAATTAACAGTTGGCTTTTTCCAACCACTCGTACGATTCCCCTCCACTAAAGTGTGAAAAATCGATATGTGGTTTCTTTGGCCCTTGGTTCCCTCGTCGGCCGACCTCATAGTCATTATCTTCAAACTGTCAATTTCTTGGTCTTTCTTAGTTTGGGTTTCCTTTATAGTTCCTCCGGTGGTCTATTCGGATTTCGTCTTCACTATCTCTATTGTCCAACTCATATAATGGATTAACCTGTGGTGGCCTTTCCCTAAGAGTTTGTTCGTTCCCTTGTATAACTTCTTCTTCAACCCCTGGATAAACTCTTCTTGCCGGATGGATAATATCTAACCTTGCTAGTATAAGTCCTACGGTCGTAGTTAGCCTGGTCACTTCCGTTCGCATGTGGCTTATGTCAGTCTCTATGGTTTCAAAGCGGACTCTGTTGGGTTGATTGGACATTGATGGTTGATCTTTCCCGCTAGTTGACATCTTGATAATTTTCTCAATAAAAGCACCAAATTGTTGAGGACCTAAGTCTAGGTCCAACAACAAGCCCTAACTTGCAAAGCACGTAACACACACACACGATAGATGTGGATTAGATCACCTTATTTAGGGATCTCTAACCTTCTAGAACGTAGGTTATTTAGCCTTTGTCCTAGCGCAAGCCAATCCTAAGTATAATGCTCAATAAAAGCTCAAATAATGTCTATGGTTGTTTAGACAAAAAACAAAGATAAAACTAAATAGTACTTTGATAAAATTGATGATCTTCAATATCTAATGATAATAAGCTATATATAAGAGATAGAACCCTGCTAATACAAGGAATAAGAAAACTAAACTAAACTAGAATAGGAAAACAACTAGTAATCAAACTAAACTAGAATAAGAAATTTAGATAACGTCAAAAGCCTAAAAAATAGGACATTGTTCTCGTGGGGTTGCTTTTCACGTAATTATTCACGCGTGGTTACTGTTAATGTGCGATCTCTTGCTTCTCCTAACATGGTCTTCATCAAATTGATTCAAAGAAATAAAACGTAATTAAACATAAGCCAACTAATAAGTAGGATCATGTTTTGTTAATGGACGAAAAAAGATAATAACTTTAAAAAAATTCCAATTTACAACTCTAAGTTTGTGAATTATCAACAAGAAAATAATTTTCTATAATATTTTTGTAAGTAGACTACTCCCTAATTTAAATAGTAGCTTTACAAATTTATTATTATAAAAAGTAGATGATTTTAATTTTACTTTCTTCTTGTGAATCCCTTTATGATGTTAACTTATGTTCTTGTTTAAATATCTTGGGTGACTAATCCGTTAGCCCAAAATTTTATTTCTATTAAAAATCCAAATCCACTTAAACATAGTTGTCACCTAAAAAGTCGCATGGAAGAGATCAATATGCTAAAGAGTAGAAGAAATAATAACATCTCTAAAGGAATAAAAATGTTTAGCAGAGAATTCAAATTTATTCAAAGATGTTAAACATGTGATTTAATATAATGCTAATGTTTATGAACTTGACAATTCTAGTTTCACTCTAGAGACAAAAGATAATTTTTATGTAATTTTTTTATAATAGTAGGCAATAAAAAATTAGGACATTAGGTCATTTTTTAATACGATATTGGGAGCTTATTGTGATGAATTGTCGTATGAGAAATCCTCAGAGGCATCTAAATGACTTAAAATCAATATTATAAAGGATCTGAACTAGGAAAGCATGAAGATATATTATGCTTCTATTGAATGTTTTTGAAAAGTTTGTGGGGGTGTGGTATATTGCTCTCTTCAAATGTATAATGGATTTATAGAACTTGAAATGTAAGATTCGATTGATTAATGCAGACATAAGTTTCTTTCTCCTGCGGTTTACTAATGTAGATGATTAACGATTGGTGCTCAAGGAAGGACCTTAGATGTTTGAACAACATTATATTCTGGTGAGAAGATGGAGGTCACAGTTCGTACCTGATATGACTATACTAAAATATCTAAAAGCTTATATATACTTATTAGGTCATCCTTCACAATTATATGACTGAGATCTTAACAACAATATGAAACAACTTCTAACATATGATACGAAATGATTGGACTACTTCCCAAGCATCTAGGGGGAAGTTTAAAATGATATTGGTAAAGCTAGACTTAGTAAAATCCCTTGTGCTAAATGTTTCGAATACAAAGGTGTACCTTTCCTTATGCTTCAATTACAAGGAAGCGGGATATAATATAATGCACCTAAGTCCCATAATATGTCACAACCCAAAATAAGAGAGATTTAGTAATGGAAGGAGTAACGTGAAAATGAGAGAGAGATAGTAGTGACAGAAGAATGTTAGAAGAAGGGGGAAAGAGAGAGAGAGAGCAAGAGAGAGAGAGAGAGAGAGAGAGAGAGAGAGAAATAAAGAATGTTGAGTAATATGTTTTCTACTTTTTTCATTGTGTACTCTATATGATATATAAGGAAACACTTTGACCTTATTCCAAAATTGCTAGCACTCACTACAACCTAGCCTAAACAGTCTTTCACAACAAACCATAACAAACTCTTTATTATTATTGATATATAGTTTTGATATTTTGTTGAAGGCTTGATTGCTCTAGAGCTTCTTTTTCCCCCAAACGTAATAACAGGCCCTTCCAAACATTCCATGGAAAGTTTTCCATTTGGATCTACAAATTAGCTTCCTTTTCGAACTCTACCTTGTTCTTAAAGGAAAATGTGGAGAATCCTTGCGAATCTCATTGACTAGTTCTCAGGTAGCATCCAAAATTGGTTATCTTCCTATTGAATGAGGACTTGGTGGATGGGAAAGCCTTACTAAAGAATATGGTGATACCTCAAAACTTTCCTTTACATGCACAAAAGTCTGTTTCTTATAAATTTGTGAGGCAAGGGGCTTGTTGATTATATGGATCACCTTTGCATAACATGAGTTTGAAAATGTGGAAGATGTCATGGAAGCAAGAAAAAACTGGGAGTGCTAGAAGGTATGCAACATGGAAATTCGTGTTATAATCTAAAAAGGGCCAAAGAATCAGTAAGTAAGTTTGTTAGACATATGATGAGCCAAGGTAGATTGTTAATATATTGGAGTTTGACAAATGCCCAATCACCAATGGTAAATGAAACATCATGTAGTCCCAAATTAGCTGGATTGTGCATTCAATTTTAGCACCACAAGAGTGATATTAGAAAGAGTCAAGAATAGAGGTGTGAATTTGCAATAAAGCATAAATTGACACCAAAAGAGATGAACTATCAACATAGTCCAAAAATAGTTTGTAGAGAGCAACCATACAGAGCTTCAAAAGGGGTCATTTTGACGGCAGAATGTCAGGAAGTCTTGTAGTGTCATTCTACCTATAAAAGGAAGTAAAGTCACTTCTGTGGTTGATTAGTAATAAAACACCTAAAATAAGCTTCCAAACAATGATTAAGGATCTCAGTTTTTCCACCAATTGCGAGTGGTAGTAGCTGATGGTAGCTAAGGTAGTACCCTATAACTTGATCAACTCGTGCCAAAAAGAAGACATAAAAAGTGGTCTCAATTACAAACAATGCTGGAAGGAATCCCTTGTAAGCAAACAACATCTTTCACAAAAAGTTCAGTAATAATGGGGGCAGTGAAATGAGAACCCAAGGCTGACAAATATACATGCTTAGATAGGAACCACCATTATGATTATGATTTTTCCACTAAAAGGGGATAAGTGAGTGATAAAGTCTATGGATATGGAGTCCCAAATTGTTTTGGAAGTACCTATGGTTGGAGCAATCCTTTCGGGGCATTATTAAAGGGTTTAGATTCATGGAAAGTCAAACAACAAGAAACAAACTCACAGAAAAATTAATCCATATCAGACTAATAAATTGTTGTTGCAATTCGTACTAGAGTTCATTGCACCCCATCGTGTCCACTCGTAAGAGAATTATTGAACTCAGTTAAAATAAGTGGTTGAAAAGAAGATTTAGATGAGACCCAAACTTGGTCTTTATAAAGTAAAAGTCCATCTCAAATTGAAAAATATGGGTGATCATCTAAATGGTCCTTAACCATATCAAGTAATCTGGTAGATGTTTCATGGGTATGATAAATTTGGCGAAAGTCTTCCCAAATTGCCACCGTAAGCTTTAAAGTGATACGTAGACTTTAATAAAAGACTGAAAGAAAATGAGAGTGTGCTTGTAAGCTTATTTTCTATCCTTGGATTATAAACGCTGAAAATCATATCCTAATAACTTAGTAAGCCATTTTTACTATTCTAGAGTTTGCATAGTCTGATTTATAAGAGACCAAAGACTCCGACGGTTAGTTTATATGGTGAAATGATGGCCCAACATGTAGTTTCACCATTTCTTTACAACCTCTTTGAAAGAGAATGTTTCTCTAGCATATGTGGAAAAGGAGCATAATTGTAGGGATAATTGCTTACTAAAATACGCGATGGGTTGTTGTTTTTATGATAGGATGGCTCTAATTTTGGTTCTTGAGGTGTCAATTTAAACAAATAAAGAGTTAGCAAAATTGTGTAAAAATCAAGGACAAAAGTGTTCATGAGAACTACTTGTAGAGATCGAAAAGGGGTGGTAGCCTTAGCTATCCATACAAATGCATTATTTTATAATAATTGAGTGAGTGGAGCTACAATAGAGGCATAATTAGCCATAAATCGATTATAGTATTCAGTGAGTCCTAGGAATCCATGTAAACCTTTTATGGATTTTGGTAACAACCACTGTTATATGGTGGTAACTTTGTCTTACTTTACACAAATTCCATATGTTGAGATCTTGTGCCCCAAATAACTAAGTTTAGTATACGAAACTAACATTTTGGAATTTTTAACAAATAGGGAATGTGAATGTAAAGTGGAGAAAACAACCTCTAGATGTAGCGAGTGAGACTCTGAAGTATCAATGTAGACCAAATTTCCATTAAAAAAATATCAACACAAACTTTAGCAAGAAGGCCTATAAAATAAAGTTCATGAGCGCTTAAAAGATGGGGGCATTAAAGAGTTCAAAGGGCATAATGAGAAACTCATAATGAATTTTGTATGTACATAAAGTGATCTTATCCATATTAAGGGGTGAATACAAACTTTATGATACCTAGCAAAGAGGTCCAACTTTAAAAAGATGTTAGCACTATGAATTTCATTAAAGATCTCATCAATTGTTGGAATAAGGAAGTGAATTTTCACAGTGACTATATTGAGGGCATGATAGTTGGCATAGATGCGCATATACCATCTTTCTTATGCACCATAAGGATTGGAGAAGAAAAAGTCCTAGTGTTTGGCTAGATGATGCCCTCAACTTTCATCTCTCTAACTAATTTCTCAATTTCTAATTTTTAAAAATAGGGGTATTAATAGGAAAAATGTTAATATTAGATGTTTCAAAAAGGAGGAGAATGCGGTGATTTAATGGTCACGGTGGTGGGAGGACCTTAAAAGAGACACAAACATTATGATATTTGTTGAGTAAGGGGTAATAGTCATTGATGAGGTTCTGAGCAACCATGGAACTAATGTAAGGAGTAATGGAAGTGGGAAGAGTGTTGATTGTGACATGGAAGTACTTGGCTATAGGATGGCTATGGTTAGACCTCTTAAGTTAGTTGGAGAAGTTGTGTGAAAGGCTTGGTTGTTTGAGACTATGAAATCGAGCTAGACTTATTTGATGTGAACATTCCATCCATAGTTCTTTATAATCAAACAAGATTGATCCTAGTTCAGCTAAGTATTGAACTCTAAGAACTAAATCAACTTTATATATTGGCAATAGGAACAAGTTAACTTAGAATGGAGTTTGGCCCAAAAATAATGGCATTTGTCGACAAACACTAGCACATCCCAAAGGCTCTCCAATGTTGACAATAATAGTCAAGTGGGTTGAAAGTTGAATTGTCAATTCTAAGTGAGTTGCAAGTTGTGTCTAAATGAAGTTATTAGTGGAACCCCCATTGATTAAAACCACCACAAGTTGTCCTTTTACAGTTTTAGATAATCTCAAGGTCAACATAACAAATTGACTAGTGAGAGCGTGGGATGAGATATGTGGGGGTGTTAGTATGATTGTTTGGGGAAGTTTCTACCGAGATCCCTTCTACCTGATAAGCGAACCTTGTTTCTAGTGTTTTGGTGGTGTCTTCTTCAACTTTAGTAAGCTAATATGAGAATTGTGGTGGTTTACACTGATTTCCTAGCACAAATCATTCATCATAACTAAAATAGAGGTCCTTTTTCACGAGGAGTTGTCATTTCAAATGGGGTAAGTTTCTTAATAAGAATTGGAGAATTGTGGTTTCGAGGTTTTAGTCCGATTTGCAATGTTAGTAGTAGGGTTTTGGAAGAGAGGGAGTGGTGATTTTTTTTGATCACTTTACTAACCTATCTAACTGTAGTAATACCTTCAATACTTGCAAGTATACATATCACATATTGTAGTATCTAAGGTTATCGTTCCCAACAAGGACTAGTTTGAACTAAAGTGAATCTAACTTTGACTAAGGTAATTAAAACAGTAATTTAAATACCAAATTAAATAATGGATAATTAAACTAAGTAATCAACACATAAATAAATCAAATAACAAGAAAAGTGGTGAGCTGCCAATTAAATTTATGGGTTTATCAAGGCTTAAGTATAAGGAGTCATTCTATCCTTATTTTGTTCCTTTGATTATTATGAATCCAATTATGTGTTGATCCTAGATATCTTAATATAGTGATTATTCTCTCTCAAGCTTTAATCACTTATCCCTAATAGAATCTAAAAATTCCAGAATTGTAATCTCTCAATTCCCAATTCTTTTCTTAGCCTATTCAATTAGTTCTTATGTAATCCAATATATAACCAAGTTCTCTCACAAGATTTCTCTTTATGTGATTATCAATTTGATAATTGTTGGTCGATTAGTTGCCAACTCTTATTACACAATCTAACTTTAATTACTTTTGACTCACTCTCTTGATTTATTGTCAAGTTTCAGTTCGTACAATTATCACAAACACAATTTTATATATTGCATTCAATAATAATCAAATTCCAAAAGTAATTCAAGAACAATCCCTAATTAGGGATTTAGAAATCAATAATGATAGCACTCAACATCTTGCAATCCACTTTACACTTCAAGAACACAAAATAATAAAGAAAGTAAGAAGACTTAATGGTTGTCTTGATCTAGAAAGCTGGAAGACTTGATGTTCCTGTTGATCTCCCTTTCTTGATGTATACGTTCTCATTTTTTTATGCTTAAATAGTTCTCCAAGGTGTTAAGATGATGTTTAGAGTTAAACCCCTTCAATTTTGTGCCAAAATTGTCCTTGAAACATGATTAGAAGAAAAATTCCGTGCCTGGCTAGCCTCTGTCACAATCGTGATATGGGTGTCAACAATCGTGACCTAGGAATTTTGCACTTTGTCATGATCGTGACCTGAAAATTTTTCTCTTTGTCACGATCGTGACATGGGTGTCACAATCGTGACCTCCATGCAGCCCATGCAGCATCCTTCTTCTTCACTTATTTGTTTACATATACTAACAAACACATCAAATCCTTCAAGAAACATCACATTAAGATTAGATTCATGCTCTTTACCATGCAAACACAAAGATGTTAAAAAATTAATAAGTTAATAAGTTAAAAATTATTAATAACTTATAATAATTTAACAAGTTATGACCTACACTTCCTTGGACTTTTTCTAATAAAGTCAATTAAATCAAATACTTAATCTGGTAATACAACATAAACCTCAATTAAACAAGTTTATATTACAGTACCTAATGTTGAACCAAACAATATTAGGTTATGTTTTGAGTAACATAATTTAGTTATGTGATTACATGATAATTACATAACCATAGTAATCTAAGATTATCCCAAACCAAACACCCCTAAATACTTTAGCATGCATTCACCCAACAAGTTAGCACTAATTTGATGGTTGTATAGTTAATATTTTTTTAATTATTCCTATACGCAGAAATAATTTAAATAGTATTAATTCAATAATACATCAATAAATAATATATAATATATAATAATAATTTATATAATATTATTTTAATAAAAATATTGTTCAAGCTACAAATCTATGCAGATTGTTTTTATTTTCATTTACATAAACTGCCTTTCTTTTTTGTCTAAATCACTTTTTTTGTTTAAGTAACTTTTTTTCTTTTTTTTAATAAACATTTTGATATGGATTGAATTGAGAATATGATAAATCGTAATATTATAAATAATAATTTCAAGTATTACTTATTTCAAATAAGAGTTTATAAATAAATATAAATATTTGTTCCGACTCATTATCACACACACACAACAAATTCAATTTCCCCGCTTTGAGAGGGTTGAGTAAGAGACATTAATTGTACGCAGTCTTCTTCTTGTATTTTATAAAGATATTATTTATGTAACTCGAACCTGTGACTAAGAAACAACCTTACCAATTATTCCAAGACTTACCCTCTTCTTACTCATTATTAATAATTAAAAAATCTAATTGATTTAAACGATTTAACTGTAAAATTTTTAAACCATCAAAATTTTGAGTAGGTTTATTTGGGTCATATTTGTTGTTAAAAATTGATCATTTTATTAATTACTTAATAATTTTTTATAAATTAATTAAGTTTTATAAATCATAATAAATCAATTGCTTTTCATTTGAATGTCTACTTCTTCAATTAAATTTTAATCTCTTCAATAAATAATGATAGTTTCCATAATGCTAACTTAAGTTATTCAAATTTTTAACCTATCTATACCAATTTTATGATAATTTTAAACCTCTTATCTTTTTTTATTTAATTTTCGGTATAATTTTTAAAACATTACTCTTTATCCAATGAATTGATTTGAAACATCACTATTAAAGTAATATTTTAATTTTGTTTAAAAAATAATTTTAAATAAATATAGTTGATCTGAAAACTTTTTATCTGAGGATTATTAAAATGATGGTTGGCTAACAACTTAAAAAAAAGCAACATTTAGATTAGACCTATACAAATAAATTTGATCAATTAGGAAATTGTTTTTAATCTTAGGACGATAGTGAAACATAATGTGCTTTGCATTGGACGCAGCATGTTTATACTTTATAGTCGTTCAAACAAACATGTAATATGGGGAATGTTAATACAATGACCAATCATTTTCTGCCAGGTGAGTGCCGCTTAATTGGCGAAGCAGCCCTCAATCAGGATGTCCCTACTCAGTTACTCCCTAGACTTGAGCAGCAGCAAAGTTCAAGCAGCTGCACTCTACCTACTATAGCAATTCTAAACCCAAACCCCAAAATCGAATACGTATTAGTCGCATCAATTTAATAACACCAGAAGAGCCTCATTTTTTAGCTCTTCTCCCTTTCTCAGGGCCTTTTTTACTCTCTTATTTTTTAACTTTCTACAATGTTCGGCTCTCAAGCTTCGGCTCCGGCGTTCGGCTCGGCGTTTAGCACTCCTTCAACTTCGATATTCGGTGCTCCGTCGTCGACTCCGGCATTCGGTGCTC
>JANIMX020000092.1:1026775-1040629 GCA_024582655.2 Erythroxylum kunthianum
AATTGAAAACAATAAGAACAATATACCGTGAACCTGACAGAAAAGGAAAGATCGAAACTAAAACGTTGAGGCATGTTGAAAACAATTTCCTTAAGATAGATTCGTCCTCTTCTCGGTGCTTGAGAAACGCGGACGTCTAATCTCCCAGGATACAACAACGATAGGCTCGCACTGCAGTACAACAGCGTGAGACACGAACCGAACCGTACCTTATCTATCACCAGAAAACGAAAACGAGAACCGCATAGAGAGTGTGTGTTTTCGATTTTTCAGAGAGTTTCGATTTCAGAGTGTAATTTCGGCTGACGCAAATAACCTATATTTATAGGAGAGAATTAGGGCTTTTTTTGTTGTGATTAATGGATCGAAGGTATGGTCCGTTGAGAAATAAAAATTAGCCTAATGAGCGGCCCAACTTGTTCGGACATTTCGCATCGCCCACGTCATGCGGGTGCGCCCCTACCC
This sequence comes from Erythroxylum kunthianum, assembly GCA_024582655.2. NCBI lineage: Eukaryota > Viridiplantae > Streptophyta > Magnoliopsida > Malpighiales > Erythroxylaceae > Erythroxylum > Erythroxylum kunthianum. The sequence goes on from JANIMX020000092.1 coordinate 1,027,241, forward strand.
CGAAGGAATTGGATCTGCACCCCTCTGCGCGTGCAAGAAAGAGCCTTTTGGCCTACTTATTTACAAGCTCATAACATGAGTCTCAACTTATAAACACTTCCACATCCTTACTCATAGGCAATGTGAAATTTGTGTTTTGAAGTTTTCCTTTTATTTCTCAACAACTTACTAACATAGTGACTTTGAGGATCAATTTCTCATTCATCACTCAACCATTTTGAACACATAATATATCGTTTTAAAGATCTCATGGAGTAGAATACAAATTCATAATTTGTTATTCAGATTTCCAATTTAATCAATAAACTATTATGTCTCAAAATATCATAATATCCATTATTTTCAACAGTACCACCCATAATTCAGTTGTACAACATGTTTCTTAACTATATGATCTTTTTTCATTAAGAAACACAAATTCAATGAATATGATTTTAGATGTCTTAAATATGCTACTAAAATTAGTTTGCTAATTGATAAAAACATATATTTAACGTAGAATTATTTGCTCCTAAAAGATTTTAGTTAGTGAAATTTGAAAATTACTCATTAATTTAGACGATACGTATTGATCTAAAATATTTTTTTATTAAAAATATTTAATTGATCATAATGAATTAAAATAGATAATACTTTGTCATTATTTGTTTAGAGCAATTTGTGATTATAGTATTTTTAAATTCTATTATTCCATCTCTTTTATTATAAGAGAAAGGAAAACATTAAAAAAATTCTCAACAAAGCGATGAATTAATGACATTATAAGAGAAAGGCAAACATATAAAAGAGGAGAAAAAAGAACATCTCAAGTCTCAACAAGTAAAGCATGAGACTCTACTCCGAGTTATAGCTAAAATGGATGGATCTTTTCTCCATGTAATCTTGCTAACTAAAGAAAATAAAGCATGTGGGTATCATTGCACTAGTTCTACTAAACCACTCATTGAGCTGTTGATAGTTATGATTGTTGGCAATTTGGCATCTCTAGGTTTAGGAACCTCCAATTAGGGAAATCTGAACACAGGATCTAGCCGATGACGGACTAGAAGTTGACGCTTTCTTTTGTGTAAGAATTAAGAAATATGGCAAGAAGTGACTGGTTCGTTGGGTGCCTGAAAAAGTGGCTAGTCTTTTGACAAAATTGTGCTTGTAGTGGACTCCAGAACGTGAGACTAACCTCGGGCTTTTAGGTTCACATGTGCATAATACCACAGCAAGAGACTCGTTATCAATCACCTCATCGTTTGACTGCCGCACGTATCGATCTCATTCTTACCCGTTATCACAAGAATTTTCAGTTCACATCCTCACATTAAGTCGATCTCTCTTTTGTTAAATAAAATCCAACTCTGATGCTTCAAATACAGACTACAAATTTGGATTGCAGAAGAGACTAATGTCTTCATTTGCCTATTCTGTAAACTGTGACTGAGACTATTAATTATAATATAAAAAACGTGTTTTAGAATTGTCTTCACATGTGATTATCTCATATAATAGCAAACAAGAGGATAAGTTTGCAGGTGTATTTGTTCTAATGTTCGTTATTCAACCTTCCTATTTCACCATCATTTTTTAGCATTTAGTAATGATATTTTTTTCACAGACTTCATTTATTCAGTATATGTACATTCCTATATATGGACGGTTTGTGGTGCCCATAAATATAAAAGACTTTTCGCACGTTGCCATTGAATGTCAGAAATTGGTATGTTACTGAGAGCCGCTTCAAGAAAATTACTGGTAACCGTCATTATGGTCCGTGTTCATATACTCACCTTTACCATGTCGGCGTACATATTCCATTGATAGGATATTTATTAAAAGTAATACATTAAACTGGACCAAGGAACTGTGGAAATAAAATATCCACCTCCTCAACACAAACTCGTACAGAAATCATTCCGAAACAAGTAAACGGCAATTATGGGGTGACCAAAAGCTAAGCTATAGATATTGGAATCTCCAATGCAACGCTGGCTGCTGCTATTTCTCTCTTTTATACGTGTGAACTCGAATTTGACATAACCCCACCATCTACACTTGTTCCCCACCATTTTATATCCCCTCCAACCCATTATCGCCATCTTACTTCCACAACACCTTCTGCTCCTCACACACTTCACACTTATCTTTCTATATATATATATATATGCCCCATTATCTCATGTATTAGTCTCAGACGTTGATTAATATTACAAGGTTTATTCTAATCAATCCTTGTCTTGCAACAGATAGATCTGAAGCTCGTTCTCTCTCTCAATCAACATTATAAACTCATCTGTTTCTTTATCCCTGATATATAAGAAGATGGTGCTCATCAGGCAAGCCATTGCCTTGCTCACATTGGTTTTGTTGGCATTTGAGACCAAGACATGCTTCTCCCAGATGATATCGAGAGCAAGTTTTCCTAAAGGTTTTACCTTTGGGACAGCTTCTGCTGCTTTTCAGGTATGAATGGTTTTCCAAAGCTCTCAACTTCTTTTACTAAACTCGTTTATTGTCTCTTCGAGTCTTAATAACGAACAAAAAGCGTTTGTTTTTTTTTTTTTTTTTGATCTCTTTAGCGAATAAGAGAAACTAGCCCCTTAGTTCGCCTCCTCATCTCTATTAATCCCTTGACTTGCAGTCCGTATAGTTGGTTTCTGGTTTTCTCACTTTCTTAGTAATCATTACTTAGATTATTTTTCCATCACATCACTCTGCCATTATATACTCTGGGCTCTTGTAGTTTTCTGATAAGACACTGATACCTAGACAGGTCTTTGTGATAGTGCACTTGCAACCACAATACCTAGACAGGTCATCGACGACCCGTTACCGTTCACGGTTTTCAAGTTTCTTGTTGGTTTCGTTAAAAATATGGAATCTCTGTTGCATTTACTGAGAACCATCGTTGGCCTCCATGGCAAACTTTGGTGTTTACCGTCCAATATTCGAGGCATATAGATAGATAGCTAGAGAAACATATAATAATTACACGGAGTGGAAAATAACAAAATATTTCTTTAGTTAATATTTAATCTACTTATAAGTCATGAATAAATATAGGTGATGCAAGGCCAAATACTTATTTCGCATGGTTATATCAGGCGAGTACCTAGATGAAAGAATTATGTGATGAATAATATAAATTTTGTATTTAGAATCTTCAACATTTAATTCACCAACTAAACAAGCTTATGTAAATTGTTTTAGATAAAGAAGGATCCTATTTCATAATATTATTTTTGTCTTATGTGTTGCTAATTAAATAGGCCCGTAATTTTAGTTGATGAAGGTCATAAAATTTGGAAATGGTCACTCGACTATGATTGGGCGTTCATTTAGCTTTCAGTTCCGATGATTCTTTCCCTGCAGACAACACTTGAGTTGAGATTCTTGTCTTGGCTTAGCCAACTGGCAAGCTAATCATGACACTCCTCCACATATTTAGAATACTTTATGGAATAATTTAAGCGACGTAATTAAGATTGTGTTTTGTTTGTTCTAAACTTTAAAAGGCTTCATGTATGGTCTGAGTCTGACTTCTAAAACATCATTAAATGTCATGATGACTAAATTTTTTTACTACTATTTGCTATTATATCATACTAAATTTCTTTTCAATATATTTTTTGTTTATACCATTTATCGAGTTTTCTGGCCTTCTAACCATGTAAATGTCATCTTCATTGATAATGTTTATATGATATGATGGGTTATTTATACTGTTTGCAGTACGAAGGAGCAGTCAAAGAGGATGGAAGAGGACCAAGTATCTGGGACACATTTTCACATACCTTTGGTATTGTTTTCTTAAAAAATCAAAGATTATTACATGTAATTTGACCTCGCATTTTGTTAGATAAGAGATACTAATGTCTATGTTATGTAATACTAGCTCCTGGTAGTCTTGAAATTTTAAATTTCATGAGAAAAATACTCCAAAGGCTCCAAGCTTTAAAGGTTTTAATAGTGACAATATTGTGACGTCTTCTCCGTCTAAAGTAGACCTAATTGCAAACTGAAGTTGCTTAACTTTAGATTTCTTGCTCTAAAGTCTACTACCTTATAAAATGCAAGATAAAAAAAACTCTACTTTTTGTCTGTCAATTCTGTATCTGCTATCTTCTTCCTCAAGGCAGAACCACATGTTACATTTATCAGCAATTTGATCTGTAAGCGACTCATCTTTGAAGTCAATGATTTTTAATATAAATTAAGATTTGTGATTTCTGTTTTCAACTAGCTGATCTAATCTCTTGGCGTGTTGTGCAGGAAAAATAATTGACTTTAGTAATGCTGATGTCGCTTTGGATCAATATCACCGTTTTAATGTATGTCTTCCCGTAAAATTACATTCCCGTCTAATGGCATGGCAGTCATGTTAAGATGCAGCGAAACAAAAAGGATATTGTTCTTGTGTACATTGGCTTTTTTGAAAAAGATCACCTTGTGGGTTAGAGTTTGATTCCGTTGCTGCTTTGAAACAGGAAGATATAGGCCTTATGAAGGACATGGGCATGGATGCCTACAGATTCTCAATTTCTTGGACTCGAATATATCCCGGTAAGTTTGCTATTAACAATATCATGTCAACAGTAAGGTCTCCTGCTTGTCTGGATCCGAAAAGCTCAGTCACTAGAAACATTCAGATGATAAAAAGGTAAACCCTTCTCACATGCAACTTCTATACAGATGGAACAGGGCAAATCAACGAAGCTGGAATTGACCACTATAACAAGCTCATTGATGCTTTACTTGCTAAAGGTTTCTTTCCACCTAGCCTTTCCTTGGAATAATTCACATTCCCTGATCAAGAAAATCAGGTTAAGAATGTCATGATTAAAGATTCCATTACCAGAAGTCGACTAAGCCTTCAAATTGGCTACTACATGTATGCGCAGGAATTACGCCGTATGTGACCTTGTACCACTGGGACCTTCCACAAGCCTTGGCTGATAAATATAATGGATGGCTTAGCCCTCAGATAGTGTAAGGGCCATTCTTAGTCTTACTGTCATGTTTGCATACTATGATGGTTTTTGACCTAAGACTTTCCACAGGAATGACTTCGCCGCCTATGCAGAGACTTGCTTTCAGAAATTTGGTGACAGAGTAAAGCACTGGATAGTCTTCAACGAGCCTCATACATTCACCGTACAGGGGTATGATGCAGGTCTCCAGGCTCCAGGACGATGCTCTATACGTTTAATGTGCAGTGAAGGAAACTCGGCAACTGAGCCTTACATAGTAGCTCACCATGCAATTCTTTCTTATGCAACTGTTTCAGATATTTATAGGAAGAAATATAAGGTAAAAAAAAAAGGGGTAAAAGATGATCCTAGTTCCCTAATTATGACCGAATTAAGAAGAAATCTAGATTTTGATCAAATAAAATCCGAAATTTGGATTTTTTTGAAGTTAAAGCTTTCCACGAAATATTTGCAGGCAAAGCAAGGTGGAATACTTGGTGTATCATTCGATGTTATTTGGTATGAGCCAGCAACAAACTCCACAGCAAACATTGAAGCTGCAAAAAGGGCACAGGAATTTCAACTTGGCTGGTACGTCCTTAACATTAAAAAAAAAAGAAAAAGAAAAAGAGAGAGAGCATATTTTGGCTTCTTGACTTTGTTATTTATTTATTTATTATTTGCTCGTGTTCCTGTCTCCAATTTGTTCTATTTTAGTTCGTTTTTCTAAACTTACGTTGTTTTCCCCACACTAGGTTTCTTGACCCTTTGATGTTTGGAGACTATCCAAGCTCAATGAGAACCAGAGTTGGAGACAGGCTGCCTAAATTTTCCAAATCTGAGACTTCTCTTATGAAAGGGTCATTGGATTTTGTTGGAATCAATCACTACACTACCTGGTATACCAAAGACAATTCAACTAACATAATCGGTGTTCTTCTTAACGACACTCTTGCAGACACTGGAACCGTATCCTTCCGTAAGTTGACTGCGATCCATAAAAAATAGTTCCATCGAAACTGTTTCTTTTTAATTTTGATCAGTACATTTTGAAAATCAACTTCTAGTTCCCCAAACTTGGCCATTAACTAAGGGTAATACGTGTTCCTTGCAGCCTTCAGAAATGGAAAAGCCATTGGTGACAGGGTAACTCATAAACACTATCCAGTCTAGATTTACTTCTCGGTTTACTTATCCTGACTAATATAAATCATACAACATTGCAGGCAAATTCAATATGGTTGTACATAGTACCTGAGGGCATGAGAAGCATCATGAAATACGTCAAGGAAAGATATGGCAGCCCCCCGGTTTACATTACAGAAAATGGTAACACCTATATATTAAGGCCATCAAAATATTATCAACAAATCAAGGAGGCTCACTCCGAAAATCTGAATTGTCAAAGACACGCTTTTGTTTCTGTTATTTCTATGACGGTAATTTCTTGTTGCTTCCAGGAATGGATGATCCAAACAGCATCTTTATCTCCTTAAAAGATGCTCTAAAGGATGAGAAGAGGATCAAATACCTCCACGACTACCTCTCCAACTTGTTGGCTTCCATCAAGTACGAACGCTTAACATATACTTCCATACACGTCCAGTTATTACTCTTGTTTGTTGATCACAAATAAAATATGAGATGGTCCAAATTTTGCAGGGAAGATGGGTGTAATGTGAAGGGATACTTCGTATGGTCCTTGTTGGATAATTGGGAGTGGTCAGCTGGTTATACTTCAAGGTTTGGTCTCTACTTCGTGGATTACAGGGACAACCTTAAGAGATACCCCAAGGCCTCTGTTGAATGGTTCAAGAAGTTCCTTTCTAGTTGAATACTTCAAGTTTAGATTGGCAAAGAAAAAAACACAGATTTACCCCAATAGGATATGTGTAGGCATACAACATTGTCTAGGCATGATTCTTTCGTCCAAATGGAAAATAATTTTAATTCATCTGCTGCAATTTCACTGTAAATGAATATTTATTATAGTTTAAATCAAGAAGAAGAAAGAAGAAATATGTGATTGTAAATTTTCTTTCGCTCAAGCTTTTTTGTATCAAAATACTTTTCTACTTTTATACGGGGACCATTTTCAGTTCATAGCCCAATTCTAATTTGTTAAATAGGTGGGTCCCATATATTAAATAACGTGGGGCCTACATAATTAAAAGAAGAAAAAAAGATGGCTGCACCTAATACCGTTGACACACTTAAATGTTGCCACTAACAACTCATCAATCGCCGAGAGTTAATTCTTCGAGAGATTAAAATTGTTATTTTCTTATAAGAATGTTGTAATTTTTATTATTTTTTATAATAAATTTTTTTACCCATAATTTTTATCCTAATTTGTTTAATTTTTTTTTTGTAAATTTGTGTGTTTAAATATTTCTTTATTTTCTCTTAAATTATTAACTGTGATTTTGCACTAATTCAAGGTCTAATTTAGCAACAAGTGGTAACAGAGTCTGGTTACGCTGCTTGAAAAATAATTCCATTATGGCGGAAAAATTTGAGATTGAGAAATTTAACGAGAGAAATTTCTCATTGTAAAAATTGAAGATAAAGGTAGTCTTGAGAAAAGACAATTGTTAGGCAACCATCACTGGAAGGCCGAGAGGACTCACAATTGAAAAATTAAATGAGATGGACGGGAATGTTGTTGCAAATCTTTATCTAGCATTAGCAGATGAAATATTGTCTAGCATCAAAGAGAAGAAAACGACGAAAGACATCTGGGATCATCTCACAAAATTATATGAGGTCAGATCCCTACACAACAAAATTTTTCTCAAGAGAAAAGTGTTCACTCTACGGATGTCAGAATCCACTTCAGTGACGGAGCACATCAATACATTGAATACGCTATTTTCTCGGCTTCATTTGTTGGATCATAATATAGCGACCAATGAACGTGCTGAAATTATGCTTCAAAGTCTGCTTGATTCGTATAATCAACTCATCATCAATTTAACAAATAATTCCATCACAGAAATCCTAGTCTTTTACGATATTGCAGCCGCTGTTCTGGAAGAAGAAAATTGGCGAAAGAACAAGGAGGACAAGATGGTTACTTCCAAACAAACTGAGGCGTTGATGATGATGAGAGAGAGATCAACAAAATGTGGCTTAAGTGGGAGTCAAAATTATAGTACATCAAAGTTAATGAGTAAGAAAAACCTAAAATGCTACAATTATGGCAACACAGGTCACCTGAAGAAGGATTGCTGGAATTTAAATAAAAAATTCAATTCTTAAGGAAATATTGCAAGTACCTCAAATGTAGGTGAAACGTTGTCTTGTGAAACTCCGACAAATCACGAAGATAGAAAGAAATTTGCTAATATATGACTCATTAACTCAGGAGCCACATTTCACATGACCTCAAGAGGATAATGGTTTCATGATTATGAACATGTCTCTGAAGGATTTGTGTACAGTTGCAATGATTATGCCTTGAAGATTGTCGGTATTGGAACCATCAAATTAAAATTGCATGATGGTACAATTCGCACTGTTTGAGAAGTACGGCACGTAGAAGGCCTAAAAAAGAACTTACTATATTTAGGTCAATTTAATGACCTTGATTGTAAAGATGTTGTAGAAAAGGGGCTTATAAAGATAAGTCGAGACGCACTTGTACTTATTAAAGGAGAAAATGTTGCTGTCAGATTGTACATGTTGAAGGGAGAGACCATGTAAGAAAGAGAAGCATATGTTACTTCAAGCAATTCAAGTGAAAAATCTTCGATGATGTGGCATCAAAAGCTTGGACATATGTTTGAGCAAGGAATGAAAATTCTTTCAGAGCATAATCTACTTCCAGGTCTCACAAAGGTAACCTTACCCTTTTGTGAGTAATGTGGTACAAGCAAACAATACAGATTAAAGTTCAGCACATCAAATTCTAGAAGCAAAGAAATTCTAGAATTGATTCACTCTGATGTATGGCAAGCACCAGTTATGTCTCTGGGAGGAGCAAGTATTTTGTGTCCTTCATTGATGATTATTCCAGAAGATGTTCGGTGTATCCTATTAAGGGAAATGCGAATGTGTTTGCAATCTTTAAAGTTTTCAAAGCGCGGGTAGAACTTGAATCTGAAAAGAAAATCAAGTGTCTGAGAACAGATAATGGAGGAGAATATACCAACTATAAATTTGCTGAATTTTTCAATCAAGAAGGCGTCAAAAGACAGTTCACTACAACATACACTCCTTAACAAAATTGAGTGGCAGAGCGAATGAATAGAACCTTGTTGGAGAGAACAAGAGCAATATTGGGTGCTGCAAGCTTTGAAAAATCATTCTGGGCAGAAGTAGTAAATATCGTCTGTTTATGTGATAAATCGGGCACCATCAACGGTGATTGATTAAATGACACCAATAGAGATGTGGACTGGGAATAAACCTGATTATTCAAACCTCCATATATTTGAAAGTCCTGTGTACGTGATGTACAATACCCAAGAAACTACAAAGTTGGATCCAAAGTCCATGAAATGTTTATTGTTGGGATATGTTAATGGAGTAAAGGGGTATCGCTTATGGGACCCTACTGCCCACAAGGTAATAATTAGCAGGAATGTTATCTTTACAAAAGATAAACTACAGAAAGAAGAAGTGATAGCACAGTGAAAGAAAATTCAGAGACTATAGTAGCACATATGGAAAAAGAATCTTAACAATAGAATTCTTCTGAAGCAGCACCAGAGCATGAAGAATAAGAACCAATTGAGTTTGAAGCAACAGAAGTTAGAATATTAGGTAGTTTGATAAGAAGACCAGATTGACACTCAAATTATTTCATGGAGAGCAATGTTGCATACTGTATTCTAACAGAGGACGGAGAGCCATCAACTTTCCAAGAAGCAATGATTAATTCAGATGGATCTCAGTGGATGACAGCAATGTAGGAAGAAATAAAAGCTTTTTATAAAAACAAAACTTGGAAACTTGTGTCGTTGCCATAAGGAAGAAATCCTATTGGTAACAAATGGGTATACAAGATCAAGTGTAATAGCGATGATCAAGTAGAGCAGTATCGTGCAAGATTGGTGGTCAAAGGATATGCTCAGAAACAAGGCATTAACTTTAATAAGATATTTTCCCCAGTGGTTTGACTTTCAAAAGTCAGAGTAGTCCTGACAATGTATGCTACATTTGACTTACAGCTTGAGCATTTAGATGTCAAAACTTCTTTTTTTTTTATGCAGATCTTGAAGAAGAAATTTATATGCTACAACCATAAGGTTTTGAAGAAATTGGAAAGGAGAACTTGGTTTGCAGGTTGAACAAATCTTTGTACGGTCGCAAATAGATGCCTAGGAGTTGGTACAAGAGATTTAATTCCTTCATCATGAGCCTTGGATAGAACAGACTTAATGCAGATCCTTGTGCATATTTGAAGAGATTTGGCGAAAATGATTATACCATTTTGTTGTTAAATGTAGATGACATGTTGGTAGTAGGCCCAACAAATATCACATTAAAGAATTAAAGCCACGGTTGGCTAGGGAGTGTGAAATGAAGGACTTGGGACCAACAAACAAGATTCTAGGGATGCAAATTATCCGAGACAGAAATAATATAAAGATTTGACTTTGTTAGAAGAATTACTTAAGGAAGATATTGTGGCGTTTCAATATGCAAGATAGTAAGCCAATTTCTACCCCACTTCATGTTACTTTCAAGTTAACTCCTGAGATGAGTCCTAGCATTGAAGAGGAGAAGATGAAAATGTCTCGAGTGTCGTATGCATTAGCAGTGGGCAATTTGATGTTTGCTATGATATGCACAAGACCGGACATTGCACAAGCAGTGGGAGCAGTCAATATATACATGGAAAAACATGGTCAAGAGCATTGGAGTATAGTGAAAAGGGTCCTTAGATACATTAAGAGAACCAAAGATGTTGCATTGTGTTATGGAGGATCAGAATTTATTGTCAGATGATATGTTGACTCAGATTATGCAGGTGATGGGGATAAGTGTAAATCCACCACAAGATATGTGTTCATTCTTGCTGGCGAAGTTGTAAGTTTGGGTTTCAAAACTACAGTCAGTTGTGGCTTTATCAACAACAGAAGAAAAAAAATATGACAACTACACAAGCTAGTAAAAAGGCAATATGGATGAAAATGGTATTGGAAGAACTCAGACAAGAACAAGAGAGTATTCCTCTATTCAGTGGCAGTTAGAGTGCATTGCATCTTGCAAGAAATCTAGCCTTTCATTTCAAAACAAAACATATTCTAGTTCGGTATCACTTCGTTCGTGAAAAAATAGAAGAAGGAACAGTGGACATGCAGAAAATCCATACTAAGGAAAATTTAGTAAATTTTATGACAAAGACAGTCATCACGTCTTACAAGTTCATTTGGTGTCGATAATTTAACAGCCTAGCAGAGATATGAGCAACAAAGATGGCAAGGGAGAAAGAATGGTATGAATATTGATTGATTCTTAGTCTAATCTTTAAGTGATACACTGTTATAAATATGTGGTTCCCACATAATAAAAGCAATGGGACTCATATGTTAATTATAAAAAAAAAAGATGGCTGCATCCATTGTTGAATGATAGAAAGAAAAATTGTGTGTTTATTTGCTAATTTCTATCCTTTAACTCCTCATTAACTTGTGATTATTTAATTGCTTTCATTCTATTCTATTTTGGTTGCTTTGGATACTGCCTGGCTTTGTTTTATGTTTGTAGGTGAGCAAAAGAGCCTAAGTATTAAGGAAATATGCACATTTGGAGAGACCTTTGAACTAGGAGCAAGTTGGGAAGGAAGAAGGGAAGAAAAGAGCTTTGGAAGGGCAATAATGAAGCAAGGCAGCACAGAGCACAACCGTGTTTTGTGCAAAAAACTACACTTATTAAATTTTCCAGCCCCAAGCATGGTCGTGCTTCGAGCCCCTGCAACTCCCATTTTTAAGCATTTTATCGCACCAAAGTGAGGGGTATAAGGGAAACTCGGGAAGAAACATTCTCTAGACATTTCAAACACTTTAGGTTAGGTTTTTGAGTAGATTTACATTTCTTCTTGCTTTTAGACTGAGATTTACATTGAATAAATGATTGTATTGAGGATTTATCTTCATTTCCAACAAGATTTTATCTTTCTATCTTTACATCTTTTCTCTTTTGTAAACTTGTATTGGATGATTATGAGTTATCTAATATTAATGTCTTTGATTTCTCTTGCAATCATGTGTGAGTAGTTCATTATCTAGGATTTGGGGAAACCCACTTAAGATGAATGCATTGAAATGTTGAAACCCTAATTGTGATTATTTGTGGTTAATCAAGATTAACTATTATGTGGTTTGTGTGTTGATGAATATTTGGCCAATATTTGTCACATCTTAGGTTAATGATTGATAGACCGAAAGGTGAAAGTTATTATCGAAACCTAAAAGTTAATTAGGGGTTTCTTAATCACGAAAGTAGTTTAAGATCCTCTAGGGAATTAATCTCCTTTAGGAATTGAACCTCCTTTAGGAAATAATCACTTGGTTGGTATAGAACTTAAAGGGCTTGAGTTAACTAAGAACCGCGAAAGTAGGTAATTAGATTAAGCTAAGCACAATTAGTAGACCTTGAAAGAGGCTATTGATGATTTAAGGCTAAACCATCCCCAATTACTCAAATAATTTCAATCAGAGGCCTATCTTGATTGTTGAATGTCATAAGTGTGGTGAACCTAAGTCCTAGGCCTTTTTATAATTGAATTTCATCATCTTTTTATTTTCATTGCTAGTGAATTGCTAATTCATACTTGTCTCAAATTCTATTGATTTAGATAGATTGTTCGTAAAACTCTGGTATTGGATACATTGTTCTCTGTAGGATACGACCCGTATTTGCCGAACTAGCTATAACTATGTCGTGCACTTGTGGTAATTAGATAGAACAAAACACACACAACATTGAAACAACTAAATGTTGGCAACAACTCCACAACCACTTCCATTATAATTCATCCCAGATTACAATTTGTGAGAGTGTGAGAGTTTGAGTGATTTGTGAGAAAAGAATAGAGAGTTTTTGTGGTGTTTCTCTCATGTCCAAAAGAGATTAAAATTGTTATCTCCTTGTAAATTTGAGAGAGATTATAACTCATATCATTTTTTCATAGTAAAAATTATTCTCTTTGCTCGTGGTTTTTATCCTAATTTGTTTAAGGATTTTTCACGTAAATTTGTGTGTCTAAATTATTTTATTTTTCTTAAATTATTAGCTATAGTTTTGCTCTAATCTAGAGTCCGATTTCACAACACTTTCATGGTTTAACCCATGAAGGAATCATTGGTGAAAGCTTATATTGGATGCCTATAAGGCATACTGACAGCACGTCGTAACGCTAATCAAAATAAAATTACTAGACCTACTACTATAGCAGTGGTGAGTCTAGGTCGATCCCACA
>JANIMX020000093.1:289610-316189 GCA_024582655.2 Erythroxylum kunthianum
AGGGGGAGGGTTGGAGGGCAATGGTTGAAATGTTTGTTTAAGGGTAGCTTGCATGGTAGCTGTAAAAGACATAAGGAGCAGCTTTTGTGTTATCAGCAGAGCAGCTGGTGAGTAGGGAGCTGCTGTAGGGTGAGGCGGGAAAGAAAAGTTGCAATTTGGGAATTGAGAAAGACAAAAATAACCCTCTGCCCTTTAAGAAAAGGGGGGACTGTAGATCTGAGGTAGAAGAAGCTCTGGGAGCTGGGAAAGGAGAAATGTCTAGGTGAAGCAGAAGAGGAGGAAGAATGAAGGGGCCAGGCTAAGGAGAGTTGCGCAATGGTGAGAATGCAGGGTTAGCCATAGTGTAGAGGGTTGAGATAAGGAATACTGGTCATATTTTTATAAAGCAACAACAAAATATCTTTACTTTCAAAAATTTTTTTTTTAAATCTAAAATTTATTTTAACAATGTATAGAGAGTAACCACTTCTGATCTAAAAGAATGATTTGAATTTACAATGACATACTATAATGTATTTTCTTTTTGTTGCTTATATGACTGGCTTTAATTCATTTTCTAGGGTTAGCTATTCCTCTTCTGTGCATTGTGCCCACAAGATATTTCAAAATTTCGTGTGGTAAAGACTTTTGGGTGTTAAACATGCGATCAAGCCAGATACATCAATAATACTTGAAATGTGTAGGAAGTGAGTTGAAGAACCATTCCAAGAAAAGTTCATAACTATTGTTAGCATTTACAAGCTATCGACACACGTATGGATAAGCAATTGAAATTTTGAAGTTGCTTTTAAACTGCTAAGGCTTCTTCAGATGAATTGCATTCTTCTGATAGAAACTCCTTACGATTAGATTATTTACCCAGTTTTACAGTAAAGGGTTATCAAGCTTGTTCAACAGAAATTTTAGGGTTCTATTTTTTAAATTTCTCAAAAAAAAAAAGTATCATTTAAAGCTTTTAATATTTAATGCAACATTAATTAAAATTTAATTGCAAAGTTTCCAAATTAAAATTTAAAATATTTTATTACTATTTAAAAAATCACAATAATAGGTTAATTATTTTGAAGAATAAAATAAATACATAATATCTTTTAACACGTGAAATCAATCAAATTTCAACGTGAATGCCATGTGCTGAAGCCGATCAGTTCATGTTTCACTTCAAAAGTTGTCTTCTCTGTTTCGTCCTATCTATTTTGGTTTCTGTAAATCATTGTTGGGTAGGCTGCAATAAAGTTAGCCTCGAGGCGCACCACTAACTACTGATACCAAGTTGTTACCTATATATATATCGTCATTTCAAGCGCAGCCGAACTGATAAATATTAATAACGGCCACTAAACGAAGTCCACAATTTACAAGATCATACAAAAATGACATAAATAATGGAAGCCTTTTCATGATGTTAACACGAGGACCATTAAAAGCCATCTGGAGTTGTTCTTTCAACCACATCATCCATGACAGCCATTATGCACCAAATTAGTAAGTTTTGAGCCATAGCTGAGAATTATTTCCTATGCCTCCGCTTCTGTTCGGCTCTTTGCCTCTTATCATCATCCCATTCTCGGTCATACATCCTGCAAACTGGTTAAGGATTTGCAATATAATCCTAAAGTGTAATCAAGACCACAATTACTCCAGCATCTCATCAAAGAGAATTCATTTTGAAGAGGCAGTTCCCCAGGTAATTCATTTGACAATAAGGAGACAGTAGCTTTTTCAGAAACATGTTGATTTATAAACAGAAATGACAAGACCTAACTTCACAGGCAGCACAGTCAAAGACGGAAGAATCATTAGTCTCATCTAATCATGTACCCACACAGCAGAAATTGATGGCCACACAAGCACAAGTAAACATCACATAATAAAAGTCAGATGTCTACAACTTATAGAAGAATTTAAAGTTTTTCAGGATACGGGTCTGCATCACGACGAGTCATCTTGGTTGGTAATTCTTTACCATGCATTCTCATTGGAGGCTCCTCCAAGTAACCTGAGCGCTGGATCATAGTTCCCTTCCGATCTCCCCTTTCTCTTCCATCATAAGACTGTGATATTCCAATACTGATGAGAGGAGGAGGTGGCGCAACAGGGGAATATTCACCAGCTTCTCCAGATGGAATATGGTCCCTCTTAAGTTTTCGTCTCTTAGAAGCTGCATTAGCATCCATTTCTTCCTTCAATGCTTTCTCTCTTTCCCTCTCTTCCACCTACACAGATCTTATACATCAGATATGATTATTGATCAATCATCTTTAAAGTCAAGTCTTAACTCACAAAAGTGCCAATACTTGTGCTAAAATTGTATAGTGACAGGATGAGATACCACATGAAGATTAGAACCATTGAACTTTTTGGACTGCCAACTATAGCTGAAGAAATCAGTATTTTTCTTCTTGTTTATTGAACTAGTTTACACCCTAATATATACATTGAGGGCTGGTATATCAGATCACTCAACGAGGACAGTGAATCCCTACAAATCTGGAATTCAGATAGGAGATTACACAGATTGCAATCTCCTATATAAGATCTACATATCCTATCTAATAGATAAATATCCTATCTAACTTTCATAATTCTACAATAGCTTCATCCACTCTCTTAACAATTGCGAAGGGAAATAAGTCCCTTTGTAAAATTTAAGGAGACGAGAACTAAAACACTGAAAACAAAGAAGTCAATTACACCATGATCCATATAGTTCCGATGCTTTCCAAAGACTTCCAAAATCCCGTTGGTTTAATAATTAGGAAAATACATCGTTAACCACATTGTCTGTAATTAAACTTTAATTAGGTATGTTCTAATAAACAAAATTAATCAATATATGGAATTACTTTGTGATTATAATCATTATTTAGTAAAATTACAAGCCAAAATGCTGATAAAAGGACTTGTTTTGTTACAAAATTGCAGATGCATCTTGAGGATAAATTAAAACCAAAGGTTTTCTACAAAACATGGGACATTGGTATTAACCCCGAAGTAAAGACTAAAATTAAAATCAAAGGAGGTTTCCTAGATAATGACATAGGACCTTAGTAAACCTACAGTAAGTAATTTCCAAATGGAAATATTTTTAAAGTCCATACTCAGATAAGGAAAAAATGCATTCAATTAGAACTTTTGACAAACAAATGAGAGGGGTATAGAACTGCAAAGAAATAAAAGTGGATGTTCATCAAATTTCAACCATATTTGGAACATTTGTATGCACAACCAGTTGTGCTAGAATCTTTGCAAAACATTTAAAGATGTAAATTAGCAAAAAAGCAAAATTAGCTAACGCCTGTGGCTCTTGAGCCATAAGCCCATTTATGAAGAAAATAAAAGATTAAAAAAAGATAATTGAAATAGCAATTTTTGGTGACATAATCTATATCTAATTTAATTAACAGAAATGTAAGAAACAATTTCCTCTCCATCTTTGTGGACCATTTTCTAGAAACTGGGGCCTGAATAACCAATATGATTGAAAAGACTGGATGATTAGACAAAGACACCCTTAAGGCAATCCCTGAATAACCAATGTGTACTGTTTCAAAGTGCATGTTCACCAAATTCACCAGATAGTAATATCAGATTTTATAAAAATGAATCAATAACTAAACACAATGCATACCTTCAATGACATCCCTTCTCGCTCATCCCGCTTTCTATCTCGAAAATCATCTTCTCGTCTACGTTTTATGTCATCTTGTAGGACCAGCAAATTTTCCTCAGACCGCCTTCGTTCTTTCTCTTCGTGCCTTGGAGAGAGTCTCTGAGTGTGTCTGCCAGTGGTGAACCTTCTATCAACATCTTCATCTCTTCTAGTGGCACTAAATGATTGGGGAACCACATGAGGAGGTAATGGTGGTGGCGGAGGCAAGTTCTGCCCATGAAATCGATCATCTAAGTGGGACTTTTCAGCAACTGTATCCACATACCTCAACTTGTTTCTGTCTTCTTTGTTTCTATCATCTTTTCCTTTTTCAGTTAGCCTCTCAAAGCTCCTTTCAGTCGCTCTCTCTTGCCCTCTCTCAACAGAACGGTCTCTTACATATCTTTCCAATGACCTGTCTCTTGATCTTTCTGTTATAATATCATCCGTGCGAGATTTATCAGGACGATCTGACCGATCTCTGTATTCCCTGTCATGTCTTTCATTGCCCTTATCTTTAGACCTGTCAACAGGTTTATCTGTGGTCCTATAAACACTTTGTTCATCAATTCCAGTCCTATCAAGATCAGTGGCTCGAGCATCCGTGGATCTTTCTCTGTCAGAAAACCGAGCATCAACTTCCATATCCCTTGATTCTGTATCAGCTTTCTGCCGTTTAGTTAATCTATCAGTTTCTTCAGCTGGACTTGCCCTCTTTGGCAACTTGTCACCTGACTTTGAAGCAATATCATGCCTAGGAGAAAGGGGAAGCCGTGAAGGGGGTTTATGTGCATCTGCAACTTCAGCTAAATCATCTTTAACCACCATTTTGGGAGCTCCAACATCAGCCCTCTGTTCACCAGCATGAGCATCAGAAGTTCTTGCAGATGAAGCAAAACATTTTCCTGATACCGGAACAGAATTGCCATTGGATAACAGTGCAGAAGAAACAACCATGGCTGCCCCTTGCCTGCCCTCAGATAAATGACCAGGTATTTCTTTTTCACTTATGGAAGAAACAGAAGCTTTGCTAACAGCTTTTCCAGGTTTATAGTCATCTTTTACAAGATCATGTTTTGATGTCTTGGCAACTGCTCCAGCAGACCCCGAACGTCTTGTTGGAACTTTTAACTAAACAGCAAAATACGGCATTAAACAATTTTCATAAAAAATCAAATGTGTGATGAACTTTTAAAGATGCTGAAAAAGCTAGTCAATAGAATTTATTCTTGGACAACAAAAACATCACGATTATTCACTGATAAAGGCCTTGAAAGTATGATGCAGAACCTACAAAAAATGATCCAATTATTTTCTTCCTTTGGGGTATGTACAACAAGATTGTAGTGTAGTGTGCTGTCATTTGTGTATCAATCATAACCTACTGGAAAGTGATCAATTGCAGCAAAAAGAAAATTCATCCAATCAAAATTTATTATTCTTTTAATATTGTGCAAACCCTCTTTGGGGTCCACTGTAACAACAAATAGAGATTTTCTATTTGCGGGGGTGCAAAACAAAACAGCTTGGTCAACAATCCATTTAGCCAGTTTGTTCCTATGATAAATATGTTATGAACAATTAATCAATCTCTTCAATAACTTCACACCTATGTAAACTGAAGAGCAGTATACACATTTACTCCAACAACAACCCGTATGTTTTTAAACTGAGCAGTTATTCCATTTACTCCTGTAATAATTCTGATTTAACCGGCTCCAACTGCAAGTTGGTTAATAATCTTTCACTAATGTTACAGTGACATGGAAATATAAACTGAAGGAAAACCACCTATCTGATAATAAAATGTTGAACGCATATTAAATCCATGATACTTTATTCCACAAAGAGTTGAAACAAAATTCACTAGCATGCAGATACAGAATGAAGAAACATTATTTATAAACTGAAGGTACAAAGCAGAACAAGGAACTTATGCTGATTTGGGTGATTATTTACAAGACCTTAGGGGTAGAAAAGCTACCCTCTTCCAGAGGGAAAAATCAACTCATCTTAACCTATGGTGGCAAGTCCTTTGCATCAGCAGAAAAAGGGAAGGTCAAAAGACAACTGAAGAAATGCTGAACTTAATCAGACCATCACCACTTCCTAAGTAAGGGTCTGAACAATAATGACATACTAATACAAAAATTTCTAGGGGAAAAAAATAAATTTCAATCTGGCAAAAATAGATTAAACAACAAAGTAGAGTTCAAAAACATTTCAAGAATCTTATTCTTGCTAAATTCCAACAAGCAGCTAGTCAGAGGCCAACATTAGTAAAAAGCAACTGGTTGGTGATCATTGGGCTGTCACTTTGTTATGCGAGGAAATTAACAACAACAATTCCAGCCCAAAGCAAATGAAACATATGCCTACTATCCATAAAAAATTAGTCATAAAAGATAAAGTATATTCATTATTTATATTCAGCAGAAGAGGGAGTACCTCAGAGTCTAAAGAATTTTTCTGGGCAAGTCTGCCCATGCTTTCATCCAATGCTCTATTTGTCGATTCATCCATTTGTTTTTTATTTTCTGCTGCTCTCGATGATCCTGGCTGAAGAGCAGTAGTGGAAGCAACCAATTGAACATCTGACCCATTAACCAATGGACCAACTTTCATCTTCTGATGTCCTTGATCAGGTTTGACATTGGAGACATTTTCTGTTTTTTCTGGCTTAGAATCTGCAAATTTTGCTTTCAATATCTGTTCTCTAGCTGAATTCCCAGATTCTATTGGATGGGGTAGAGTGACAGAAACTCTACCTCCTGCAGAGTCAATTTGTGAAACATTTGGAGTATAATTATTTTGAGTTGACAAGTTACCAGATATAGACTTTGAAGGTGCTGATGGAGGCTTTATTTCAAGATATCCCATGCCAAATTCTTCATCAGTAACCCATGAAGGCTGCAATCACAAAAATCCTATTAAGCATTTGTGTCAAGGGGAAACTCAACACAGTATTAAGTTCACTGACCTTTCTAGCAGCCAAAGCTGCAGCCACACCGGTTGCCAACACCTTAAGATCCTCTCTTTCATCACTCTTGATTCTAGTAACCTGTGAAGAGCACAGAAGGGGAATCACACAGTTAAGTCGGGAAAATAAGCAAATCAAATACAACAAAAACGAAGGTTTATTATCCTCATTATCTCTTACTCTCTTCTCAAGGTTAATTCCACTTCTTTTAGTAACTGGAAATACACCAGAAATTTTTGTCAACAAAATGAGCGCATTTCGAATTTCCATATACTCGGTTGATTCCAAGCACTGAATCAGTAAGCGTGATATTCTCTGACTCCACTTCCAGTGTACCTATCACAAAAACAGTAACAGTTACAATTTATCAGCATTAAAATATGATGAAATCGTAAGAGATAAACCCTCAAGGTCATACATTAAAATTCAGAATTGCATCATAATATCTCCAACAACTAATAAAATCAAGAGAAAGACGCTATGTAATTTATGAAACCAAGAAAGCATACTTTTCTGGTATACAAGAGAAAGTAGTCTCTTGCCCTTGGGGAAGAAATCACATAATATCTCATGGATAGCCAATTGTACATATGGTCCTAAGTTTTAAGTTGAGATCCAACAACAATAATGCATGTATTGTCATAGTGTTGTCCCTCTATTCTATTATCTCTACCGCAAACCCATCCCCCATACTAAATCAAGATTTTGATTTTTTTGAAAGAAAGGATCAAGTTAGCTTAAACTGAAAAGACATTCATTGTTAATTAGCTTGTTAGTGTTTCTTAAAATTCAACACTTAGGAATGTGCTCATAGCTGCTCTATACTCCTCTCCTCTTTTCACAATTCTTATGTCAGATCTACACGATAACAAGTATCTTGCAAAATATTGTAAACCACTTGAATCTTATTTTCTGGGCTATTAATGCTAAATTTATTCTAAGTTCACCATATATTACAGATATCTGCACAGATAAAACAAAGAGCAGTAGAGACACTTTCAACGTCATAGGATTATCCCCAAAGAAAATACTAGAAAATGGACAAAAAATTCAGAGGAAATGCAATTAACATTTCCCCAGAGCAGATAGTCAAACAACAAATTAGAAAGTGCCTAACATGAAGCTGCAGGGGAAAGCCAGCAGATTAAGAAGGTCAACCAGATGTCTACCAAATGCAGAGGTATAGAATACAGATAATCCTAAAGGGTAGAAACAGACCTTAATGAACTGGCCATATGTTACTCGTTGACTGTTTGGAAATCTATAGTAAACAGCAAACCCTGGCATGTTTCCACATTCACGCTCATAGATAGCCTCGTCACTCTGTCAACAAGCAATAGCCAGAAGTTAAAAGCCAAAACCACTTGAGATAGAGAAAGCAATTGTAGATTGATTGAAATTTAATACACACACAATGAAATTAAGAAACTAAATTAGTTACCTTCCAGTGGTAGGCAATCTTTAACGTTTCATACAAAAACCTCCCAAGCCTCCCTGCTTCATACTCCGTACAGCAGCATATCATAGGTTGCAGGGTTTTGCATATCAGAACGTCAATATGATTTACAGTGTTGAAAAAAGGTGTACCGAGGGAGTGAAGTTTATGTACAAAAAATGCACAATATACAGCATCTGGCATGCTGAAAGTACAGCGTGGGAAAATGCAGCGTTGCAGAAACTCCATGTTGATTTTCAAAGTGTCAGGGCAGGAACTAAGCCATTTATCCTTTTCCATTGAAAGGCGTTTATGAACAGATGCAACACTTTCTTCATGTCTATGGAGTTCACTAGTCAGGCGATCTAGAGATTCTTGAATTCTTTCTTTGTCTTTCTTCCTTTTAGAAATTGCAGAACTGGAATTATCAGAAAGTTCTTCCAAAGCTTTAAGAGCAGTATGTTGTTTGGAAATTTCATATTCGTAGCGACTTCTAGGAACATGAAGATCATAAAGCGTGAGCCCCCAAAAAGTTGCATAAAGATCAGGTGAGAGGCTATTCCAAGCTCTTGATGGCAGCATGGTTTTCACAGTCTCAAGAAGTTCTGACCACCTACGACATGATCAACATGTTATTACCAAAAGAGAAATAGTTTAGAAACTAAGCACACACGATTACAGCATACATGTCAAAATAACAGTATGTCCCAGATAAATTTATGGAAAAATATTCTAACATTACACGTAAATGATAAAAAGGTTTTATTTACATTATGGGCTCCTGAGAAGCTCCCAGTTCAAAGGACAATTTGTCGGAATTTTCCAGAGTTTCAGATTTCACATTGCCAGTTAATGCATTCTCAGATTCATTGTTGTTCAAAGGCCAGCAAATATCAGGTCTACCATTGCACTTGAAGAGCCTCATTACAGGACGATATATTAAGAAAGCCACCTACAATGTTAATATAATAAAACAACATTAGTTTTCCCTGAGAAAAGTATGTACTGCAAACATTCTTAAAGCAAGCACCGAGTCTCAATTGAGTGCATACAAGTGATGCCACTAAAAGTTTGAAGTAATGTTGATGCATCTTAAAATTGGACCCTTAAATTAAGAAAGAATTTCCATTTGTTAAGAAGTTAAACAATAAATGTCAAGTTATGATACGCAATTAAAGAATATTGCAGTTCCAACTTTTCATTATTAATTATACTAGGTAACTTAAACCTTTTTTTTTTAGAGCACTAGGCAATTTTAACTCACTAACGCTGATCACCATCTTTAACTTTTATCTTCTAATGTGCACTTGGTATCACAATAGCGAAAAGTTTTAGAGCAGATAAGACTACTGTGGATAGAGTGAAATATAATCACGCCAAAAATATTTGTATAATTGATTAGAGAAATTACTTCAACATTTTATGCATCTCATTTTGAACCAGAATATACATAACATTTTTCCATTAAAGACAAATCATTGAATAGGTAAGTACAATCATATACAACATATAATTCATCAAAGCTAGATCAACAATTTTAACTGTTAGTTTACTAGCATATTGAATTTTATGATCCAACAGCTTAGTACCCAAGCCCCACTCCTACTTAGAGCCTGTTTGTTTTAGCGTTTGGGAGGAGCTGATAGCTCCAAACAGCTCCTGATTCAACTACCAGCTGTTTGGTAAAGGACATCAAACAGTTCCTGATAGTTATTCAAGCCCCAAACAGTTCCTGATTCAATAAGTTACTAAAGGTAGCTTTTCACAATCAGCTATCAGCTCAAATAAACAGGGTCTTAGTAGTAATCATACAACCAAAAAATTCAAACACGGAGCAAGGCAAAAACTTTCAACAATTGACAGGATTTTTTAAAATAAAGCAGAAATAAAGAAACATGTGAAAATATTTAGTTAAAAAAAAGCACAGAGCTACCCGCGTACATATGGAGGGGAGGGGGGTGGGGAGAGATGAGGATAGAGAAAGAAACCTCTGGATCAAGGTGGTATAGGTGGACAAGATCATTAAGAGAAGGAACTAATAGAGCATAAGCATTGGCTGGTGCCACAGCACCAGAAAGGAATTCAACATATTGAAGAAGAGTTCCATGGCATCTGTCAAACTGCTCACTGACCATTTTGATGTAAGGTGCATCTGCATTTATTACAACCCTGTATAAAAAACTATAATCAGAAAATCAACAAAGAGAAAATCCTAACAAAGGTTTACCCACTGGACCAGAACAATAATGTACTCCATAAAAAACTATGCAAAAAGCAACAGAAGTTAGAATCAGGAGCTTCAAAAATTCTCCACATAAAATAATAACCTAAAATACATGCTAATAGTTTCAGAAGCCAGAAACCAACAATTGAGTAATATATATCTTAAAAACAAAAAAAAATCATAGGATATAGCGTGAATAACAACGTCTGAAACAATACAAAATAGCATTGCTATCTCTGGAAAATCATATAAATAAGAATCAAAATATTAAAAGGAACTCAGAAATTAAAGGTCATTAAGGTTGAAGTCCCCCATAAACCAACATCCAAAATCAGAAAGTCTAAACTCATTTCAACTGTCCAAGTATCCTATAGCATAAATATCTAGAGAAGAAGTCTTTTGCTATCATAGAAAATTACATCGCAGATCAAGTTTGTACTCACACAGAACGATGTTGCGCAATAAGTAACAAAAGGGGGATTGCCAGCTTTGGTTCATCCTTCGGAAGTAGTGAATCTCTTAGCCTGTTAGTGGACTTGATCAACGCCTGAACAAATAGATTTCAGAAACTTTAAAATAAGACACTTGCCTTTGTGCAATTGCAGCGAGTAAACTATGCAATCACCATTAGGTCCATTACAGGACAGGACAAGGAGAAAAAGACGTATTAAAAACCCACACATAGCAAGAGAGAGCACCACATATTCTTAAAAGAAATACAGAAGTATACCAAACATTGCAAGTTCATCACTATGATATTGCAAAACCTTCCATGGCATACTATGTTAGCAAGCTATCAAAAACAAATTGAAAGAGTTATGTCTTAAAGTTTGCATGTGTATGAAGCACATGAGTAAAAGGCCAACTTTTTACTGAACCAAGTTCAACTGAACTAATTTCACCCTCTTCCTCTCAAAACTGGCTCTGTGTTTGGTCAATAAAGCAAAATATTTATTGCTGGAAATTTTTAATAACTTTTCTTTTCCAGAACTTCCCTCGCTAATTTATTTCTTCAATCTTTTCTTTCTCTCACTAATGCCACTAAACCAGTTAACTAATATCATGTACTAAATGCAAAAAGGGTTGACTGGTTTCCACACAATAACTTTTGCTGTTACCATGTCACAAGATTGTAATGGCAAGTGCATTTAAATACAATCACGACATAAAAGTGGCTAACTTCTAAAGTGAAATGTAGGTTGGCAAATCAGTAAGAAACCATACTAGTGGAGATGAACAGCCAATTTCCAATACTGAATGATAGGTGATTTTCACAACTTATACACCAACTAGCTAATAAAATCAGTTCACTTGCAATCTAACTCAGGAATAATCATAAAATATTCATAACTTGACCAACACATCGACAAAAATCGAAGGGAGGAGTGTACCTAATTTCCAATTGTTTAATGCCAAACCTAGGATAAAGTAATAAAATCTGATACAGTTCCCATCCCTCCATATTTTACTTCATATCAACGGATTTTCAAATTTGACTTTATAGATCTAATATTGTTAGCTATGGTTCCCACTTATCACATGTATAGCTATGAATGGTATGTCAATGCACTCCTACACTTGCTTTTTGCACTCAACACGTCACAAAAAACAAGGACCTTGTTATTCCGTGCAACTCCAAAAGAGGTTGCCTGGTAACGGAGTGTCTCACTCCCAGCCATGGCATCCAACTGTTCCTCCGTTAGATTCTCTGTATATTGGACATTTGCCATTTGTTGAATAAGCTCCTGATCAATCAGGAAGGCCAGGTATTAGATAAAAGTACAAGCCTTCAACAAGGAGTAATGAACTGCATCAGCTATAGTCCTTAATAAGACCTGAAGTAGAACAAGCTCAATTCCTTGGCCCTTCTTCAACTGGTTCACAAGATATTGGAAAAGGCCCCTCAATTCCATAGACGGGTACTTCTTGCATCTATACGCAACCAAAACTATATCTGTTAAATCCTTAATATACAAGTGGTGTAGGTCATCCGCTTAAACGTAACATAGATACAGCAAACAAATAACTAGTGTCAAGCCAAAGTTAACATAACAAGGAAGCACCAACATCTGTAGCATGAGAACAGAAAGCAGCACATCACACAATGCATCAGCAATAACGTTCTATATTTCTATCATTCTCTTTTATCTTCCTTTTTTCTTTTTAAGGCCTCCAACTACAACTATTCATTGTCAAGTCAAAGCAAGCTAAAACTCTAGATATTCCAAGTCCCCAGCAAAGCCATGCACATGAACACAATTTACAAGATGGAAGAAAACCTGCTACCTTATATATCCCAAGACACCACTACGATTAATCTCACAGCACAAAGCAATAAACAATTTGAGGAAAGTAAGAATAGAAATATTTGAGACCACTTGTCGGAAATTTTTAGCAAAACAAGTAAAGCACAGATCACTTCAGAAATGATAAGATGCACATTGTTATAAATCTAGATGAAGTGCAGCACCATACAGGAAGATTGCTTAGCTACAAATTTGAGATAGTATAACAGCCCTGTTCAGCAACATTTTGACAGACACGTACAAATAAAAGCATAAACTTAGATGAGAAAAGGTAAGAAAGGCAGAAGCTTAATCCTAACATTCAATTTCTTTCTTTATAGAATCAAATATTTCTCATTCCATAGTGAAGTTGGTCTCAGCTTTCAACAAGCTCGATCACTATCCCTTCCATATTAACAGAAACTAACAAGCTAGACTAAACCGTCTGCATCTAGTCATTTAACACCTTATTACTAACAGAAGACATGAAAACAATCAACAGTCAATCAGTAGCTGTGAGTACAATGAAATTATGTCATTATCTTAATCTCTCTTCCCTTCACTGCTTCATCAACATAAACTTTTGAAGTGATCACCACAGTTCACCACCAAATGGCATTAGTTAGAAGATAATTCAAATAGCCAATACAATTGCTGTTGATTATGCAGATAAACAAGTGCTATTGACATTGGAAATAAATGTTAGAAGGTAAAGAGCAATCCTAATAGTTCTCATAACAATGATACAACATTATCTTTTATGTAAACTTAAGACCATTCGTAAGAGCAAAATTGTTAATGCAGCAACAAAGGGCAAGATTCTTCCATGCAGCAAAGTCAGAGATTAGGCCATAAATATTCTACAAAAAGTATGGCTTCTTGGAGCTAAAAACTGGCACTTTTCAAATCATTCATTTTTATGAGTCAATTGCAAGTCTCCTACAATCCAAACTTGTTTAATAGTTAGAAGACCTCTAGCCCATCTGTACATTGGCACATTAATCATTTCATAAGTGGGGTCAAAAGATGCAAAGATGAAAAGTTTTGTAAAAAAATCAACAAACTCTAATTGGAAACTACCCCTTATTATTGAACCCCAAGAATGGTTCGAGATTTGACCAAAATTAGGAGTGCTGCCGCCGCAGAATTAGCATTCTACCTCAAACAGTTGCAAGCTAGAACCAGTATGTTATTGCACTACTATGGCATCCCCTGACCATGAGAAACCTGGATGTCTTGACAAGCCAAAATGAAGAGAATACAGTAGCAATCAAACTGAAGTGTTCAGTTGCTTTCCCCATATCCAGTGACAGCTCACAAAACAACATCAACCTTTCACATGGGCTGCTAATACCATGTAGTTGACATTGTATCTGACCAAGAAAATATACTCTCAGCAACATTCCAGCAACATATGGATGCAACAGACTAAACCAAAGAAATATGAAGAGGAAAGGTTGATGACAAGCATCTGTAAAACCCAGAACCCAAGGCCATTGCACTTTATTCTCCCATCTAGGCCTACATCTTCAAGAAGCCAAAAAGTGAAGAACCTCAACACCTAATATGTTAGGTGTTAAATTATCAAATCATACTCAATCTCAGAATGTCATTCAAGTTCACAAAAACTTTTGTCAAGTGACCACAACAATTTCCATTCACCGTTCAGGTTGACACCAATCTTCCAACTTCCATGAGGAAACAGACATCAAGCATCCCCGTAAATCCCACCTTCATCAAAAGATCTCACATTTTCTTGAAAACATTTTATCCAATTAGGTCCATATAAACCTCAACTCTACTTCCAGGAAAATAGAACTTGGAACCGAAAAGACCAAGGAACAATATGAACTTTGAACAATGAAACCTCATCAACAAACAACCATAGCACAAAGGTCAAATGTAACTTTAAGAACCTAATGTTGACTCTTATGAGATCATCCATTTACCTCTCTCATGATCCTGAATCTCATCCCACGAAGTTTATCTCTTCCATGACCCTGGATTCATCCCAACTTCATGGAACATCCATTCTCACCTTTACCCATAAGCATATCAAATCGAAAAGGGATGAAAGGACACCACTGAAAAGTTCATACAATGCATTCCGATCACCCTCTCCACCTTAGCTGTGGTCTTATTCTGGTGCTGTTTCATACAAACCCACCCATAACAACAACAAAGCTCAAGATATCTCTATTCATCCTCGAGCAAGATTCTGTATTCATCCCAAGTCATGATAATGGAACTGATCTGGATTGACAATTCGGCTAGTCAGTAAATTATGCAATGCCCACAAAACCCTCAGCCACAGCCATGCTTTTGCTGAGTATGATCTGCAACCCGGAAACTCAAGTAAAGCATCCCAAGATATGGCTATAACACTCAATAAAATGGAAGAAATTCAAGATGGACACTCAAAAGTTTCATAGAAATGCATAGAACAATCATTTCAAAACAAGCTCATTATATTAGAAGGCATTGGAATAAACAAGTAGAAAGGGCAATAATGCATATGCTTTGCTCAAAATTGTTTGGCATAAGACACATCAAGGAAAAATAATGCTAACAGAAACCAAACCCACAAAGCTTCTAAGAAATGAAACTTCACTCATGCCAGAACAGGACTATATACAAGCATCAAAATATTTGCAATAAAAAAATTACACATACAGGTGCCCCCAGAATGAAGCCAATGATTGAAGCCAGTCAGATAAATTAAGGCCATCATCTTTCAACTTATCACGACCACCTTGTGCCAATCGCTCAATCACAACATATTCCAAAATGTCGTATTCAAGCTACACCAGAAAATAATAACAATAATCAAGCTGGAAAACAATGAAATAGAACTACTCTCTATCAAACCTTATTATTTACAGGACACAGAGAACAAAATTACTACTATCAAATATTAGGTTTCCTAATCTACCAGGAGTCTATTTGGATACTTTAACTCCATAGCTAAGTTAGTAAAGCAACACATATACAGATTAACTATTTCCTAAGCAAAGCAGCTTTATCCCAAATGACAATAACTTCTCATATGATCAAGCATGTCTGTTTATCATTACTGTATCTCTGATACCAAACCTCCTTAAAATAGAAAAATTATCATGAAGATATAAAAGCTCCACTACAGACATAAAGATGAAAAAAAATGTGTACTGAATTACACAATAAATTGAAAATAGAACAAGAGGAAGTTAAAGCACAGGAGATGGTTTCAGAAGCTTTCTCATTCAGTCATTTTGTTTTCCTGCTTTGATTAGTTAGTTAAAGGGCCAATTTTAACTAAATAACATGATCAAAACTTGGATATTGTTTTAAAATTACCTTTTAAATTGAAATATAAAAAGTGGGAAAGTTTGCTCTTGGGAGTAACAAAGGAGAAACTCCAAAGACGAATGCATAAAAGTTTTTACTACAAAAGGTGAGAGAATACATTGCCAAATATTCTTGAAGGAAATAAACAGAAACTCCAAAGAGCAAGTTATAAATATTTAACTATAAAGTGAGTGAACAATTGCGCAAGAGTGGACAACAAAATCCTTTAGCATTAGGAAAAGAGAAACAAACCTGTGTCAAATACTTGAAAGCATCCACCACAGGAGTGATCATATCTCTATATGCCTCAATCTGCACACGGATTCAAATATATTAGATTTAAGTACTTAAAGTTTCTTTACGCAACATTCCTTAATAAGTACAGCACCTGATGAACAATTGTTCGAAGTACAGTCATTGGATTGGCATGGGCTAGTTTTGCAACCATGCGTCCCAGCTGCTTCAAATTTTCCTTCGCAAGTCTTTTCAAAATTCTTCTGGTGTCCAGCTGCAAAATTTCAAAGGAAGTAAATAAGAAAGACAAAAAAACTACAAACTGATACAAGGACAAATAGAAAAAGGAAAAGAAGGAAAGAGATATGATACCTTTGCAGTTTGCCTTGCAGCCAAAATCATCGGGTTCCGCTCATCATCTTTTTCCCATTCACCATATAGACGATACCGCACCTAGACAGATGGTATTTATCTAGCAACGTTATCTATCAACCCATATACATTATCAATTGGAAGGAAAAAGGTGTAAAGCCAACCTCATAAGGAAGAAGATTCATTACTTCCCAGATTTCCTGTCCAACTGCTGGGTTTGCAGGTACCAACTGTAGAGAAGGAAGTAAGCATGTAGCTAAGGCTTCCTCTACCCTTGCTCTAACTTCCCTCAAGTGTAGACGAGGAATCCGATCTCCAGATGAAACAGTTCCACCATCTCCAACTCCATCACTACTACCTACAAGCTCAAGTGCAGACATGTAATAACCTCTCAGTACCCTACATACCTGCCCATGAAGAAACCAGACATCATAAAAACTAGGAAATTAATAGGAGAAAAAATGGTTAGCAAATAAATGCAGCAAAATGATTGGACTTAAAATCAGAAATATGCACGATGAACCTTCTGCAGCAATGATGTATCACGATAAAGATATGGTCCCACTGTTGAAAGCATCTGGAAAAGCTCCTTGGGAAGATCAATCACCGATTTACCGGACAAACTTGTATTAATGGCATCACTATCAGCTGCCGAAGCAGAGGCAAAACTTTGGAGATGTGTCTTTCGAACTGTATTATATGCTGATGCTATTGACTTCTCAATAAGCCTGAAGATGCATACCATATTTTATTGGAAAATTTACGCATATATATCTTCTAGCCTTTAGCTGACAATTGGAAGAACGAATATGCAACCAATGCCTTTCAATGTTAACTAGTTATCAACTTGGAAAGACTGGGAATATGCTCATTCATAAATCTGTGTGTGCACATGCCAAGAACACATCAAAATAATGGAATAGTACCATACCTGAACAACCCACTACATATTTGAAGGTGAGCCACTGGATTAAGTGGAGAAAGGCGATCAAACAATATGTCGGCATGATACCTTCAAGAAAAAAAATGGTTTGTTTAAGGAATTACAGATGGAACATTGATTTTCTATTTTAAGTCCTTGTAATTAACTTTAAACCACTTTTGAATATGAAAGAAATGCATAGTAGACTCGTCATATGGTTAAATGAAGGAAAAGTTACAATACAAGAAGACAATGAACTTGACACACATCAAAAATCTTTATTTATAAGGACCAATTTCAAAAGGAGAATCCTGAAATTTAATGTTTTAAATCTTAGTAAAGTGCTGACTCAAGAACTCAAAAGAATAAGGTATAGAGTTTTATAAGACGATGACTAAGTTAAACAAAAATCTTAATAGCTAATGCCCAAATCAGATGAATATCAGTTTTTTCAACCTAATATAGAAGTATATATGTCGTAAATAAATAAATCTCAATGATATTTGAAGTCAAGTTTGAATGAGGAAACTTATAATAACTAAAGTATATATCTTGAACCAAATGCCAATAAGAATCCTGTAAGTTATCCAGTCATGCTACTCTAATTCAAAAGCACAAAACTTGATCACAAGAGAAAAAGAGTAACTATATAGTCAAATACAGATTGGAAGATAATGATGTAACCACAAGATTTTGGAATAATATGAGCAAGATGCCTACATAAGAAATGGATTACAAGTAAAGCTTAATTAACTCATTTACAAATCCTTGATCTGAGCTTGAACATACCAATCATCCACTGAAAGAAAACCAGTAAGCAAACCCAGAGGTTGGCTATTTTCAAGCTCTACAGAACGTTCTGTGATTGCCTCAGTTTCCATGTCTAAGGCAGAAAAAAGATCTATTGTCACATCACCCTGTTTCTCATCATCCATGAGGTCCTTCCCAGTAGCTGCGAGATTTATTTTGCCAATTTTGTTTGCCTGCAGAAGTCTGATTTTACTAAAGCAGAAATGAAAGAACAATTCTAGAGGCGTAGAAAGAAATGTAACTTCTCCTATTATTTTTAGTATCGCATCTACGTTTGGCTACTGATGGAAGTAGTAGTACCAGAATTCATGCAAGTAAAAGGAGTCACTCCTACATGTTCTAAGGGGCAACAATTTAATTGTTTATGGTCCACAATAAAGAAATCTATTTAGATCTTCTGAAAAAAATAAAAGTAGACACTGAACTCAAAGCATGAAACATATCCTACCAAACAGTTAGGTTTGTAGTCTTATGGGAACAACAATGATAATAATAGCTTCCCGTCAATATATCTCATCCAGTCGCTTGGAGGAAAAATTATTATAATGTTCAAAAGCCTCATCATCACCTGGAAGTAAATGTGCATATCTGCAAGACATAAGACAGTAATGAACAAAAACTCAATGTCAACAAACAACAAAACAAAACTGCTAACACATCAGCAAGAAAGCCAATAATAAAGGTAAAACAGTATGAACATACACCAAAATAGAGCTACGACTCCAAATATGTTCATAAGCCATGGGCTTGCATCCAATAGAACTGAGATCAGCCTTGCAGTACATGTAGGTACTGATGCCTTAACATAAAAGAAATTTCAACGCAAAAATCACAGGCCTCGTATGTAAATGTCTCCTTGATTTATTCCATTTCCAGATTATCCTAATTAATATGCTTATACCAATGGTAGAGAACTTATTCTAATAACTGCTAGAACTAAAATCGAGCAGATCAATTCAGTAGTTTCAGAAAAGATCTGTTTCTAGTTATACAGAAAAGTTGGCTAACCTGAAAAAAGCAAACCCATCATCTATGACCAGAAATTGTAATATGACGCCAACTACTGAAAGTGTGACAAACATGACAAGGTCCAAAGGCAACAATGGCTCTTAACATGATTGCAGTTCCAATATGTACATTAATAAACGTAACCATAAAAATGATTTTATTCGTATCCATGAAATTCTGTAGAAAAAATTACTTCCTTTCAGAAACTGGTAGTAAGTTAATATGCCCATCTATCAAAAGCTGACCTCCACTTCCACACCATAAATAAGTCAAGTCAGGGAATTCCCAATACAGACGCTCTCTAAAATGTGAGCCGCTAAGGATTTTGGCACCTCAGAGTGAATGATAAGGTATTTTGGCTATTTGAGAACATATTCAGTTGTGAGTTCCTCCAACTGCTGTTTCTCAAACAAAGGCTACTCGTCAGTGGGGGGTGGGATACAAAATGAAAAAATCTGCAACCTCCTCTTTGTGATTGTAACGCCCTTGAAAAATTCAAATCATAACCCTAGACAAGGATTCCTCTTCGTATCCCTAGAAAAAATGAGCTAAGAGTCTCTTCCTTTCCTAGAAATACTCCAGCGTCCACACAAAATAAATGCCACAGTTGTCCAGATCTAACAGAAGAAACCAATTACCTGCTCTTCCATAAACCACTTCAGTATATGATGCACTGAACTGATATGATGCTTCCCAACTCCCAACACACACTAACCAGAAGAAGTTATGATGCAGATTCTATGTAGCTTAATTATAATCACATGCATATTTCATCCACTTAGTCAAAGTATTGTTATTATGAAGCTACCGGGAAACAGCTTACAGCATGCAGTTAGATTCCAACAATCAAGACTGTATGAAACCCAAAACTCAAAGGTATAGCAATAAAAACTGGAACAGCCAAATTATAAGAGTAAACGATTGAGCAAATTACTCACATGTTATCAAGATCAATGAACTCTTCCCTCACTAGTGAAGCTGTAAGCTTGTAGAGCCCAAATGGTACAGGAACAGTTACATCCAATCTCTGATAATATTGGAATTTAAAGCCAAGAATTTGTGAAGCATGAGACTGCACCAAAAATCAAAAGGATGAGCATGTGAAGAGTTCCGTACATTCCTCTATATCCAAAGAATATCCAGTCTCAGCAATAACATCACATACCCTAGGAAAGATGGGAATCAATTCAAGAAAGACCTTGTTGTCTGGTTGAAGTTCAAAACATTCTAAAACCTGACAGTTGAAGGAATAATGAAATTGAAGGATTAGACTGCAGTCAACAAATTGTTCAGAAATATAAGAAAATGCAAAATTAATGAGCAACTTACAATGTCAAAAACACGGTTAGGGTCCAGATCGAAATGACCAATTAATGACTGCATAAAATATACTTGTCAGGAAGAGAAGTAACTGGAATAAGACCATAGATGACGGGGCTGAAAATTATGTTAAGGGACAACCTTAATGATGCCTATCATGGCTGCCGATGCATTTTCAGTTGCATCTTCAGAGCCTCGACAAAGAAGAGTAACCTGTTGATCCAACTCAACAGTAAATGTCCACATGATATCCCATCATATTTTCAACAAACAATAATAATACAATGCCCCATAGGAAGTTATGAACGAAGGAATAAGGAATATTCAGCAAGAACCCCTCAAAACATATCTTAGAAAATATAATATTGGATATTATATTTCAAACAGATGCTAACTGTGTAGGTGATATAACCATGTGAAATATGCATCTTATAAGCAAAAGTACATTCTTATTGACTGCTACTTCATTAAACTTTAAACTCTGATGCAGATATGTGAGCATCGATTTCTACAATCGGCTATTCATACTCCCATATACCCGTAACTTTAAATCCCCAAAACTGACTTTATCAAGCCCTAAGCCACTCCACGTAGTTGTAGATAGGTAGAAAGACATTCTTAATCATTGGTATACCCTCAAGATGGAACACACCAGTAACCATCATTCTCCATTGCTCCACAAAAGCAATTTCGTATCAATCTATATCTGATTATTTTGAATGGTCAGTTTTGTAACCATAGTACAGATTATGGAGTTATAAGAGAATGACTAACCTATTTTCCCAATTCATCACTGTATACATGTTATTCACTTTCCTATGATTCCATGATGTTGCAAACAACTTGACGTATCTACATTTCCACATTGCAAAAATATAATTGTTAGAAAGTGTTGACCAAATCTGCCTAATTTAGTTAATGAGATTTTATAACTAAATTAGGCAGATTCTTAGAATATAAATTGCTTGATCGTAGGAAGTATTTAGGTAAATATTTGTAATTACACCTAGAGATTAGTTAGGAATTAGATAGTATTTAAACCCTAATGTTATAATGTTTCAATCTACATGTAGCTATACACCCCAACAAAATGGGGTTGTCGAGAGAAAAAAACCGCCACCTCTTAGAAGTGAGTCGAGCACTAATGTTGTCAATGAATGTACCTAAGTACCTATGGGGAGAAGCTGATCTCACAGCAGCTTATCCTGTGAATAGGGTCCCTTCATGAGTGTTAAAACATAACACTCCCTTAAATTGTTTAAAGCAACGCTATCCTAACAATAGGTTGATACCTTCTCTACCCTTAAAAGTCTTTGGATGTACTGTGTTTTTGCATATACCGGTCCAATTTAGATCAAAATTGGATGCTAGGGCTGAAAAGTGTGTTTTTATTGGTTATGCTACAGGGCAGAAGGAATACAAATGTTTTAATCCTCTTACCAAAAAAATGCATGTCAATATGGATCTGTCTTTCATTGAAAACAGACCTTTCTTTGAGTCTCATCTTTAGGGGGAGACAAACAAGGAAGATGAGGTTGGAATTTCTTGGGAACAGATGTTGTCTTACCAAATTTTGACTTTCCAAGTAGTTCTAAACCTGACCAGCATGTGGACCAACCTTTAGAAGTCCTAGAGAGTCTTACTAGGAATCCTGACCAGCCTTTAGCAACAGAAATTGAACGAAATAATTCTTCAACAGAAACTGAAGAAATTGAAACTACAACCATTCCTACTGGTTCTAATTTAGGGGAGAATATAATAGAGGAGGAAATCAACCTATAACAAAACTGCAATTTATACAAGGCGTTTTCGAAATCAAAATAGAGAGCTGACCCATTTAGCATAAGATCAATCATCTATCCAAGGGTCTGATTCTAAACCTGCAACTATTCCTCCAGGTTAATACCTATAATCCTTCTCCTTTATTTGATACCGATCTTAACATACCGATAGCCATTAAAAAGGGGGTCAGATCATGCACTAATCATCCTATAGCTAAATTTTTTTCCTACCATAGATTATCTAGCCATTTTAAAAGCCTTTACCTCCAAAATTTCACACCTTTTCATTCCTAAAAACATAACAGAAGCTCTAAACCACCCTGATTGGAAACCAGCAATTTAAGAAGAAACGAGGGCATTAAATAAAAATCAAACTTGGAGAGTTGTTGACCTGCCAAATGGGGAAAAAAACCGTAGGTTGTAAATGGGTATTTACAATTAAATGTAGGGCTGGATTATATGGAAACTATTGCTCTTGTGGCTAAGGTAAATTCTATCAGGGCTAGATTATTCATGCTTCACAAAGAAAATATGTTCTGGACTTGTTAGGAGAGGTAGGATTAACAGGGTGCAGACCTGCTGAAACACCTGTTGAACCAAATTTGTAACTAGAAGCAGCAAGACCATAAAAGATTGTAGATAAAGAATTGTATCAGAAGATTGTAGGCAAATTAATTTATTTGTCCCACACTCGGCCTAACATAGCTTTTGTTGTCAACCTTGTAAGCCAATTTATGCACTCTCCTAGCCGAGAACATCATGATGCAATGTTTAGAATTTTAAGATATTTGAAGGGAACTCCAAGCAAAGGTCTATTGTTTGGAAATAATGGACACCTGAATGTGGAAATATACACAAATGCAAATTGGGCAGGGAGCACAACTGATCTAAGATCAACTTCTTGTTATACAACGTTTATTGGAGGTAATTTAGTTACTTGGAGAAGCAAGAAACAAGGAGTAGTATCCAGAAGTAGTGCAGAAGCCAAGTATAGAGATGCTGCCTTGGGAATTTGTGAAGTGATTTGGATGAAGAAACTACTGAAATATCTACAGATAAAGGTTTCAGCACCTATGAGACTTTATTGTGATAATAAGTCAACTATTTTCATTGCTCATAATCCAGTTCTACACGATAGAAAAAAAAACATGTGGAGATAGACAAGCATTTTATCAAGGAAAATATTGACAGTGGAGAAATCTACATGCCTTATCTACCTACAGCTGAGCAAGTTGCAGACCTTTTCACTAAAAGTTTACCAAAGAAGCAATTGGACAAACTTGTAGGCGTATGTAAGATATATATATTTAGACCAGCTTGAGGGGGAGTGTTGGAAAGTGTTGACCAATTTATAACTAAATTAAGCAGATTCTTAGAATAAAAATAGTTTGATTGTAGGAATTATTTATGTAAATATCTGTAATTACTCCTAGAGATTAGTTAGGAATTAGATAGTATTTAAACCCTACTGTTGTAATGTTTCTTGTACAGCAATACATACAAATTTTCTCTCAATACTTTAATAATAAAAAGAGACGATGTTGACGCCATTGAGTTATATGCATATAATGAACGTTTCTTGGACAATTTTCATTTTTCAATGAAAATGAAAGAGGAGAAAAAAGTAGTTGAGCATGATAGTAGTTACTCAGGAGAAGAACTAAGAGCACTTAGTGCTTTACTTCAATTACAAAGACATAATTTAACAACCAAATTCCCTGAACAACACTTTTAATAGTAAAATTTTCAAATTTCAAAAACCAAGACTAACATTGTCTGTCATTAAAATCCCGGTACAATTGATTTCTATTAATCCTAAATCAACAAGATTTGATGCAACATAAATCTCTACACAGCAGAAAGTCCTAGTTCTAACTGTGGCAGTTCCCTACATGACATTTCAACTCTGTCTCAAGCAATCATATCAACAAGATATGGTAATTGCAACTCCTTTATCAGCACATCCCACATTGTTTAACCTTTCCTCAGCTTTTCCTTTATCCTTATGCTTAATGTTAATTTAGTACTGCACCAGAATTGCCCTAGAAGGTGCATCATAAGACCATCTTAAGAAACATTTACCCTCCTATCTTTTAACAAGCACAACCTCCAGCTCCGTGAAAATTGACTCATTTTGTATTTGATATTTCACCGCATTTCCAAATATACATATTTTCATGATGAAGAGCAGAAAATGATGCTCCTAGTAGTTTCCATTATACATTACTTGGTTGATAATGATACTCCAACGTACATCAGAATCACATGACATTTCCTTCCCTAATAGTGCTAGATGGTCTAGCACGACCCTTACACTGCTTATTGATGATCTGAACAAACTATGTATTCAAATCTCTCAATAATATTTCATGGACCCATTCATCACATTGATGTGGTCCGAAACTTCAAGAATAGACCTTGGAATAAGAATTCAATGAGAAATAAAGTCCATACCCTAAAATAGCATAAAAATCAACCAAATTTTACAGAACTTCAGAGAAAGGATGTTATATGTACACATTGCTGTTAAATCGAGTATAAGCAGCAAACTAAGAGGAGAAAAATAAAAGAAGAAAACAATATGATAGGCAGTATAAATAATTTAGCATACCAATTTGGCATAGCCCTCGCTTTCTTCTCGGAGAAGATTGAATTTTGTTTGTTGATAGAGAAGGCGAGTATTAACTCTGACCTCTTTACCCTTCAAATCTAGTTTTATTTTTGCTTTTTGTCTTCTCTTTTGCAGTAACTATTGGTGAACCTAAAGGTACATTAATTAAAATCCTCAATCTCAAGTTTCATTAATTAAGAATAAGTTGTTTTTATTGCAATTTTTAAATTTAATAAAAATATGTTTATTTGATAATTTTAGTTTTTATTTTGATTTTTCAATTATCATAATTTATGAAAATTAGCTTTTGATTTAATTGTTATAATTAATTTAATTTTTAATATTTTTAACAATTATATTTTAAATTTAAAATATCTTTTAAAATTGGGTTTGATAATTAATATATATTAACAAATTAATATTAATTTATAAATATATTTTTATTTTAAATTATTTATTTTAATAAAAATATTTTACTATTATATTATTAATAAATATTGTATTATATTTATTTAATTAATTCATAAAATTAATTTATCTCTAAGTTTTAACTAATATTTAGTATTAGTAGTAATAAATTTGTAACTATAATTGATATTAACAACTAAGGCCCCGTTTGTTTATGTTTTTCCCGTTTTTTGTTGTAGTTTTTTTCAAAAAAGAAACAAGTCATTAAAATGTGTTTAATTGAGTATTGTTGCCATTTCTTGTTTTTAAAATAAAAAAACCACAGCAACTTTGCTGAAACATAAAAAAGACTTTTTGTATGTTTTTAAAACAAGTTTCTTTTCTCGTCAAAACAACAACACATACTTTTTGTTGAAGACTGAAGGGTGCAGTGCCGTCAAAGAGAACTTGCGGTTCGTCTGATTATTTCTCTCCATTTTCTTGCTAAAGATCAATCATTACAGGTCATTAGTTG
Source organism: Erythroxylum kunthianum (assembly GCA_024582655.2). Taxonomy (NCBI): domain Eukaryota; kingdom Viridiplantae; phylum Streptophyta; class Magnoliopsida; order Malpighiales; family Erythroxylaceae; genus Erythroxylum; species Erythroxylum kunthianum. Next base: position 315,494 of record JANIMX020000093.1, read on the forward strand.
TTCCAAGTTATAGGTGCTTTATGTTCCAATCGTTACAGTTTTTGCGATGAAGGTTATACTTTATGTTAAATCGTTTAATGAAGTTTCTTTCGCAAAACACCAGAACACATACTTTCTATTCCATTCGTTATAGGTCATTAGTTTTTCCTTGCATTAAAATATGCCAGAAGGTTATGGATTATTGATTAGGTGATTTCCATGATCAGAAATTAAGTATCACAGAAAATACAGAGGATTCTTTTGTCTTCTGGTGTTTTTTCTTTGTCTTTGAGTTAATGTGCTTATTTTTAAAACTTTTTCAGCTTTTTCTTGAACTTTGATGTTTGATGTTGAAGTAAGAAAGGGGTAAAGTAATAAGAAAATTGTGGATATTTTTATAAAGATTGAAGCATGTTATTGTTACTATATGTCCCTCCTCATCTACTTTCTTGTGCATGTCCATGAGTTTGCATTTTACTGTAGCATAATTAAAAATAAATTAGTAATTCGTAAACTTATGTTATTGTTGTTTTCTTTCACTTTTTTGTTTGAGAGCCTCCACCCGCCTCATCCACGTCCCTTGTGCATGTCCCTTGAGTTGAAGCATGTTATTGTTACTATATATCCCTCCTCATCTATGTAACACCGGACTTTTATGTCCCTTTTGATGTATGAAAAATAGACTGATAAATAAAGATTTAGTACTTTTCAAATTTT
>JANIMX020000093.1:450314-462513 GCA_024582655.2 Erythroxylum kunthianum
ATGTGTTTTTCAGGTTCGAGTGACTTCGAGCCAAGAGCAGAGTAGGAGTGTTTGAGTGACGGGGTACAAAGATGGAATAAAGGTCTGATCAGCTGGACTCGCAGGACTTGTTATGTATTTATTTGAGTATTGTAAGCCGTGTAGGGCAATGTTGGAGTAAGCCTTCGGTTTTGTGAATAGATTGTACTGACATGTGTAATGAATGATTGGAGTTTGTAAATAGCAGTTTAAGTTTCTGATTTTGAATGCATGTGATAAAGTAAAGTAAAAGTTTTAAAATTTGAGGTGTTAAAATAGATGATGCCACCGCGTATATTTTTAAATGGTTAGACTATTTAAAATGTTTGATTGCTCAATAATACGCCGCCTTCATGTGACATGTACTCAGATATCCTCGAATGTTCAGGTATGTGTCGTATTGGGGGTGGGGTGTTACAACATAAACAGTGACTAATGATTTCTCAATCTTCTTATTTGAAAATCAATTTAAACTAGCTTATTACTTATCTTCACACTGCTACAAAGTAATAGCATTGTAAGAACAAATGTTTAATGGATTCTTGATCCTATTGATATAGGTTGTAGTTGTCAGTGATTAAACTATTTTTGAATCTATCTTTTGTTTAGAATCTTTGCTTTATAGCTAACCATATTTTGGATGAAGCTTTGAAGATATAAATTTGATCCAAAACCAGTTTGTTCTAAGAAACTTTAGAAGTAGGTGGATTGAGACTAAATGATAAAGTCCCTAATTTTAGTATTTAGAATATAAAATGGAATATTAGTCATAATAGATGAGAATCCCTTTTAGTGAGAGCTCAAGTTCATTCATTATTACCTCTATTATTTTAACATTAATTGTAAAATTGAATTTGAGTTTATGGAAGCATGGAAGATTGAATATGTGTCAATCCAGAATAAAGTGGCATTTTTATTAGCAATTAAGCATTTCATTATTGGTTCATAGGACTCCTTAATTTTAGTAATTATCATAGTGTCTAGGACATGTTTGGATGAGGGTTAAGATTTCATAAGCCTTCTCTATTAAGGAAGTGGTAGTGTATCCACCATAACCATTGAGAATCTCTGCCAATATAAAATTTTCAAATTCTCTTTGCCAAAAGCATATTGCTCTCAACTTTTATATAATTGATCCATAAGTCTCCTAATTCTTAGTGACATGGACATCTTTCCATTTTACCTTTTTCTTGATTTAATTTGTTGGGGTCTCCCATCCATAAGAAATTCTTTATTTAACTTTCAATTGCCTTGATTATTCTTCGAGAAAGGCTTAGGTGGGAGTCCTAGTGTGCATTGAGAATGTAAGTATTGAAGAAATCAATTGACATCTCCTAGCATAAGATTGAAACCTATTATTCCAGCTACCTATTTTTCTTTAAAAGTTATTAAACAATGGTAGGAAATCTCCATTAGTAAACCTTAATGTTGTTATTTGTACACCGTGATACTTAGAAAGAAGGAATTTAAGTATTAAGCATACACCATCTACCAAGGTATAGTCATTTTGGAATATGATCCTAACACATAAATCAAACTCTCTTTTTTTGTTTTTAATTTTTAGATCTAATAGATTGTTAAACTAATACATTGTTTCCATAAGCATTCTTGGGGACTTTTTTTTGTACCGCACACAACAAAATAAGGTCATCTATAAAGGAAAAGCGATTAATTTTCAATCTTTCGTATTTATCATCAGAGGTAAATTTTCCTTTCTCCATTTATCCAGGAGCCTTGAGATAACTCCATACATATTTTGATGGTTTTTTGTGATTATCCATAAGAAATTCCTATAGTAGAAGAATCTTGTTTATAAAGCTTCTCCCATGTGTAAATGCCCCTTAAGTAAGATTGATTATTAATTTCAGAGTGAATTTCAACCTTGTGGCTTAAATATTAGTCCTAATCTCACATAACATATTAAAATAAAAAATTCTATTAATCTTCTTAAGCATTTTCCCTTTGAAAAGTAGTTCTATTATAGTTTTTGAACATCTATTCTTGAAGTTTGTTTTTTTTGGGTTTAAGACTAAAGAGTGTTAATTCCACTTCCTTCTTGTAAAACTATATTGTTAAATTTCTTTTCGGCTACTTACTATTCACTTTAAGGATAAAGGTAGTAAACTTATGTAAAAAGGAATATTAAGAAGCAACATTGCCTATTGTCCTTTGTATCCTTTGGAAGACATAAGCAATGAACTTTTAAAGCTTGTCTTGGTCTTAGTAAGCTTTTCCCTCGTCATTAGTTAGTTAAATTTCGTATTGGTGTTCCTTCTTATCAATATTGCATTAGGCAAATACTTTGAATTCTTGCTACCATCTTTCGAACAATACACAATGGATCTTTGTCTTGCAGTAAAAGATTTCGTCTAGTGCTTGTATGTATTTTTGCAAAACTTCCTTATCTTATTACGTCATAATCACATTGGTAGGATTATAATAGCTTTTCTCTTAGGCTAATGCTAAAGTTGATCTGTAAGTGACAATGTTCTCATCCAATCCATTTGTACTTTCAATATTAAATGTCTTCAATTCCTTCTTCACAATTTGAAATTTCCACAAGTGTTTGTGTTATCAAAGAATTTTGAATATGTTTGGAGTCTTCTAGCCACTTCTTTATCAAATATTTCAATGTTGCCTAGGAAATTGTTAAATCTAAAATGTCTTTTCATCCTTTCTTGATTTTTCCATAAATGGATCCCTTATTAGAAATTGGGGCGGGATCTGATCATGCATAGCAAAATAATTATGAAAGTTTTTCTTATGATTTCTTGAAAGTCAAGTTCACTTAAATTTTATAAAATGATTAAATATATAAATTAAAATAAAGCACGAATCATAATTCTGATGTTATTCTTAAATTTGATCATTTTCTTGTCGTTTCCCTCAAACTACTCATGAAATTTGTTAATCTCAACCACCATAGTTGCATACATGTTTGGCCTCCACCAATATCTATAGAACATGTTGAGAGAACTCTGCAACTATTGTCGAGAAGGTTAGGCAAAGAGTGATAGCTCCCTTAGAGCTTATGCATACTTATAATAGGTTTGGGACTATGTATATCTCAAAAATTGTAAATTTTACTATAAAAAGATGTGAGTGGAAGCAAACAAAAGAGAGTTGCATTATTAAGCAGTTTTAGGTCGTAAACAATATTCAAAGGCGACGATTTTAATCAAGGGATAAGGAAAACACGAAGAATATATAAAAAAGAATTGATAAAAAGCTACATCCAATCCAAACTTGCAAGAATATTCAATAAAAGAGAAAGAGAGATTTAGAATTATGATTTCTTTATTTTCTATTAGTTTTTCTGCATGTTTGTTATTTTTATCGTTTTCTATAAATAACTAAAAGCATTTAGTGTCTAGGTGTGATGAACTTTAGTTAGTGATAAAGATATATTTTAAACTTTTATTCAATGAAATCATATTGATTGATTGTTGCGATTCAATTATATGTTTTATTCTTGTTCTAATTTATCTAAAATATTAGTGCATGATTTGATTTCATATTATTGAGATTGATAAATCCTCTTGTATGAATATATCTACCATAATTTAAAGGAGTTGCATGCAAACCTAGAGATAGGTCAACATAAATCCTTTAGATTAGAGTCAAACCTAATAGTGAAATTCATAAATCGATAATGCAATCCTAGGAGTTTTAACTAGAAAGATATATGTTAATTAACTGGTGGATTAGTTGATAGTAGTCTTGAGAGAGTTGTTAACATAATATAATTGCATGATAAAAGGTTAATTATTTAATGCTTCTGGATTCATCACCTAAACACTATTATTTGTTATTAATTTTCTAAGTAATTCCTTTTGTTCTGCATTTATTATTGTTTCCAATCTTAGTTTAATTGTTTAGCTTTATTTTTAATTGAAAACCAAAAATCTGATTCTTAGGTTAGATAATAGGAAAAAAGTAACTACTAATACTTGCTGTCTTGGTAGGATTGATCCATACTTTCATGTGCTAGCTATAGCTACACCGTGCACTTGCGATAAATTTAATATTAACCTTAAATTAGGCCAATAATTCCTCCAACCTTATAAAAGGATTTTTCTTTGGGAGATTATATTGTATATCAATAAAAAAACATATCCTCGTGTAAATGGTCCTCTTCATATCTTCAATTGCCTTTTCAAGACAAAAAGGCTTCCCCATAAAACTTTTTAGGTAACTAAATCCTTTAATAGTCTTGTATTCTAGTGGTATATTGTGACAATTGATCAAAATTGGAACTTACATAAAGCTGAATCCCTGGCTTCCTTTTTTTAATAAAGATTGGTTTGGAATTGATATACCAAGGACCAGCTTACAAAATTTTCTGAGCCTAAGAAGGAGATCCAAACTTAAACAAAAATAGATTATCTTCATTCACAGGGACTTCTAACAAGCCAAACTTATTCCACTGATCACATGCCCATTAGTTCATTGTGGGAAAAGGAGGCCTTTTTCCTTGAGAGAATCCATTTAAAGTTGCATCCTATTTAGAAGTACATGCCTTTAAAACTGGGACTGAAGGAGCTACTATTGGATTTCCATTTGAGAATGAGGAAGGACAAAAATGAAGCTTAAGGGCAGGAGTGGTGTCCCCTTGGATTTGTGACTAAGTCTTTTTTGTTTGGGTTCAAGGAAGAAGAGGCAATATTAGCTTCATGATGTTTCGAAAAGAGGTTCAAAGGAGTATAAGGAATTGCAGTAGCTTAGCTTGACGACAAGGAGGGAGAAGCTGATGGATGAGAAGGAGGATTCTAAGGGTTAGAAATGGTGGGAGAAGTAAGAGAATGGAATTTTTCTAAGAATGGTTCAAAGTTCAACATTGCTAAAAAAGGAAACAATGAAAAGAGATTACAAAACAAGGAGAGAAAACCAGAATGACTATGAGCACAAACTAGGCATGACAAAGCAGAAGTGAAACGCCCTTAAGTAATTACTTTGCTTATGTTTTCCTAATCTTAACAGGCTCGTAAAATATCTCCACGAAAATCGCACCCAATTCCATACTGTCCTTCAAAAGCTGATTGGTTAAGGTAAGCACTTGCGTTTCAAGTCAACATCTTTTGATCGTCTCTCGTCATTTCAACGTAAATTCAGTAATAGTCTACTCCCTACTAGTGGAGAAGTGGAGTAGTGGAATAGGCCCATTGGTGTTAAGATGTCGGATTGAGAATCGAGTTGTAACATTACCCAAAAGCATTTTCTACTTGAAGTTCAGAAGCATTTTGTTTAATGGTCCCGAGTAAGTATGTATCATCAATATCTTGAGGGCATGCATCACCATTTTCAGTTTTAGTATCAACAAATAATTTTTCATTCAACAACGATGCTAGAAAGTTCTTTACTTCGCTTTTACGAGCAGGAATGGATGAAAGAATAATATGCCCTGAAATGCTTCTTTACATGTTTTATGCTGCTTGCCATGATGACGAGCAGGTTTGGCGATTGTTCAATATTGGCTGGCCATCTTCTAGGTCATTATCCACTTGCTCAAGACAACGACAGAATTCCACTCAATAAATCAGTATCAACTATCAAGAGGTTGGGGTCAAAAGCAGGCACTAGTCCAAGTCACATGGCCTATCATACACACAAAAACTAGTTACGCGTTGGTAACGTTTACAATAATGTCTTGATTCTCTGATAGACGGATTAGTTTTGATGCAATATCCCCTTGTCATATTTGATCAGGTATTGATCAAAACCGTGTCTTAATGATCTTTCCTTCATCTTTAGTCAAAGTATTAACTTCAGAATCCAAGAAGCCATGCATTTCTCATAAAGAAGATAGTAGTATTATGTCCAGTAGGCCAAATCTATACGAAAACTACAAACTGGCCCTGTTGTTATCTGTTAACCAAAAAGCTGGAAAAAAAAGGTGGAAAGAGAAGGAATAACATCCAAGCAAACTACACCCATTGCTGTTTTGTGGCTTCCATTCTCTCCAACAATCCAGCAATTTCAGCCTGCATTCTCAGCTTCATTTTGTAATAATCACAATGTGAATTTTCCAAGACCTTAAGCTCTTCAAGTTTCTTCCTTCGCCTGTCCTCTGTTTCTTGCAACTGTAGCTTTGCAAGCTTCTCTGCATATTCTTCTTCCAATTTCTCGGACTTTACCCTAATCATTGTCTGATAACCTTCTGCCTCTCTACGGGCTTCATCAGCCTTGCGTTGGAACATCCTACCTTCAGCTTCTTTAATTCGCACAATGCTTTCTAAGCTCTCAAACCCCTCTTTCTTTGGTACTTTCCCAATTTGAAACTCATCTTCAATTTTTAGGTCACCTAGGACGGCTTCTTTGAAGTTAGTTCGACAAGAATCAGTTGGCAGTGAATTATGTCTTCCACTGGAAGAGTTCATGCTGTAAATGGTGTATTTTGGAGGGAGGGTAGTGGCTGGCAGTGCAGGTAATGTATCTTTGCTTAGGCTGGCTTCAGAAGGTAATAATTCTTTAACAGATACACTAGAAGCAGTAAAATTGGTATCTGCAACTAAACAACCCAGGACCAAAAATGGTTAGAGGAAAAAAATTATGATAGTTCAAAACTTAGATGAACATGCTCGAAGAAATAATTATATGGAATTGCTGCTCATGAGGTGAAGTGAAAAATATTATAATGGGCAGCTGTCGTTTAAGCCATGCAAAGAAACTAAATTAGAAGTCAGGATGCTGCTATCTTGAACAAGGCAAGAAGAAGATGCTTCCTAGTTTAAGCAATGGATCTCAGCTAACAGCTGAGCATGTCTGGACCTCATGCAGACATTGAATCGCTACATCAACGTATGGCAATAAAATATAGATAAGTAACCACCATATACCAGATGGAATCCAGTGTTAGCATTAAGCCTTATATCACGAACCAATCACTGCCAGATGCGTTTTCTTTTATTCATGTAAAACCTAATAGAAAATACAACAATCTCTGATGTTTCCAAACCAAACAAAAAAGAATAAGATTGATTTTTAAGAATACACATCATATTTTGGCTCTTGTTTAGCAATTTGTTGTCAGTCTCTACGAAGTTTTGCTCACCTAGCGGGGTTTTTCTTTTAGATGTATATGAATATTTATGGTGGAACTTTAATTTTCTAGGCATGGATAATATTCTCTAAACAAGAGAATAAAAGAGGGAAAAAAGAACAGGATTGAGCTTAGAAGATCAGAAAACATGTTCAAGGTGTCCATAAGGCTTAAAGCTCCAAGGAACCTAACCTAACACAAATTCCATTACGTAACCATAATTGACCATAATTCAATTTTGACGATGAAATTATCTGTTGTAGAATACCCTCCTAGTCAGATGCAGAACTAGGAATCCCCATTAAACCATTGAACTCTTATCCACAAGCCTAAAAGTAAATGCTTCTAGTATTCCAAGCAGACAAAACAATTTAAGCAACAAAATGTATATAACACTAACAAGTGGTGGAGGATCAGTCTAGAAACTAAAATATCACAGGCACATCTTGCAAAAAAAGAGTACTCATTAGACCCTCAGTTAGGATAGGATCAACTATATGCCCTACTCAAGTGCTTATTAATAAAGCGAAAAAAAAAAACCAATATAATTTTGTAGAGTAATAAGAAGAAGTCCAGGACAAAGATGCGTACAGTTGAAGAACTGAATAATGATGTTGCACGCTGTGGATGGAGATAAGGTTTTGCTTTCAAGCTTGGTCAGCAACTCCTCAGCCTTGTTATGCAGCCCCTTGCCTTTGAAATCCTCGCTTCCCTTAAAGATCTTTTTTACACAGTCAAGTTCTTTTATCATGGCCTCCAGACCCCAGTCCTTTGCACACATTGCAAAGACATCTTTTACAAACCCAAACATCTCTGAAGCATGATTACATCCAATGCAGTAAAATTGCATCTCAGAGGTCCCTGATGGCCCCTTCAAGCTAGGCCCAGGACGAATAAGATTCTTTTGCATTCCACATGCAGCATGGCACCAATGAGAACAAACATCACAACCAACCCAACTGCAAGTGTTGCTAGCAGAGTCAAATTTCATACAAACTGGACACATACATGAACTGCAAAATCCCTTGTTTGCCGAACAGAACTTACACTCGCAGTCATCAACAGGCAATATGCTTTTACAGTTGACATTCCTACACCTCATAAACAAGAAAATTTCCACCAACTCGTTTGCAGGAAGCTGAAATTCTCTGGATAGATAACTTCCGACGCCCATCTTGAGAGCCACCAAAATATGTAGCTGGTCCTTTTGGCACTTTGAGAGATTCTCTTTTGTAAGATCAGATCTTCTGTCGAGGCAATTTTGAAGCCCTACTAACTCCTGTCGCTTTTCAGATAACAAAGTAAGGTTTTTCAAGTAATCTTTAGTCGATTCTAATGTTTCCTCAGGAAGCTCTTGAATGATCTGAGCCATGACTGGAATAGACTCTGAAACTATCTCATGTAGAATTCTCTCCGGTCTAGAGAATTTTCTTGCCAGCCCTCTTCCATCCCCTCCCTCAAAAACTCTCATATTTTCGGAATCCTTTCTCCTTGAATCGCCAGAATAGGCTTCCAGACGTGGTCTGGCGGGCAATTCCGAAGGAAAAAATGAAAGATTATCAGAACTAGCAGTCTTATAAATACTATTATTTCCCGAATCCTTGTTAGCTACACGATTACCCTGAGTAATAGGAAATCCTCCAGCACCAGCAATACCACCACCAAAACCATGGTGGCTGTTGTTCAAAGCAACAATTCCATCTCCAATAGGCCTAAAACGGCTATGAACTGACCCGTTAGTCCCTTCTCCTCCACACCAAAGTTGATCGTCTCTCCCCACTGAATATTCATAATTCTCGGTCGAATTACGCGTCAAAGAGCAACTGGGATTGTGTGAAAATGGAAGCGAATAAGAATAAGAAAGCGAAGCAGCAGTAAAATCATTAGAACATGTTGTCTGCGTGTTGTTGATGGAAGGTGCCGCACCTAAAGACTGAGTGCTCCTACAAGGCTTTGACTTGACAAGACCGTTTTGCAGTGCATTTGATGCAGTTAAAGACAGAGAAACTTCAGGCAGAGCTAGAGACAGATTTAAAGTACTCTCCAGCTTAGGCTTCTTCTCCATGGACGAATTCTCCTTCACGATCTCTTCATCATCATGGTTTCCTCTTTTGGAAGAAGAGTTGGACTTTGTTTCACTCAGATTCAAAAAATCTCTCTCTACCCATTTGTCATCTTGATTAGAACTATCTGAAACGAGAATTTCTTTGCCCTTCTGGCTAAAAGTACCGAACTTTGGATTGTCACAGAGGTAGCTGAGGGTGAGTTCTTGGGGTTTTGAAGAAAACCCATCAAGAGTCATCTTTGACTCTCTCAGAAAATCAATACCCTTTTGAGACAAACCCATATTCTCTTCTGGGTTGTCCTTGTGGTGAGGACTCTCAACCTCAGAGTTCGAGAGAAGCTGATCTTTCTCTCCAAACATGGCCCTTCTTTAACCAGAAGGTAACTGACAGAGAGAAGATAATATTTGATTGAAAAAAAAAAGGAACAGAGGATTTGAACAGGCAAAATGAGAAATTGGAAGGAATCTAAGAGGGTGGAATTTTTGGTTTAATTCACGTTGAGGTGTTTGATTCTTTGATTCTCCAGCAATAATAACAACTAGGCCACCATTACCAAAAGCTCCTCCTTTATCTATCTTTGTCGTTCTCTACCAATGGGCCAATAACGGCTGGAATTTCAAAGCGTTTACACGAATTATTAAAACGACGAAGTCTTTTTTCGTTTTCTTACTTTTTGTACGGGCAATAGCCCCATGGCTACCACTGTTCATTTTGAGATGCTGATGCAATTTGGTTAGGTTCCAATTAGGCAATTACCCAGATTTAGGATGAAAATTGATTCAAAGCATTTACACGAATTATTAAAACGGCAAAGCCTTTTTTTCGTTTTCTTACTTTTTGTATGGGCAATGGCACCACGGCTACCGGTGTTCTTTTTTGAGATGCTAATGCAATTTGTTTAGGCTCCAATTAGGTAATTAACATAGATTAAGGATGAAAACTGATTCAAAGCGTTTACACGAATTATTAAAATGGCAAAGCCTTTTATCATTTTCTTACTTTTTGTATGGGCAATAGCACCGCGGCTATTGTTAGACTCTTAAGTCCTAAATAGTATAATCGTGCAGGTATTGGTGAGCCCTGACCAATGTTCGACAATTGGAACGACAGAACAAGGTAAAAACTTGCAAGTAGGTAAAAAAAAACAAGCATTGACAATGAGTTGGCATGCGTTGGTGCATATTAGCAAAAATCTTTGAAGATATGTAAGATTCATATGTGAGACCAAAAAATAGCTTGAAAAGAACCTTAGGTTGAATGTTAACTGGATCACATGCATGAGGGAGATACATGAGAGTTTTAAGGACTTAATATGTGCTCAAATAAACAGATTATGACTAATGGATTTGACATAGATAAGCTTTGAATCGAATCAGTATGTTATGAAAGACTTTGGGCTTGGATAACTCCTGATAGAGATCAAGCAGAGATCTTGGATAATGTGATGGATAAGATCATAGTAGATATACATCATCTCTAGAAGATAAAGACCATATAGTATGATCATGTAAAGATAGTAAAATTCTTCATGGATATGAATTTATCATTCTTAGTTAAATGTAATCCCTTATCTTGTTAGTAATGATATAGATAAATCCTATCAAATGGAGTCCTATTTGGATGAGGATGTCATCCCATTGATTAGTGTGAAATAATCTGATTAGGATAAGATGTAATCTAGTTAGCTTAAAGAATTGTAAAGCCATAAGTACCTATAAATAGCTTATTTGAGAGTCTTGCTCCTGTAAAATAGAGATAGGTGGGAAGGGAACACATTGAGATATATCATTTCTTTGTATACTTTTGGAGAAGTAATAAAGGTTGATTTTTACTGTATTTCTTGTGTGTTTATTGTTCCTTTGATAGTTTAGTGTTTTTGTAGTATTATTGTAAGAGTGTGAGTTAAACACTTCAAGGGTCGTGAGGCGTCAAAAATAAGGTTTTTTTTAGCCAACGATCACGTGGAAACGTTGATTCTTACTTAAACGAACCTAAATAAGATTGTCGCGCAAAAAAGTAGACGCGACTTCGTTAAAAGTTTGGTGTTTAGGAAAACCTTTGTAACAACTAGTATTAGAGCCACATTTCGATATACGGGAGGCATCAATTTGACGGAACGTGTCAACAGAGTGGAGGCACTCATAGGGCCAATTTTGATTCAAGATTTAGAAGGCGCAGATCCAACAGTTGCAACATCAAATGGCAGAATTGATGAATGCACAAGAGAATTCTAGATTGGAGATTACGATCGTAAAGTGTGCTATTGCAATGCAGGATGGTTGGCTTGCAGAAAGCACTTTGATAAAAGTGCGAGAGTCCCAATTTTTCAATGATAAAAAGAGTGTTAAGGAGCTCAAAAATTTCTTATGTGACATGGAGCAATACTTTGCAACAGCAAAGTTATCCGATTCGGAGAAGGTATCACAACTATATATATGGTGGAGGATGCAAAGTTGTGGTCGAGAAAGAGAACCTCCAATGACATCAACGCGAGTAGACCTCTCAATAACACTTGAGAGATGATGAAGAAGGAGCTAACGGACCAGTTCCTCCTTAATAACATTTTATGGCTCGCAAGAGAAGTTTTGAAATGTTTAAAGCAAGACAACTCAGTGTGGAAGTATGTGATAAAATTCACATCCTTAATATTGGACATACAAAACATGTATGAGGAAGATAATTTGTTTAATTTCATAATTGACTTGCAAAGATATGCATAAATGGAGCTTCGAAGGCAGAACGTGAAAGACCTCCTAAGGGCGATAATGGTTTCGGATGCTTTGGTGGATCTCCAAATGCTACCACCAATTCAAACTAGCAATGAGGGAAAAAAAGAATGGTGGGAAACAGAATGACTCAGAGAAAAGCAAGGAGAATGTCACGACCCGGAATCACCCAGACCCGTGACAACCGTCGTATACCCGAACTCAGGATACGTACATTATCCTGAATCCAGATATACAAGGCTCATCAATATTACAACACAATCATTCCATGACTAGCCAAAAAAATAGAAAAACAACCTCAGGTCCGCTCAACAGCAATCCCAACACACAAGACAAGGCAGTAAACTCAC
>JANIMX020000093.1:473559-483630 GCA_024582655.2 Erythroxylum kunthianum
AATATTACAATTTCATCATATAATAAATAATAATTACATCAAAACATCAAATAAAAAGAACAATAAATATCCTTAAATTTTAAAAAAAATTAAAGCCCTTCAACTTTTTTAAACTTAAATAAAAACAATTTATTTATTTTTATTAACATTAATGTTTACATATTTCACATATAAATAATAGCCACAATTAATATGAAAAAAGATTATTTAATCATCATACAAATATAAAATTAAGAACAATACAAAGAATGTAAATTATTACAATTTTGTTATATAATCAATAATAATTACATCAAAACATCAAATAAAAAGAATACTAAATATCCTTAAAATTTTAAAATTTAAAGCCCTCCAACTATTTTAAATTTAAATAACAACAATTTATTTATTTTGTTAACATTAATTTTTGCATATTTCACATATAAATAATAGCCACAATTAATATGAAAAATATTATTTAATCATCATACAAATATAAAATTAAGAACAATACAAAATATTTAAAATATTACATTTTCATCATATAATAAATAATAATTATATCAAATAAAAAAGAAAAAATATTCTTAAAATTTTTAAAAAGCCCTCCAACTTTTTTAATTTTTGTTTAAAATTTAAAATTTTGTATCCTTAAAATTTAAAAAAATTTAAGCCCTATAACTTTTTTATAGTTTTAAATTATTTTAAAAAATTGCAAAAAAATCCTTCCAGTTTTTTAAAAATTATGGTACTGATCGGTCGGTAACCAACGATCGGTATCATTTAAGCTCGTTTTATACCGTTTTCTAGCTGGTACGGTACGAAACTCAAAACTCTAGTTATACTAGGCTATATCTAATCTTTTCACCATTTGTTTTTGTTCAAAGAACACGAACTACAACAAGCCTATGTTTGGTACACTACTGCTCCATTGAGTTTAAAAGCTGAGCTATGTAGCACAGAGTGTAATCAGGAGCAAGACATAAATATCTGGAACAATAGCCATGATGGCAAGTTCTCCATCCAATCATGTAAGAAGTGGACATTTAATCACCTTCCTAAAGTTCCGTGGGCTGAATGTATATGAAAAATTATCTAGTTCTCAGAGTTGCAGTTATGCTATGGCAAATCTTCAGAGGTAAACTAAAAACTATTGATAAATTGAGTAAGTGCAATGAAATGATTAACTGGTGTTGTTTGTGCTCTTATGTTGATGCCATATTTAAGTGGAAGATATGTTTCAAACTCTACTTGTAGAAAGTTGCACCGGGACCAAGTAAACACACTTCACTTCAAAAACTCGTAAGTGTTTTTGGATTTTGCTATTCTCCACTGTTACTGCCCTCTGGGGCAAAAGAAATAGTATAATATTTCATGACAACTCTAACTATTTTACAAGAGGCTACATGTAGACATTCGTTTGCAGATATGTGCTCAGAATTGGCAAGGAAAGCAACCAAAATACCTCTCACAATATTGGACCCTATGAAGTAACATTACACTTCTGAATGTACACTGATTTTACTTTTGGGTACTTAATTTGACAAATCACTAATTGTTGTACATAGTATAATTTTTGGGACAACCCTGTGAGATTTATTATATTTAATTTATATATAATAAAAAAAAACAAGCTTATGTTTAAAACCATGTTCAACCAATGATGACTTTTCTCTATGTTTTGCCTTACAAAACTCTTCAATCCTTCGTCAAACTCATTCTTAACAACATATATTCAATTATCTAAACACACAAGATAATATTAATTAAATTAAAGTCATTTTAGATGCAAAAGATAATAATAAAAATAATTAGATTATATATACATCATGAAGCTGGTGGGAAAGCTGAAGAAACAATGTCCTAGAATCAATAGTGGTCGGAGAGGATTGAACACTTAATAATAATAAACTCTCTTGAGTGTTGTCTAACAACTAGCATAGTAGTCATTACTTAAAACGACTAACAGATTTTTGGGGTTAACGAGTAATTACGGATTCTTTTCTCTCCACTCTCTCAAAACTCAAATATTGAAATTACCCAAATGTTCCTTCTTAATTGCAATTAGAGTTTCAACTAAAAACACTATTATCAACTTTTTATGTTACGTATTGTGAGATGATTTGTATAAATAATAAAAATTCATATTTAAACTTTCCTTTTTACGTTTGTCCATGGTAAATTTATAGGAAAAGAATTATCCACTGTCCTCGATTTGTATGAAACTTAAACTCGTCCAATTTTGAAGGGCTTAACTGCACTAAATATGTGGACCATGTGCATACATTTACATATGTATCAAGCCTTTAACCACTTGCAGCAACACAAACATTTCCGTTTGCACATATGCCGTAAAAGCTCTCACATATACCAATTACTCCTAAAATATGCACTCGATCAGATCAATACAACCCATGACAGCGGAAGGAGGTAACATATATACACAGATATGCAAAGCACAAGCAAATCCATAGAACACATGGTCCGTACTACTATTAGAACTACCACATTGTTTTAGGCATAAAATTGTATGTGACTTCTGGTCAACAACTACTTTCCAAACTATTATCTATTAGAGTTGCTCGCCGGCAATCCTTCAAACTCAAAATGTCAGTAACCACGCTCCAAGGTAACCAAAAAATATCAGCAATCATACACTAGTGTACATGTGTTTCATATTTACAAGGCTTTCAACCAAAGTATACTATCATGTACTTCTACAATTTTGCCTCTTCCTGCACAAAAGAAAAGTTCAAACTGCACTGATAAAGATTTAACAAATCTTTGGATGACAAAACTAAAGAGAGAAAGAGGTTATTAACAGGAAAGCCATACCATATTTGTTGGTTCATCTCTCAATTCTGAGGAGGAGAGCCTGGCTCAGAGCCGCTGATAGATGCAAATGACATAGTATCTTCTTTTGATATGGCCACAAAGTTCAGGGGAGCAATAGACAACCTTCTCGCTTCTTTAAAGTATCCATTTTGACGTCCAGAATAGGACCGAGGTGTGAGTAGTTCAGGAGTTGCACCACCAACAGAGTTACGACGAGGAGTAGGAGTCATGGAACCATTAACATTTGCACGGAAACCATTTGGTTTCCTGAAACTGTTACTTTTCCTTGGACTGGGTTTACACCCATACATGGCTTCCTTCTCTATTAGCAGTAGATCTTGGAGCTTTTTCTGATCCTGAGGATTTATAAACTCCATTATTAACAACATATGTAATATGTTAACATTTAAATATCACATCACTTCAGAAAAATAAGGATGTTCTGAGAAACTGTTCAATGACTATCAGAGCTTATCTTTTCCCTCGCAACAGTTAAAAGTACGATTAAACAATATAGCAAAGACAAAACAGATCATCACTTCTGCCCTTGGATGCTCAACTAACATTCTGAAGATCCAAGAATTGCAAAATCAAGAAACACGTCAACATAAATAAATGAAATTGATGACAAAGGCACCAAGCTTTGAGCCTTGATGTAAAGGGAAATGGGTTAAAGGAATTGTTGCATACAGATCCCAGTAATAAAAAATGAAAAGGATAATTGAATTTACTCTATATCTCTTTTTCTCTTCTTCCCTCTGTTGTCTGGTTAGTTTGTAATCTTCAAGTATCGTTACCAATCTTACCTGAATGTCAAGACAGGAGATTATGAAATGCAACACCGATGAAATTATTGACTATGGAATATGTTGTAAATACGCTCACCCCATCATAGAGAAATAACATCTTTTTTTCACCTTCCCATGCTAGAGTTCTGGTCATCAAATTGTCAACGATCGCTGGAAAGAGTATAACATTAGCTTTGAGAAGTAGCAAAGATTCAGGCAGATAACAGCATCATCAAATGAAACAGTACCTGGAATTTTGTTTACACTCACTCTAGCCCGCTCTGCACGTTTAAGGTTGATGTGTGCACCTCTTCCAGCATTGTATCGATTACTATCCTGTTATCCAACAAGAAATTTTGTTAGACCATTAACCTAGGCTCCAAGACAAAATCTAAATGAACATAATCATCCACCTGCTTCTATCGAACTTAAATTTTATGACAAGTTAGACCAGGAAAGATGAAGTCAAATAAAATATGAAAAAGTTGCTCTGCTAAAAATAACAGCCACAAGATTTATAGGAATCAACCTAATCCCTGCATTATAATCAAATCATAAAACCATTGCAGCATACAAAACTTTAATTCGCATATTACTGTCCGCACGCAGTCCAAAATAATAAGGGAGAAGCAAGATAGAAGTCCCTCTGCCTAGTCCTCAATAAATAGTTATCCAGCCGACACAATTTCATCTTACTTGATTATAGTCTTCAAGCCAATTTTCTTCTTCACAGGCTGACAGCCACCGATCAATCCTATCCATTATTTCTTTTCGGCTCATAGCTTCATCTTTAACTTTAACTATCTGGGCTTCAATACTTGCTAGAAGTTCAGATGGATCAACTAAACCTGAACAAAAACACCAATAATCAACCAATATTGGCTACATCTAATACAAAAACAATAACTTGAAAAGAAAACTAACTTTGAAAATGAAAATGAAAAGGGGAATGTGTCTACCAGAATCTATCAATGCGTTTGATTTCTCAGCAGCAGTGCTTGTATCAGGCTCAATATGAGTCATTCTACATATGTCTTCCAATTCAGATCTCTTTCTCAAAACAAGTTCTTTCATTCTGCTTGCTTTCAGTTTGGTCAATTTCTCAACTTCTGCTGAAGCCTATCAAAAAGTAAAGATGACTATCCAGTTTCTACCATGGACAAATAAGTCACTCTGGGTGCACACCAACCTGTTCAACAAGCTCCATTGAAAGAGCTCCCGGCTCTATTATTTCATATTCTGATGATCCAACAATTGAAGTAAGCCTAGGAAAGCTATTTCTCTCTTCTTTTGATGAGTCCATCAAATTCCAAAGTTCAAATAGTGATTCCGCAATATCTTTCAGCTGCATTTAAGAACACAGTTATAGTTTCATATTCAAAGCAAAATCAATAGTGGGGAAATGAAAAATCTTCATTACCTTTTGAAGCCTAGCTTTTCTTTCTGATTTCAACATGACAATGGCCTTTTCTAGGCCTTCCAACGTGTTATTGCTTATGTTGGTTGACTGTTCCCGGTTTGAACCATGTAAACTTGGATGCACTTCACTGACTGTCTGCCCAAAGTCCAATCCAAGTACACCACAGAGCAAATGTACATCATTCACATATCCGAAAACTTTCTGAAGGCGATCGGACTGCAAAAAGGGAATAAAAATTTATCAGGTAATTAATAGAAAGGCTTCAATGCATACCTTATCGTTTTGAAGGGTGTGCAGATGTATTTGATACACTACAGATTGTATACCTTCTCCTTTTGAAGGGTGCGTAGATGTATTTGATAATCATTAAGCCTTCTTGATGACAAATCATTTTCATCCATCGAAAGGGAACTCATGAAAGCATTGTTAAGAATGCTACATCCAGAAATCTCTGTGCTAATTTTTTCAATTTGTGCCCTTATATCCAAAAATTGTGTCATTCTTTCCTCTTTCTTCATCTTCATATCTTCTACCAGTGGTGTGATAGCCAAAAGCTTTTGTTTCAACGATGCTGACCTCTTCTCATTCTGGACCTGAAAATCTTCTGCAATTATTTGGATGAAATAGACAACTCTATAGATCAAGAATATAGGCCTACATGGATGTATACATTAGATGAACACGTGTATTTCCCTGTGTATGCATATAGCTATAGATGCAGTTTGCTCGCAATAGAACTTAGAAAATTGTGTACAGATCACAGTGCAGCCAACCAGATTGAGGAGTTCTATATAACAAAAGAAACATGCCTGAACGTTCCAAGATCTGGCTAATGATCTAACTAAAACAGAACTACATTGTAATATCTAGTACTAATACCTGAAAGAAACTATTTAGAAGAATATGAAATTGACTCAGTAGTCAAAAGCATAAGAAAGGCTTGTCTTTCTAAGAATAATTATGCTGAATTATATTCGAATATTGGGAAATGCCTTGAAATACTTAGTTTACAAAGGCAATATATTTAATTTTTTACCGGTGAATGAATATTAAGTTCCCCAAGAGCAGCCATGAGTGTGGCTAATTCAGCTTCCTTGGCTGCAACAGATTGATGAAGGCGTGCTTTAGCATTTGCAGCCTCGTCGACTTTTCTTTTATAGACTTCCAAGCATTCCCTCTCCAATTCCACCAACATCCTGTCCTTTTCAGTTTCACTCTCGCCAATGTCATTCCATATTTGCTGCGCATAGTATAGCAAAACCAGTTAAGATAACTAAAGGAATTACAGTTTCTTTTCGGGTAAAGGCCTCATTTAATTTAAAAACCTAATTCTGGAGATGACGTTAATCATCATGTTCCGATGTGAATAGTGGGACTATGCCAAGCTTGCAGCCAAGTTAAGAACAGCAAGACCACTTAGCATGAGCGACTAAATTGAACTAAAGCAGTCACCAGTACAACCATCATTAAATGAAAAAAGTATCAACAACAGAAACAGGGAAATGAATAAGAAAACACATCACGTAGAAGAATTACTCAACGCCAACCCATACCTTCCACCGAAAAAGAAAACTCAAATCAACTTCCAAATATTCCTTATGAAAATTGAAGTAATTACAAAAATGAAGCACTTTGCGGAAAATTTATCCAGAATTAAAAGCCCATGTATTGACTACAGTGTTCCTAGAAACAACGTTTGCAACATCACAAAGTCGTCCAAAAGTAAGAATTTGACATAATAAAATTCCCATAGAACCTCCAAATTTAACTTTCTTTTTTAAAGACCCACAATAATAAAAATACTTGGTGTCTTAACCCATAAAAAGAAAAGTAGGAATTGCATCTCAACACAACTCAGAGAACAAAGAAAACTGAGAATGATGAACAAGAAAATTTCTTCCCGAAAATTAACCAACTCTTTACAAAAAGAAAATGAGGAGGCTTATAGTAAATAGGTAGTTTATGACGCTAAAAGAGTCAAAAGGGACCTAATTTCTAGCTCCATAATAGACACTAAAGAAACCATCGATGCTCTTTAACTTTAAGAGGGCAATTTAGATGATAAAGGACAGTAAGCATTCCATGATTACTTAAGTATAAAGTAAATTTCCAAGAAGAGAAAAGAAACCCACTTTTCCTTCTTTCCAAACACGGGACCTTTGCAATCAAGAAAGAGCACACTAGACAATACAAAAGAGGACAGAGAAAGACCTGAAGCTCTCTGAGTAAAGCGTTGCAGGTATTGCTTGTACGCACACAAGCTGTAGTTGGGCTACCAATAGCCAGCATTTTCACAAATCTTGCTATCTTTTTTTTTCCCCCCTTTCTTCTTGTCTAGAAATTCTGGAAAGCGTAGCTCGAAACAATAACCTTTTGGGCCACAAACAAAACCAACATTAAGAACCAAAAGAGACTTTATTGAGCTACTCTCTCTCAGAAACAGAGAATTCCACTACTAAATCCCAGCCAGCAACATTAGCTCAAAAGTAAAGAATTAGAAAGAGAAAGAAGCATTTGGTAAAAAGTCCAAACCAAGAAACTAAAGAGACATCGCTGGGAACAACCTCAGATCTGAACCTCAAATAACACCAACTCTCTCTCCCTCTCTCTCTGCTCCAAAACAAAGCTCACTAATTTAAAATATCCAAAAGAAAAATAAAAGAAAAGGTAGACACCAAAAGGATCTGAAGTGGGTAAAGCTCAATTATTTCATTTCAACCAAGTTAAAAAGAAAAAAGAAAGGGAAATGATTGGGAACTTTAAAAACAGGGATTAATCTGAAAAGCTATGCAAAGACAAAAACAGAGGACCCAGAGAAAGGAGGTTATAGACTAAACAATGTTCCAAAATTTAGTAGCAGAGAAAGGAGGTTGTAGACTAAACAAAGTTCCAAAATGTAGTAGCAGGAGGGATTAATCTGAGAAGCTATGGCAAAGACAAAAACAGAGGACCCAGAGAAAGGAGGTTATAGGCTAAACAAAGTTCCAAAATGTAGTAGCAGGTAAGCAAGTAACTGACACAAGCAAAGGATCTTTCTTTCTCTGCAATAAATCACACATTTACTTACTATTTCTTTCTAGTTTCTATGGCTTCCCTTCTCTGCCCCACTGTAAGTGAAGTGGTAGATGAGACTTTGGGTTGAAAGCTTTGAGAGAGTACATCCATGGTTTCTAACAAAATATTGTAAAATAAATAGCAAATAATACGTTGATACACATCTCCGAATCGCGTGTATAACACTTCCGAATTAAAAACA
The DNA here is from genome assembly GCA_024582655.2 of Erythroxylum kunthianum. NCBI lineage: Eukaryota > Viridiplantae > Streptophyta > Magnoliopsida > Malpighiales > Erythroxylaceae > Erythroxylum > Erythroxylum kunthianum. Next base: position 481,838 of record JANIMX020000093.1, read on the forward strand.
GCGATTAGTTGTCACGTGGACTCTTGACGCGTGCGTTAAGAACTTGTTAATATGGCTGACTCGTGTAGCTGTCTAGACGTCGGAGTTGAAAGCCAAGACAATTTTGATTGTTACATCAATTTCTGCTCCTTTTCTTAAAAGCAAATATCCGTTTTCTCAGAGCTACTTTCTCTTCTTTTTTTTCTGTCCAGCAATTGGATGGATGACGATCGAATTGAACGGGAATTTTAAAATTACATTACACATTTTTAATACAGTACCAAAATAGTCTTAATACATGATATTTGTTCCTAAGGTCCCAATCCCACAACCTTTGATCATTTTCGACCTATTGCTTACTGCAATACCATCTACAAAGTCATATCTAAGGTGCTGTCAGCTAGGATCAAACCTATTTTGCTGAAGCATGTTGACAGCTCTCAAGGTGCTTACACTACATGGAGATCGAATGGAGACAACATCTCATTGGTTAAGAATCTTTTCAAGCAGTATGATAGGAAGAGAGGACACAAGATATGTGATATGAAAGTGGACTTCTAGAAAGCATACGACGAGCTAGACTGGAAATTCATTTCTAACAGAAGCTTATAGATTCCCATTTAGATTCACAACCCGGATACACCAATGCCTGTCCACTTTTAGTTTCAACATTGTGGTGAATGGTGAACCTTCCAAATCAATCAAACCCAAGAAATGAATTAGACAAGGTGACCCTCAAACGCCCCAATATTCTCTGCGAGGGACACCGGGTCGTTACAGTAGCAGAAAATACAGAGAAACAAAAACAAAACAAAACAAAACAAATATTGGGGCGTCAAAGGTGTACATTGTTCTTACAAAATATTGCTCCTTTACAAAAGATGATCAAAAGTATTTACAACAAAAAAAGGGTAAATATGTCAACACTTTTACATACAGAAAATCTAAAACAAATCATTTGGCCTTTGCGGATTTACTTGTCCCTGTTGTGGTTCCCTAGCTCCTTGACCTATACGGAGGAAAACCTCGTGCTAAGCTTACAAAGCTTAGTAGGAAAGTAACAAACACACATAACCGAAAGAAAAGCAAAAACAAAACTATGTTGATGCAAAGCAGAATTAATATCATATTCAGAACATAAATACAAAACTCGTATGACAGAATTGCTTAAGAGCACATTTTCAAAATACATTCATATTCAGAAAACAGTAAATAGAAAATAAGCCTGCTAATCCTTTATCAGAATTGATAACGAGTCTAAAATTAGGAGATATCATCGGTATCAAACAGGAGAGACTATCGTCTCAAAACATGAGAAACTTTACATCTCAAAATAGGAGAGACTTTCATCTCGATGCCGAAATGTCGCAGGAGACATTGAAATCCTGACACCGAAGTGTCACAGGAGCAACTACGGACCCTTCTAGGCATGCCTATTTACCGACATCTAGGACTAAGCAGGCAAAAATCAAATCACAATGTGTTTATCATATTTAAACATGTCATCACACTCAATTTCATTCAATGGGTATGCCCATATGATCAATTTAACTAAATTCAAACAAACACCTAAATATTTAACCGGACTGATTTGAACAACAAGCTTATAGAGCCTTTTTGACTCAAAAATTGACTTGTTAGGCGATGAGCCCAACTGACCAATTCTTCCCCTATGTCCAACCTTTCTATCGCCACTGAACTCATATTTTTTCGAGACACTATACCAAAAGATATAAGCAGAACATTATGATTTGGTTGAAACAAATCCTTACACAAAAGTGAAAACCAAGACAAACCTTGTTCTTGGTTTTTCA
>JANIMX020000093.1:529881-543850 GCA_024582655.2 Erythroxylum kunthianum
AATAAAAATAGTCGAATTAATAATAATAAGAATAATAAGAAGTAGAAAATTAATAATAATAAAAATAAGTATAAGGATATTTTAATTTTTTATTAATTATTTTTTTATTATTTTAAGTTTATATTATTAAAGCAAACACTAGCATAGAAATTATTTAACAATAAATCAAACAATGTAATATTCGTTATATTTTATTTCTTATCTATTACGGTTTTTAAACGAAACAGGCATCATACTTTTTCGAGCCATCATCTCGTACAATACAACTTGATGTTGATGCCCTAGCATCTTTTTTTTTAATAATTCGAAATTATTCAATAAAGTCAACAACGTTAATCTACAACAAGTTGAAGGTCGTTGACTTTTTGCAAAATTCATATTCACCTTGCCTTGTGGCTTGTGTAATGTATATGTCCATAATCATCAACCTAATGTATGATTCTCTATCCCACTTTGTGTTTTATCTATAGTTAATTATCTTTTACTTCACTATCCCACTTTGGCAGCCAAAATTGCACTCCCACGTTTGGATTGTGATATGGCCTTAAGAGTACTTATAAGTAAGGAATAACTTTTACCTTGTAAATTAATTTTTGGGGTTGAGTTAAACTCTAGTCCAAATTTTAACATGGTATCAGAGCTTATCATAGATCCGTTGGGCCACCAACAGATATACAGTCCTGCAAACTTCACGCTTAAAATATCCAGTCCTGAGCTTGAGGGGGTTGTGTTAGAATCTCACATTGAATAGTAATATAACCTTAAGAGTGCTTATAAGGAAGGGGCAACCCTTATCCTATAAGTTAATTTTGAGGTTGAGTTAAGCCCTAGCTCAAATTCTAACATGCACATATTCTTTGATTATGATCTTGATGCTAGGAGTTTTATATATAATTAATTATATTGGACAATTATTCCCTTCTTTTTATAATATTGTTTAATTATCAAAAAATATCTCTTTCATATTTCTTTAAATTTTATAAAAAAGATGAAAATTAACAAAAATTGTAATAATTAATAAATACTATAAAGATAATTAATAATTTTCAAAACATGAAAACTAAAATTAAATAAAAAAAAGGTCAAACTAAAACTAAAGAGATATTAATGTATTTAATCCTTTTTATAAATTTTTTATATCCTGAACAGCCAAAAGAAGTCTGCACATGAATGTCATAAATAACTTGTGCTTTCTACGCGAATTAAGCATTTTTAGAAAAGACAACTATCGTATAATTCACTTAGAACTCACCACTCTCTTTTCATTTTGTAGGTTTATATATATATATTAGATCATCACCACCATAACAACCGAAGTACTCAAAAGTAAATATATGACGAGTATTAGAAAATAATGGATTTTTGGTAATTTAAGACATAATAATTTATTGATTAAATTGAAAATTTGAATAACAAATTATGGATTTGTATTCTACTCTATGAGATCTTTAAAAAGGTATATTATGTGCTCAAAATGGTTGAGTGATGAATGAGAAAATGAACCTCAAAGTCACTATGGTAGTAAGTTGTTGAGAAATAAAAGGAAAACTTCAAAACACAAATCTCACATTGCTTATGAGTAAGGATGTGGAATTGTTTATAAGTTGAGACCCTTGCTATGGGCTTGTGAATAAGTAAGCCAAAAGGCTCTCTTTTGTGCGCGCAGGGGGTGCAGATCCAATTCCCTCGGGTTAGAGACGCACCCGCACGACGTGGGCGACGCGAAATGTCCGAACAAGTTGGGCCGCCCATTAGCTTAATTTTTATTTCTCAACGGATCCTACCTTTCGAAAATATTCCAGGTCCATTAATCATGACAAAACCCTAATCCTCTCCTATAAATATTTGTTAATCTCGTCAGTCGGGAATAAGCCGCACACAAGAATTACTCGAAAAACTCTCTCTCTCTCTCTCAATTCTCATTTTTGGTACGGTTCGGTTCGTGTCTCTCACTGTGGTGCTACCGTACGAGACTCTCGTTGTTGTATCCTGGGAGATAGACGTCCGTGTTTGTCAAGTACCGAGGAGAGGACGAATCTATCTTAAGGAAACTGTTTTCAACATGCCTCAACGTCTTCGGTTTCAAATTGTTTCCTATCAAGTTTACGACTTATTGTTTTTTCTGGTTTATTATTTCTATTCTTTTTGGATTATATTTCGATTTGCTTTGTCAGATCTAACAATAATATACAAATCTCATCCTCTAAGTAGCTTCTAACCTGTACATATGGCTGCTTAATTACTAAGGATAGTTTGGAGTAATAATTAATGTTTTCTTTAAAACTTTTATTGATAATCTATAGTTTTACTTAAATTTTAAATTGATTATGTTAGGAGCTATTCCTTCGTTTACTGGAATGCTTTAATTTTGAATACTTTATGTGCTTTTAGATTTAGGATATGGAGTTATGCTCTTAAATTTAATTTTCTCCTTCTTTACCTATTTTCATGGAAATTTGAATAAAAATAATTACATTTATTTTGTTATTTTCTTAAAATGGGGATTGTTTTAGTGACAATGGGATGGTCATTCGAACCGATATAATAAAGAGAATATGATATAAACAAAAAAAAGTATCTTAAATGATTGAATTTTGTCATATAAGATTATTTATTATCAAATACTATACTAATGAAATATACTATTGAATTAACATTTATGTTTATCCAAAATATTATGAACGTATGAGAGAGAGAGAGAGAGATATCTTAGTACTTATGTAAGTTAAATAAAAAGAATTAATCAAAATTACCAAAATAAGAGTTAATTTTTATTTATCTTATAAATTCCATATTATTCCTCTCTATTAATTTCTTTAATGAATAAATAGAATAAAATTTTCAAATATAGATATTTTTCATGATCTTTATCTTTAAAAAAATTAAAATATGATAAAAAAGTTTGCTAGAATAGTAAGATGGATAATAATGGAATTTTATTTGAGTTAAGTAGTATTACATATAGTTATACATATTTTAAATAATCATATTTATACACATTTTTATTTAGTTTGATAAATAAAATTTTACATATATTAATACACAATAATACTTATTAATTAATTTTTATATTACTTACTTATTTTTATATGTTTTAAAGAGAGATGTTTTGTCTTCTTTTTTTTTCTCTCTCTAACATCCAAGCAATAAATACACTATATATTTAAGTAAAAATAAATTATTTTCTTTGATTTCCTTATAGAGAAATTAGAAGAATCTATGTATAAATTCATATAATCACATAATTTTATAATTCCACATGAATATTATTGAACGGCCTAGGATCAACTATAAACTTGTATAAATGAGGATAATCTAGAAATATATTTATTTTTACTATCCATTTTTTTTGAAAAAGTTAAATGTGTATTAGGCCTTAAAGGCAGTCAAAGATTACAATATGTACAACACTTGGTGCATTCACAAGGTAAGTACCAAAAAATAGCAACATATACAATCACCAAGATATGTTACATCAGATATTCCATACAGTTCTTAAATATTGGAGTTGTGTATTAATCTACCTCTGTAGGCTTATTTGCATTCTGATATTCTCCTGTAATTGTTTAATGAATTGCTCCTTTGAAGTTATTTTGTCCTGAAATGTCCTTAGATTATGTTCATCCCATATAGCTGTAATCATTGTAGATAACACTATCCAAAAGTACTTTTTAACTATGCTATTTTTGAACTTTAGTAGGTTCATTGGGCTCCATTGTAATCCTCTAATGTTAGTGCTAGACAGACATCTCCCACTTAAGTCATCCCATATCTCTTCACATAAAAAGCACTGAAAGAACAAGTGTTTTGAGGTTTCTTCTGCAGCTTTACACAGACAACATCAATTGATCAAGTTATTGTGTCTCATTTTTTTCATTGGTTTTTAGCTTCCCTTTGAGTGTTAACCATAAAGTGATTGCAACTCTCGGTGATATATAGCTCTTCCATATGTGCTGGCTCCATGGTATATCGGGTAGATGATCAAACATCCACTTCTTATATGCACTGATAGTGAATTCACCATTCTGAGTATGTTTCCATATGTATATGTCGTGTTATGAGATGCATTTAGTTGTACTTATTTTAGCTAACAAGCTAATTGGAATAGTACCTTGATTGAGCTTCTCTTTGTCAGCTAGGACCTCAGCAATTATGGAATTTCCAGGTATGATTTTCCTTAATGAATCAATTGGTTGATGCTTCATAAGGGAACCTACTGTTAACCAATTGTCATGCCAGAAATTCGCAGTTCTCCCATCCCATATTAAGGCTATGAATTCATTACTACATTTTTCTCTCTGCCTGAGAATTTCCTTAAGTGTTGTGGAGGATAGATGTGAATGTTTCATAGCCTAGATGATTCTCCCTTTAATGTAATATTCATGGATCCATTTACTCCATAGTGACTTCTTGTCATTCATCAGTCTCCAGAGTCTATGTGTGAGCATTATTGAGTTTATGGTCTTGATAGAATGAATGTCAAGTCCACCTTTAACTCTAGGTGTACATAACTCACCCATATGATCACGACTCTGCAATGTCCTTTCTTACTGCCATTCCATAGGAATTTGCTAAGTAACCTATCGATGGTCTTTACAACAAGTCTATAAATGTTTAGGTGAGCAACTTAGTATATGATCATTGCATTGAGTGTTGAGTTGATAAGCTGAATTCTCCCGGCTTTGGGTATATGCCTTGAGCTCCATGAAGAGATTCGAGTTTGTAATCTGCTTTTCATAACTTCGTAATCACTTAATTTCAACCTGTTTGGGGCAATAGGGATGCCAAGATATATCATTGAAAATTGATGCCTTTGAAAACCAGTGATGAAGGTTATAGTTGCTTGAATGCTCTCATCGCTTTTGGAAAAATATATACAACTCTTAGTACAATTCACTTCCATCCCCGTGAGCCTCTAAAATATTTTAAAAGACTTCATGAGTGCATCTACAGAAACTGCATCAGCTTTGGAGAGTAAGATTAAATCTCCTTCAAAACAAAGATTGGTTAGTTTATATTTTTTTCATTTAGAGTGATACTTTTACTGTTTTGTTCTCTGGACCACTTTCTCCATGATTCTATGCATGCTCTCCATCACCAAAGAGAAGATGTATAGGGATAAAAGGTCAACCTACCTGATTCCCCTGTTGCTCTGAAAAAATTTGGTTGGTTGTCCATTAATCAAGATGCTTAGAGATGAGGATTTAATGCACTGCATAACCCAATTTATGAATACCTCTGGAAACTCCATTGCCTGCAATAGGTTATGAACAAAGTTTCAATCTACATTGTCATATGCTTTTCTAAGGTCGACTTTGACACAACAATTAAGTTTATTTTTCCTCTTGGAATAACCTTCTATGAGTTGTTGAAGTATCAAGATATTTTCGCCTATCACCCTATTAGGAATGTATGATCCTTGGTTCCAGCTAACATACTTATGAATCACCCTTTTGAGTATGTAAGCTAAGATCTTGGAAATGATCTTATATAAGGTGTTATAGCTGGAAACTGGTCGAAAATCAGAGAAGAGGTGATGAATGTTTTATTGATTTCTTTGAGCATCACTCCTCTTTCAAAGAATTCTAGCACTGCTTTAGTTACTAGTTCTCCAGTGATGTTCCAAGTTTCTTTGAAGAAGTAGTTGATGAAGCCATTCAGGCCTGGAGCTTTGTTTGGATGTAGCTGAGTTAGAGCTTGCTTGATCTCCAGTGTTGTAACTGGCTGAGCAAGCATTGCTGCATCTTTTATTAAAATTATGTTCTGCATGAATACTTGTACTGCTTGTGTAGTTGAGTGAGCCTCACTCGTCTTAGACATTACCTCTTTGAAGTACTCATATGCTCCTTGAGCAATCTGATCTTGTGATTCTAGCATTTTACTATTGGTTTCCAGTGACATTATTTTATTTCTAGCTTTCCTAAAGACTAAACCTATTGAGTTTCTATCTCCATGCTTGATCCACTCAATTCTGGCTCTTTGTCTGCTCAAAGAGTAATCATATTCAAGTGCTTTGGTGTAGTTTTGTAGCTCAGCTCTTTCTCTACTGTTCAGTTCATTGTTATTAGGATCTATAAGCAGTTGAGCATGTGTTTGTTTTGGTGTTTCTCTGGCGTGGTTTAGAAGGTGATGGGTATTGCCAACATTCTGCTTGAACAAAATCTTCATCTTTGCCTTGATCAGTTGCAGATTCTTAACTAATTTAAATTGCTTTGACCCCTATACTTGAATGCTCAGAGCTTTGCATAGTCCTTCTTCAAACCCTGCTAACTGCATGAGAAAATTATTGAATCTAAAAGGATGAGCTCTTCTATTTGCACCAAGTATTATCAGTATATGAGAGTGGTCTGAGCTGAGATGGGTTTTGAATGTAGAGTAGCAGCTTAGAAATTTGGTCATCTAGCTCAAATTAGCTACTGCTCTATCTAGTTTTTTTTCCTTATGAGATTGCTACCCTCCAGCTTATTGGACCAAGTGTAAAACACACCTCCACTCGGAATATCAACACGTTGAATTACGTCCATACACTCAAAACACACCTCCATTAGGAATATCAACACATTGAGTTACCTCCATACACTCAACCAGATCTCTACAAGGACTTGTACTGGCCCTACACCCATCTAATCCATTAGCTCTGAGAATAGTGTTGAAATCAATAGACAATAGCCAGGGGGAAGTTATAGTACCAGCTAGCTCTTTAATATGATTCCATAGGGAACTCCTTTGATACACACTATCCATTTTTATTTGAGTAAGTCGCTGAAAACTTTAAGTAAGCTCGTCTACTTTCATACAAGCAAGTGTAAGTTTTGATTGTTCTTAACAAAAATTGCTTAAAATGATATCAACAGGATCTTTTGCCTTTCTTAATACATAGCTCTCCTAATGGGTAAGAGAAAATTGTATATCCATGGTCATTCCATCATAAGTCCTATAAAAAACCAACCCATGCTTATAAATTTCATTTTATTATCTTTTATACTAGATTATATTTTAATTTTCTTAGTCTTAATTTTTTGTTATCTTTTAGATGCGATCAGATTTTAATTCTTTTAGTCTTAATTTTTGAAAATGTGTAATTAATAAATTTAAATTGTACTTCTTAAAAATATAAATAATGTTATATAGATAAATAAATCATATATTCTTAAATAATTATTACCAGTGATTAACTCATATAAGATATATAATCTAATCAATAATGGATTATGAATTTCAAATTGAAACTATTGTCTTATTGAGTAGAGGAAGATATTAAATAAAAATGAATTAAAATCTCTTGTATAATACTTGAATAGTTTTATATGGCACATAGAAGGATATGGTAATTCTTCCCCCAAGTAAAGAAGCCGCTATTCCAAATACGTAATTACTTCTGATTGTTTTAGGGTGAAATTGAATCAAAGCCCCCATGTGTTTCAGCCTTTTTAACATTCGTTTAATATTGTTACATAGCATTAGTTGCAGGGGTACGTAAGAAGATTAGTCTCTTCCTACTTGTAACTCAGGTAACAAAACTTCATCTTCTTCTTCTTCTTCTTTATGCTTTATTAAATGGAAAGCTAATAACTCTCTTCTAATTGACAGATGGAATCCAAGATGAGAAGATAAGGGTAACAATAACAACAAGAGAAGACCCATCACAACTTTATAGAAGAATAAGGTAGACGTGTGGTAGACCCTACAAAGAAGGTGATCCCAGAGATTTGTCGGCAAGGGAAGTCTTAACCTTTTTGCCTGTGTTTCACAATTAAAAGGCTTGTGATTGGAATCTTTACAACCTTTTATTATCCTTGACAACGTAGCTACATATCATAACTTAATTAATTAAGGTGTTGAGAGAGCAAGTTTTAATTCATAATTCGCACAATAAATAACTTTTATCCAATTAATGAACTGTCCAAAAACACTCGCTGCAAATTAAATAATCACTCCCCTCTGTCCATATTGTACCTATTAGTATAAGGAAAACATGCTCCAGAATCTCTGACTGTTTCCACGATATCCTCGTCTTTGAAAGCTGTCAAGAACTTGGTAATTGCTTCCAACAACCTAATAAATATGCGTTGTTGACTAGTAGCACATAAGCAGACAAATCTATCTACAGGTAATCTTGTAGTAATAAATAGAACGCACTTGAAAGACCATGATTATTAATGATCACAGTACTGAAGAAAGTCAATGCTAAATGTACACATAAAAAAGGAAATATGTTAAGCTTGTATCAAACGCAACTTATTTGAAGGGTTAGTAAGCTTTAAGAGACGTAGAGAAGAGCTTTACACCTTGCATTCTCAACTAATGAAATTACTGATGGTTAATCAAATCACAATCAGAAACTAGATAGGATAGCTGCAATTACAGTTGAGGCTAGGAGTTGTTAATGTATATTCTTTCTTAGAGACAATGGAGGAGAAACTAACATTAGCAAAAACAAAGACGAAGAAGCAAGAGGGAAATGAAATAGGTACCAGAAAGAATAATTTATAGCACATTATTGACAATATGGAAACAGAAAGGACCCAACAACTGAGCAGTGCATGAAGATGACTAATATTGGCGGATGGAAATGGTGGGTCCAAACTATTATTAAAAATTTCTTATCTGTGGATAAAGACGACCAAGACTCATAACTTGCAGTCACAGCACAGACAGCCTGTTGGAGATCGATTCCCAATCCCAATCCCAATCCCTCCAAACAAATCTTTAATCATTAGCCATTCATGGCATTAACACACGTGTGATTTATTTTACTCCAATCAAACACTCCATAACCCCAAAGTGAGAAATCTAGGGTTATTTAAGGAGCAGCCAAACCAAAGGAGAATCAATCTTTTATCCAAAACCACTCTTTGGTAATGAACAAACAGAGTTGGCACGAATGCTTCGGCTTTCTTCCTTCACTTTTTACCCACAAATTACCAACTAAACATCACATAATTATACCTTTGCCAGAACTAAACAAAATTATAGAAGGTAGAAGTTAGTTGTTACATATATAACGCTGCCAACCAAAGCTTGCTCCCTAGCTACTCCTATGCTAAACCTCTAATTCTCTTTTATAGACACAACAACTATATAGCAATATGTTTTTGAACCATATATGGTGTTACATTCGGTGGATGCATGTATTGAATGCACGTCTTTGTCGGCTTATTTGACTTTGGTTACAAATCCACAAAGAGTTCTAGGGTTTAGTTAGGTCCACTTCAAATATTTATTTGATGTCAAATTCAAAAAGAAAGACCAATACCTGTGATTTCGGATACTGTGTACAGATTGTGGTCCAACAAGAAAAAATATGAACCCAAACTGGATATAGAAACAACCGAGTCGAATGAGGATCGCTGCAACTTATAACTAGCAGTAGAACTTGGCTTCCAAACCAATAATATTATATCCCAGAAAATCATATTGTATGGACTATGGACCCCTACAGGCGACAGCTAATAGCTGTAATAATTATAAATAGCAGTCAATCTGTTGGCCAAGTATCAAATTCACAGGGAAAGAGAATGTCTTTTTCCATAAACTTGGTAAACAACTTGTCAACAATGACATACAACGGAACACATTAAGGCCTTCAATAACCACTGATATTTTATGGTAATATGTCACGTAGGCACAGATCTACACCCATTATTACAGAGAAGATGACTTTCCACTAAAAGCCCCATTTCATTTGTATAAAGTAACTGTCGAGGAATTAACTGTCAGTAGCCAAACAAAATCAATACACTACCATAATCGATATGAAGATACGGTAGATATAGACTGATATATTTCCTTTTGGATCATGATTTTCCTTCTCTTGAAAAATGAAAATAGAGATATTTGTTAACAAGAACACTCTCCCTGCATGTATATAATTAATCTTGGAGCAAAAGCTTCAGATTGGTACCTACCTATATAGGAAGATTGGATACATAACTTTTCTGAAAGAACTGCATGTTGTAATTAGCTACTGTTTCCATTACTTGACCATGCAACCACTACCATCTCCTCCCAAATGGTTGGCACTCCCATCATCACAGCTACCATGTACCACAATATACACATAAAGGTTTTCTAACTCTTCCAACATTTTCTTTAAGTCATCCGCAGCATTTTCTTGATCAGCGTATAAATGCTAAGACTCCCGTTGAATGAATAAAATGTCGTGTCTGCAGTCTCAAAATTACAGAAAAACAAGAAAATGCTGTTAGTATCCAGCCAAAGTTCATTTGATCCATTTGCCTTAAACCTAACCTAGTGTGTGCACACTACGAAAAGTTGCCAATTTCTTTGCCACCTGTTTTATGTATAGATTTTTTCTTCGTAAACGATTAAATCTTCAGTTGGGTATCTTTTCCTTATTGATTTAGGGTCTTAGGTGTTCCTTCACCAATGTTCATATTATTTGGTGTCAGAGCCAAACTCCTTGAATCAGGTTACATCTATCCTTGTGTTTGTTTTCTTGTTCAATCCTGCTTGCTTTTGTTTTCTTATTCTCGTGTCTTTGAATTTTCAGTATATAGTTCCTTGGCCTCTTGTTTTCCCTTTAGCCAAAATTACATCAGAATTTGTTCTATTCATCTATTTTCCTTTAGTTTAAGTTGTTTATCTTCAATTGCTGCAGATTATCACGTCAGCCTTAGTTTGTAGGGGGGTTATGAACACATATATCAATTTTTGCATAAAAACTGGATTTTTGTTTGCTCTTATACGAAAAATAGCCCAACCCAATGACTCGGAACTCAAAAACTATGGACACATAGATTATCGTGATTCAAATTTCATTTTCTTGTGATTGTGTATCACCAGAGTATGTAACAACTTAAAAGGAGCTCTACTAATATACTGGTGAATTAGCTTCTCGTATTTTGCAAGAGGTTTCTTCCACCAAATTCACTCTATTTCCCACAAGTTGACAAATACTTCAGTAAATCACGAAGAAAACAAAACAAACTTCAAATGGTGTAGAACAACGGCTGCATATGATGTATTAACTTATATTGTGGCTGCATATTGTGTACTCTCACTTGGTGAAAACGCTGACTCCTGCGTTTTGACCAAGTGTGCTGCAACTGGTGTATTAATTTGGCTGCAGAATTATACCAGCTTCACGTTTGAGAAAAAAAAAAACCCCCCATAGTATCTAAGGTGTGGTTTCTTGTCTCTGTTTTTCCTATTTCATGCTGGAGATAAGACAACAGAAATCTTTCACTGGTTGGGCTTCTTGGTAATGCACCATAAATTTGTCCGAGGCAATAACACTGTCTGACGCAATAAGCGCAATAGACATTCACACCAAAAGACTACAAGTTACATTGACCAAACGAAGAAATGGAAACAAGCGTGTAGTCTAACAAGCCCTACAACAAGATACAACTGCCTTTCGTCTTCAACGTTCTATAACCTAACTTTTGCCTAGACTTCAGCTCCATGATTACTTAGGTGGAGTTTTCCTCCCAGTTAACAGGTGACAGAACAGTACTTGAAATTGATCTAGCCACTTCCATCAAGTTGTCCTTCAGAAAGAAGATGTGCCATATATTGCTGCAATGACAATTGAGGACAAGATAAGCCTCAGTTAATCCACACTCCATTAACGAACTTAGTGCTCTACTTTATCATATTAGGAGGGTACTGAATTGCAAATAAGGAACCAAATAGTTAAATGCATGGATGCCTTTGCCAGCAAAGTTTTTTCTTTTTAAAGTTAACAAACATCTCAGTAATTCCTCTCAGTGATTATAATTGGCAAAACCTTCCGCTTCAACTATAGAACTGTTTAGAAAGCTTAGAGTTCACATAAATTTGATATAATGATGAATACAAGTATCTTTCCTTCTCTGTCAAAGCAAAAGGAACCAAACACATTTCAGGCATACATCCAACAATGAAAATTTTCCAAACAACCCCTGCTTAATAAACAGAAATAAACAAGTACAATGAAGAGGAAACTCAAGTACTTCCGGCACCTTTTTCCAACACCACGTGATTACTAACTTCAATACAAAAAAACAACTTAGTAAAACAAAACTTAAAAGTATTAGGTAGCTGCACCAAAAGTAGGTAGATCAAAATCTCGCAATTTTTCAGCAGTTGAAAGTTTATTGTAAAAATCTTTTAGCCACTTAGAGGCAAAATAGAAAACCATTGACGCTTAGGAACTTGTGCAATAAGTTTCTTTGATTTAGTAATGTAAACTTGTAATAAAAGGAAATTGGCAACCAATGCAAATTGCTAGGACCAAACTTTTGAAATGACCAATAGTAAATCTATCTACGTTTACTATATACATGTTGATACAACTTACAGAATGATAAGCATAAGGTGATTTTCCTTGTCGTTCAAAATGTTTAGCCATGATACAAAACTCAATTGGACCCCATTCTTCTGATTCAAAGCAATTTCCAAGAGCTGCTTTATATAACTACAAAATGACAACAAAACCATCCCAACCAAACTCCATAAATGCCAATTAGATAACAAACACGGCATCCATCTACATATCAAAGCCTTGAATACAGACCTTAGCTGTGTCAGTTAACACCTTACTTCCAGCAGGGTAAGATGCGTAGAATTGATCAGCTTTAGAGAAACCAGCTCAAGTTCTGTGAAGAGTTATCAGTGAGATACAACTCTCGAAGAGCTAGAATTGCAAAAGAAAATATAAAATATTGTGGATAAATAAAAAGGTGAGAGACAGAAGGAAAAAGATATAATGGATGGATGGACTGGTTAGCAAGAACCAGAGAGAAAACAGATGAAATCCCACCAAAGAAATGATGCTGTCAAGTAGGAAATACAATCCAATGCCAAATGAGTTAAATGTTAAGCCTAATCACGATGCAAAATCATGAAAAAGCCACCAGAAGGAAAGGGAGATGAATTTCATAAATGAAAATGAAACCCAAGAATGAGATTAGGAACTAAGTTGGAGATTGAAATGAACTTACGTATTGATAGTATAGGAGAAACTCACAAAAGCTACACCAAAATAGATGCCAGTATAGGATACTATTCTCCGAAACTTTTGTATCTTGAGAATGTCTTTGAAACCACCGTAGATATCATAGAGTATCATGATCACCTGGAGCCATAAAGTTATAGTCGATGCATTTCATCAACAACTTGAGTGTAATATAGATAGGACTTGCAATGTAATAGACAACTTATAGAATCCAATCAAGTAGGTATAATTACATGCATAATTAATCAAACATATAATCAAATACCTCGGCTGCAATTTGCTTTTGATGTTCCAAACGCATAAGAAAAATGCTACTTGCAAATAAAATGCTCTAGCATACTGGACATTTAACACCACCCACTTACTAGAAAGCAATATCCAGTTTGACAGATGACAGGAACCAACATGAACATCCCCTTTTGTACTTTTTAGAAGTTAATTTTTCATAATGAGGCAACAGATGTAAAGACTTGTTTTACTTTATGCTCAACTAAGTTAAGGAAAATTCCCATAATACACCAAGCGTACTTTCATAAACATAATCACAAGAATATTACAGATCACTAACTAATCCAGAGAAAATAGTTCATCGAATGACCAATACTTTTCTCAAACAGTAAACCATAACCCAAAAACTCACATATCTAACCTAGTGTTTCTAAAACCATTTTGCATTAAAAGGAAAACACCGTAAACAACAATAAAAAAGAAAAGATAATGAATTAGAATCTTGCAAACAATAAAAAAGAAAAACTCACATATCAAGGAATTTGTGATATGTTGAAATAAATAAATTCGTGGAAGCGTCAATTCGAAACCAAAGAAGCCCTAAATTAAAATAAAGGCAAGTAAAGAAATACCCTAGAAAACCAGATCTTTACTTTTCTTTTCTTTTTCGTCAGTCCTCAAATCCACCAAATCTCTTTTCTTCTCTTTTTCGAAACAATCCTAGCAAAATCAAGGCGTACACACCACGGTTTTCCATCTTGAAAGAAACCAATTTTGTTT
>JANIMX020000093.1:855887-866057 GCA_024582655.2 Erythroxylum kunthianum
CCCCGACTACCCTGTCGAAGTGACCATAAGTCAATTCGCATAGGTATGAGCCAATTCTAACAGAGTTTAATTTTTATTAAGGGTCGTTTAGGCATCTTACATGAAAATTGGGTATAAGTGTAATAAGTTTGTTTGAGTGACTGTAAACGTTTTTTACCAAAACGTGGC
Organism: Erythroxylum kunthianum; assembly: GCA_024582655.2. Lineage (NCBI taxonomy): Eukaryota > Viridiplantae > Streptophyta > Magnoliopsida > Malpighiales > Erythroxylaceae > Erythroxylum > Erythroxylum kunthianum. The sequence continues at coordinate 856,056 of JANIMX020000093.1, forward strand.
TAAAAACGAATGAACACATTTGCACGTGATTGATTATGAACTCGTCCCTTTTAAATATCTAGGATCAATCATCCAGAGCAGTGGAGAGATTAATGAAGACATAGTTCACTGGATCAAAACACGGTGACTTAAATGGAGAAGTGCATCAGGAGTCCTGTGTGACAAGAAGATATCACTAAAGCTTAAAGGTAAATTTTATTGTTCAACGATTAGACCAGCCATGCTCTATGGAGCAGAGTGTTGGCCCATTAAACAATTGCATATTCTTAAGCTAATGGTGATGGAAATGATGATGCTCCGTTGGATATGCAATATTACCATATGAGATAAAGTCAGGAATGTGATGATAAGAGACAGAGTAAAAGTAGCTAATATTAGTGACAAATTAAAGGAGACAAGACTTAGGTAGTTTGGACATATTAAGGGAAGACAACTTTTCTACTAATTAGGAGTAAGACTGTGTACTATTAAGACCTCCCCAAATCCCGCTTAATAGCAAGATCTCTATTAGGTGTTGTTGTTGTAGAAATTTATACAAAATTTGTGACTTTTACATGGATATTATAGTATAGTATTTTCTATATTTCTTCAACCTTAGTTAAGGTAAATTTTATCTTTATCATCATTAAATTTGTACTAATTGATTTAGTTCATATAGTTTCAATTATTAAACTAAAAATTTGAAAAGAAAATTTTGTGTGATATGTTAGTGGTGGTCATTAATACTCATGATAATTAATAGATACTCATCGGTCTCATAAAATTATATAAATTTAATAAAAATTCTATTTTTTAAAATAATTAAAAGATAATTTATTATTAGTTTTTAATTTTATTATAGGACTCGTTGTAAATAACCATAACCCGCCGGGGTAAGTTATGTCCAAATTAAAAGGATCGAGCAGTGTAGGTCTCTAAAGGGGTTTTAGCCCAAAATCTGCAACTTAGCCTGTCGTGCCTAGCTTCTTCTTGTGTTGCGAAACCTATCATTCGTCCACTGCCTTGGCGATCTGAAATGATTAGAAAAGGGGTGTATTGGTAGGCGTAGGAGTAGTGGGCTAGAAGAACTTAAAGTAGTAAAAATATGGATCAAAGCCAGAGGTCAATAGCGGTCGCTGCTGTTTCTCGTGGTTACCACTTCCACCCCGCTCGTCCCGCCATTATCGATCTCTTTAACCTCTACTTGGGTGTAATTTACTCCTATTACCACTTCAGTTTGCATCTCTTTGTCCGCTTATCTTTGATAGTTAATTCACTTTGTTTCTCTTTTTGTCTGGCAGAGAAGCAACCGCCAGAAACCTGATGATTCTATTCGTGAACCACCGTTAGTCTCTCTCTCTCTCTCTTAGTGTGTGTTTGTTTTCATGTTTCTGCGCGCTATTGTATTTTTTTGTTTTTGTTTTTATCATTGTTGCTGGGCTAATTCTTCAATTTTCTCTACAGCAACAGGACACAAAAGCGTGTACTTGCACCTAACACAGACCTTCCTCCTCGAAATGACCAATTTCTTTCGGATTTCGAACAACTCCAGTCCCAGTTTCCGGTTGGTTTCCTTGTTAAAAAACTCCCAACTCCACTTGCTGTTTTTTTTCCTGAAAATTGTTTCATGCTCAAAAAAGAACTAAAATTTGTTTTCCATTGAACTCTGGTAATCAGGACCAAGAAGAAGTGCGTGCTGTCATAGAATCGGTGCTTATATCTCTGGTGGTGCAGTGTAGTAATCATGGTCCACGAGCGGAATTCCTGCTCTTTGCTTTACGGAGCTTATCTGGTATAGGATACATTAACTGGGATTCTTTCCTACCAAGTCTTCTTGCGTCCATATCCTCTGCAGAAATGTCTGTTGGTCAGGCTTCTCAAGCAATGCCTGCTGTTTCATCCACCAGTCTATCGCAAATTCCTTCTTCGAGTGTGATGCCCAATTCATCCCATTTACAAACTTCAAATCCAACTTCGCCATTGCCTTCAGTTCATGGTATTGGTTCCCCTGCTCAATCAGCAATTGAACCATCATCTTCTGTATGTATGTCCCCTATAAAGTTGTCTGATATTTCTGGTAGTGTTCAACAGTCTGCAACAAGGACCAATTCATTGGCAAGGGATAGTGCCATTAGTAGTCTACGACAGCTATGCTGCAAGATAATTTTGACTGGCCTTGAATCTAATTTGAAGCCTGTGACACATGCTGATGTTTTCTACCATACGTTGAATTGGTTGGTTAACTGGGATCAAAGACAACATAGTATTGGTGAACCCAATAATGTGAAAGGCTTAAGACCTGACAAGGCTCTAGTTGAATGGCTGCACAGTTGCTTGGATGTAATTTGGCTTTTAGTCAACAAGGAAAAGTGTTGGGTGCCCTTTTATGAGTTATTGCGTAGTGGGCTGCAGTTTATAGAGAACATACCAAATGATGAAGCTTTGTTTATGCTTATTTTGGAGATCCACAGGAGGCGAGATATGATGGCTATGCATATGCTAATGTTAGATCAACACCTTCATTGCCCCACTTTTGGTACTCATAGGATTTTGACACAGGCAATTCCTAATATTTCAGTTGAAGCAGTTGCAAACCCTCGCTTTTCACCTATTACCTACCCTAGTGTATTAGGTGAACCATTGCATGGAGAGGTGATGACTTTTTTGAGAACTCCTTGTGGAATTTGTGAAGATTGATGCTCCATTCTAATGTACAAATTTGATGCTTGATGGTATTATCATTCGAGAAACATCCTTCTCATGGCACTTCATTGATATTTCTTCCCTTTATTCCAATTGACTTATTATTAGTTTATGTTTAGAAAATATTCTTTATGACAAATGATAATTAGGAAAAATATTGGAAACTTGGCCTATGCTTGTTTTTGACATGATGGAGTAAATTGCAAACCAACAAGGCTACTTTGTGCTTGACAATCCATGCAATGCTTTTCACCATGGAGCATGATTTGTTTGAGGATTTTTATTTATTTCTGTAAATAATGCCTCTTACTTTTAATAAGAAGGTTTTTATGCTTCATATGACAAGTCATGCATGCATTATCTAGTGGTGTTCAAGGCATTTCTTTTACTTGCTAGGATCTTGCAAATTCCATCCAAAGGGGAAGTTTGGACTGGGAAAGAGCTTTACGTTGCATAAGGCATGCTCTTCGGTCTACCCCATCTCCTGATTGGTGGAAGCGTGTGCTCCTTGTCGCACCTTCCTATAGGAATCCTACTCATGGGCCTACTCCTGGTGCCGTTTTCACTTCAAGTATGATTTGTGAGGCAACTATTGATAGAATAGTTGAGCTTTTGAAGTTAACAAATTCAGGTGCATTATTGTTCACTTCGATTTTGTTCTCACATTTATTATGTCTCTTAGGAGCATCCAATTTTTCTAAAAATGTTTCCTTTTGTTTTATTCCCTAAAAAATGTTCAAGTTGCTACATTCAAAAGATTTATTCTCTTGCATGTTACTTTCTCTTAACCTGTAAATCTTAGTATTTGAAGATATTTACTCATAATGGAGAAGGTAGTTATAATTGTGAGCTATTGTAAACATAAGCGACAAACATTAGAGAGATGCCTTAATAGTAGCATAGTAAATGTTAGTGCAAATGTTGTTGGTCTCCATGATCAAATTGCGGTGTTTTTATTCCCCTTATTATGTTTGCTTCGCAGCAGGTTTACACTTGATGTTTACCAAATATCTAACTTTCTTTATATCGTTAAATGATCCTTAAAGAAGTAGTTTCCTTTCATGGTTGCAGAAGTTAACTGTTGGCAGGAGTGGCTTGTCTTCTCGGACATATTCTTTTTCCTTATGAAAAGCGGGTGCATCGATTTTGTTGATTTTGTGGACAAGCTAGTTTTACGGCTCACAGAGTGTGATCAACACGTCCTTCGGACTAATCATGTGACTTGGTTACTTGCACAAATTATTCGAGTTGAGCTTGTTATGACTGCCTTGAATACAGATTCAAGAAAGGTGCATCATATTTTGTGATTATGTTACATCCTATAGTTATATCATTTAGGGTCTTGTTTCCAATGTTATTTGTTCGTTGTTTTAATCTATGCTTCACTAACATTTTGCTCGTTGTTAGTTGAGATCTCCCTTGGACATAATATATATCTATTAGTTGGTTTCCTTTAGTAGTTGGTTATTGATACTTTCTTTAACTTATCTCTGTCAAACTTGTCAATCATAATCCCACTTACAGGTAGAGACTACAAGAAAGATCTTATCATTCCATAGAGAAGACCGAAGCTCTGATCCTAACAATCCTCAAAGCATCCTTCTTGATTTCATAAGCAGTTGTCAAAATTTACGTATTTGGTCATTGAACACATCAACAAGAGAATACTTGAATAACGAGCAGCTTCAGAAAGGAAAGCAAATAGATGAGTGGTGGAGGCAAGTAAGCAAAGGTAAATTATTTGCAATGCCATTGGACATTTAGCGAGGCTTTATAGAAATTCTTTTATCAAGTATAATTGAAAGATGCTCTTGAAGTTCTATTAGGTTTGTTGATTTTCCAATGTTTCTACTTCAAATTGTTTGCATAGTGATAATTAGTTATGCATGTAGGTTCCACAAGATGTTCACGTCGTGATTCTACTATCACAAGCTAAATAAGATACTTTTCTATGTAATTTTTCTTTTTGAGTGTTGTGGATTTATTCTAGTTGTTGACTAGTTATAGAAGACAATCACAATCTTTTCATATATAGATGTTGTTTAAGTTGTAGGAAGAACATATTGGAAACTGCCTTTCCTTTCAACCTTGTCTAGAGCTTCCCACTTTCAAGAAAAATAATAGGGCTCGCACTGCAATGCATTCAATGATGATATCAATATTGGCTTCACTTCCTCATTTTACTCATTTCTTGTTAACCATGTGGAGTAGGAATATTATAGTTTTGTGCGAGGATATGATTCCTATAGCCTAGTTAATAATCCTGTTTCTAAAACATCCTTGTATCTAAGAAACTCATAGATGAGTTATAACTTTTTTTTTCTAGTTATGATTCATGGAGAAGTATTTTGTTTCCAGTGTTACTCAAGTCTTTGTTTAGGTACACCATTAATTTATTGATAGAAACTTATCTTAGTGAGTGAGAGGAAAGAAAGTAGAATGTGATATCATGTGTTTGAAAAAAATTATAGTATGTATCCAACTTTTGTTTTCACTCTTCAGAATGGCACACACCAAAGGGAAACAAAGGAAAAAGGAAAGGCCTGTATTTTCTTTGTTGCTCTTGATTGCCATTTTAGTTACTCAATCTCCACTTGCAGCTTTCTTAAAGAATACAAGCTCAAAATATCATGAAATATCCTATTCAAAACTATAAAATATAAACTACTTATTGTACTGTTTAACCAAAGAAGGAAAATATTGGATTTAGCATAATTTATCAGTGCATTTTCCTACTCTATACACAAAAAATAGATAGTCAGATAAACTTTTTTGTTTTGTTTTTGTGGCACATTGTCCAACACTAACTCATCCTTCAAATGTTATATCTAGGCATACTAGGGCACTCTTCATAATCCTTTACGTGGGTTGACCTCTTGCAATGATCATCATTGTTTAATTTTGGTTCAGGGGATCGTATGATTGATTACATGAATATGGATGATAGATCAGTTGGAATGTTTTGGGTTGTTTCGTACACCATGGCACAACCAGCTTGTGAAACAGTGATGAGCTGGTTATCTTCTGCTGGAGTTTCTGAACTATTGCCAGGAACAAATATTCAGTCAAATGAGAGGTTGATGGTGATGCGGGAAGTAAGCCCGCTACCAATGTCACTATTATCGGGCCTTTCTATGAATTTGTGTCTTAAATTGGTCTTCCAAATGGAAGATTCTTTATTTGCAGGGCAGGTATTGTCTTTGCTCATATACAATGAAGTCAATGCCTTTTCCTTAATATTTTCACTTTTAGACTTTGCAAAGCAATCAGTTGTATCTAACTCCTGGTTTTCTTATTTCCCATCGTCAAACACGAAATTCAAATACATTTCGCATAACAAGATATAACTTTTAGTGAATATATAGCTATTGATAAAAGAAAAATATTTTTGAACAAAAACTGCCAAATAGCACAAGCCTTTGTCCAATAGACTCACTATGTAAGATGATTGATACGACAAAATGGGGAACAATGTAATCCTTTCATTCTATAATTTACTTTGGAAGCCACATTTGTATTGCTAGGGAAAATGGGTATATACGACGTTGATTAAGTGTTGATGTGATTGTAATTTTGGTGTAGGTTGTCCCTAGTATTGCAATGGTTGAGACATATTGTCGGTTGTTGCTAATTGCACCTCACTCATTGTTTCGTTTGCACTTCAATGTAAGTCTCTTTACTTTTTATATAAATGCTTCTTGAAGCATCCTATTTTTAGGCATTAAATGTATGTCTGTAATAGAAACATTAAATGTTTCACTCGCTAATAGGTAAAACTTGAAGTAAGTGTAGGACAATGTACACAACAATTTGTGGGCCTCTTTTGATGTGCAAGAGGAAGATATTAAACTAATAGTCCATCTCCATATACAATACGTGTTGGGTTTTATGGGACTATGAGACCACTCTTACTTTTTTTTTACATGTTGCATGCTGATATATGGCGAAGTACTACACATGTTTTTACAAAATACTATTACTTTGGGAGTACTTGTGTTAATTAGCCTTTGAAATAATTTAAATTTACATATACGTCCAGGCGAGTGTTTTAAATTCAACACTTGCTCTTTGAGCTTGCTTTTTGCAGTCTAACTAGGTTTTGCTAACTCTGCACCTGACCATGGTGAAATGTACACTACACTTATAGTTATGTTAATCTATTTTTGGTTGTCTTTGTTGGTGAACATATGCTTTCATGAAGAATCTAAAAACATGCCTTAAAATCTTCCCCTGCAGCACCTAGCACAGAGATATCCATCCTTATTGGGCAAGCCTGGGGTAACTCCTTTGGTGCTTGAAATTGTGAACTATCGATTGCTTCCTCTCTACAGGTGTTCTTCAATTTATGCGATCATTAAAATCTGATATTTAGATTGTTCTGTTGAAATTTGAAGAGGCTTAAGACTTCTTAATTTATGCACTGAAGTTATCTCTTTAAGACACTACTAAGTTGCACTAAGCCTATAGCACAACAAGATTTTACTTTGTCCTTGCTTTTGGATGTGGTGCCACATATTTTTAATTGTCAATTTCTTGTTATCTATAGTGAAAGTTCCAAAATTTGTTTTTGTAGAATAAGAGTTCTAGAATCCAAAATTGAACTTGTTTGTAATCATTCTTTATTTCCATGCAAGGAAATTTTATTTTTTGGGTCTTGGCCTTTTGTCTGTTTTCTAGGTATGAAGGGAAGAGCAAAACTTTGATGTATGATGTAACTAAAATAGTGTCTACATTGAAGGGAAAACGTGGAGACCACCGTGTATTTCGGTTAGCTGAAAACTTATGCATGAACTTAATTTTGTCACAAAGGGACTTCTTCCCTGTGAAAAGAGAAGCAAAGGTAATTTAAAAGAACCATATCGTAGTTAAATTGAATTGTGAACTTAGTCAAACTAAGATTTTATGATTGTTTAGTTAGGTCCAAGTAAATTCACTGAAACATTGAATCGTGTAACTATAATCACTTTTGCCACCATTGTCAAAACATGTGCCGATTAAGATTCGATGATTGCTTTGTAGGGTCCAAGTGAATTCACTGAAACATTGAATCGTGTAACTGTAATCACTTTTGCAATCATTGTCAAAACACGTGGAATTGCTGATGCTGATCACTTGCTTTATGTACAAAGTATGTTGGAACAAATAATGGCAACAAGCCAACATACATGGTCCAAGAAAACTTTATTGTACTTCCCTCCTCTTCTTCGTGATTCCCTCATTGGGAGAATGGACAAAAGAGGCTTGGCTATTCAAGCATGGCAACAGGTTTGTTGTTATGAATGCCTTCCATGTTTCAGCATTGGCATTTTTTTCACTGCCTTCTATGTTGGTTAGATTTCCTTGGTTCAAATATTGATACGTGGCTAGTTGGTATTCTTCATTGTGGTAAAATTTACACAAATATGACATTGAATCCAAAAGGTGTTAGCGAACTATGGGCAAAATTATACTTAATGACAAAAGGGTTAGGTTAGCTAGTTTAAACAATTTAGGGTTAGAAATAAAGTGATTGTGGTTAAACAATAAAAAGAGAATAACGGTTAAAAATGGATTTGAAATAAAATTCTACAGTAACATGAAATTTGTAATGTGTTATAGAATGACTAATTTATAATAGTTGGAAACCAAGATCAGGATAAGAGATTTATGGAATTTGATCTTTGTAAATATAGCAGTATATATGTTAAGATTTAGTCAATACACTAAAATAGGAAAGTAGTTAGGATATTTCCTTTCTTTATACTCAGTACTCCTATATTTATAGGAAAACAATGTATATGAGATATGTATGAGAGAATAAATAAAACTATATTCTTTCAACATGAAATATAGTTATTTGTCATGTAAGCACCATATAATTGAAGCTTTAATTATTTGTAGTTGATTCGAAAATTAAGGATTTTTCTCTCCTTAATTATCTCTTTCGTTATTACTATCTTACAGATGCTGCAAAGTTGCTAAAGAAAACTTATTTTAGCGGAGGTTAGTAAGTGAATATCATTGTATTATGTATATGAATTTTGCGTGGTTCTTTATTATTTGTTAATTTCAAAAGGATTTTAGGCACTATTGCTGCTTCATCTGCTGACATGGATTTTGTTAAAAGAAGAGAAGGTATTGAGGAGCTTTTTGAGGATGGTACAACATCATTTTTGAGCATAGCATCTATACACCATGGATTCAAAATTCTCAATTCCCTAACTATATCTGCAATTAGACGGTGCGTAGACTTGGCCACGGATTGTTTTTGGTTTGTGATGAAAATTCAAAAACAACCTTTCTTCATTGGTTATTCTTTTATGTATACGTGCTGATGCTAAAAAGTTACTCATCATCAAAGGAAGTAAGACGGGGATTTTGTGGCACAAATTGATACTACATATTTTAATATTTTTTAAGATGTGATCAAATAATATATTTTAATTATTAAGAAAATAAATTAATATTAAATTTTAGATATTTAGTTATATTAATATGTAATTATGATGAATTAATAAAATAATAATAGTTCTTCACAATTTCGTTTATTAATAATGAAAATAAATTGAATTATTGCTAGTAGTATAAAAATATGAATTATAAATTAAATATAAAAATTGCTCATCTTATTTATTAGTATTAGTATTAGTAAATAATAAATAATAAATAAATTTATTATTATATATAACCAGTAATAAATTATTAATTTTTAATAAGTTTGATAGACTAATATTTATTACAACAAAAACAACACCACCTAGTAAAAATCCCACTTCTGCACAGGGTCTAGGGAGGTCTAGTAATACGCAGCCTTACCCCTAACTATAGAGAGGTTGTTTCCAGTAGTGCGTTGGGTCCTTATTTTGGGAAAATAAAAGAGAATTTGTTCCCTGAAATGTATGTGAGTGAGAACTGCAAAATTTTATTTGTTACTCATTGCTTGACAACGAAAATGTTGGTTCTCAGCACAAATCTTCTGGAGTCTAAGGCCGTATTTAAAGAAAGACTTTGATAGCAACTTCTATTGGTAGATATATTTGATATCAGATAGTAAGGAAGAAAAGGAAAATACAGCCAGAGCACAAACTCCTAACTATAGAGAAGGTTCTATAGCTCCAACCTATTTTGTTTACAATTCACATACCCCCTCCTTCTCTCCCCTCTACTCCCTTATAGCAGAATACTTTTTATTCTCTCACTATAACTAACTTCCCATCTTTCCCTCATATTCTTTCATACGTGTTCATATATTACGGGTCTTGTTAATTCTTCTCGGGCCTACGAGAGTAGACCTTAAGGGGTTTAAGGAACTTGAGGGTTGGGTTCTTATCAATACCGCCC
>JANIMX020000093.1:1135748-1146777 GCA_024582655.2 Erythroxylum kunthianum
GAGCATTTGAGTATTCTTCAACATTCCTTCTTAAAGCACCAATCCCTCACCCCAATTCGATAGTGGCTAAGGATATGTAAGTGTTAGGGAGGTTTTGGGAACAACACTATGATATTGAGGAAAATAATGATGTACTTGACAATTCCACTCAAGATAAGGTAGCACAGTATCTCACTACTGCACCAAGCCCTTTTACTGTCATTCTCTCAAAATCTCTAGAGAAGATATTGGAAAAAAAAACTTTCAGATCACAAAAGCTCAGGCTCAGCATACCCAGAGGAGGGGTTGTGCACAAAACCTAGTATGATGCAACTCCTTTATTAGAACACAATAAGGCTTTGGAACCTTGATACTAGGTTAGTTCTGAAGCAGTTATGTCAAGCTCATAAACCTGACTTTGTGTTTATTGCTGAACCTTGGATTACCTTTCCACAACTTCCAGCACACTCTCTAAACGAGCTTAATTGTAAAATGTTTTCTCTAAATGAGAGAAACAACAACTCTCTCATTCTCTGGTGTTTCTGTTCACATCAATTATCCCCTATTGTTATGTCCATTTCCGACCAACAAGTCACTTGTGCAGTGGATGTCTATGGTAAGCAAATGGTCATTTCTGCAACCTATGCTTCAACTAACTATATCAAAAGACAACATCTTTGGTCCGAACTCTCTTCTTTACAGAACTCTCAAAATGTTCCCTAGTGTTATATAGGGAACTTTAACTACGTTTTGGGATCTCATGAGCATAGAGGTAAGGGTTTACCTTCTAAGTTAGCTTGTGAGTATTTTAGACTCTGGGCTAACACATATCGGCTAGTTCATCTCACCACCAGAGGTTCTGATTATACTTGGTCGAATGGTCGTATAGGTCGTAACTACACAGCACGAAGGCTTGATAGATCTTTATGCAACCATGAATTTTTAAAACTTTGGAATAAAGTGGACTATTGCACACTTCCTAGATCCAAGTCGGATCACTTCCGTATTTTGCTTACTATTCAGAATGGCAACAAGAAACATGGCTCTATGTTTAAATTTCTTAAGATGTGTCCAGCCCATCCAGACTGCAGACAACTGATTGTGGACTCCTGGCAAGACTCAATAGTTGGTTATCCTATGTTTGTCTTAACACAGAAGCTGAAAAACCTCAAATTAAAGTTGAAAGTTTGGAAGACAACGATATTCAGAAATGTTCAGCAAGCCTTGCATAATCTTGATCAAATTCAACAGAGTTTTGCTGATAATGAGGATATAGAATAGCTTATTACTAAAGAAAAACATGTTCAAAAGCTATTGCAACAGGCATTACGGTATGAAGACAAATTTTGGAAAGAAAAGTCAAGGATTAAATGGCATACAAATGGAATAGAAACACTGCATTTTTCCATCGAACAACTAAAATCAAATCTGGAACGCAACAAATCTCAGTTTTACAGGACATAACTCAGTTACTCTCATGTAAAGAGGATATTGAAAAACACATTTTGGGCTATTACCAGAACTTGTTTGCTTGTGATACTAGTTGTACGTCTAATACCTTGGTAGTGGATGTCATTCCTTCACTTATCTCGAATCAAGACAATGCTTTCCTAACAACTGTCCCCACTATAGATGAAATCAAAAGGGCATTGTTTTCTTTAAGTACTAGCAATGCACCAGGTCCTAATGAATTTGGTGGACACTTCTACCACACATAATGGGACATTATAGCTCAATATGTTTATCATGTTGTGCTTCAATTCTTTCATCACGGTTGGCTTATGCCTAATATCAACTCAAGCCTTGTTTCTCTTCTTCCAAAAGTTCACAATACGATTAGGCTTAAGCAATATAGACTTATTGCCTTGACAAACTTCAAGTTCAAAATCATCAACAAGGTTCTGGCTGACAGATTGGCTACTATAGTCCCTAAAATTATAATAGAAAATCAAAGGGGTTTTATAAAAGGCAGACAAATTACAGACTGTATCGACGTTGCTTCAGAATGCATTAATCTCCTCGACAGGAAATCCTTTGGCGGACAGCTTGCTCTAAAAGTAGACATCAAAAAGGCCTTTGACACTCTTGATTGGACATTTCTTTTAAAAGTTCTCCAATATTTTGGTTTTCACAGTCAATTCTGCATATGGGTAGAAATCATCTTACTATCTTCTAAGCTATCCATATCAATCAATAGCAACTCTGTTGGTTTCTTTAATTGCAAGCGAGGGGTCAGACAAGGTGATCCGTTATCTCCTCTTCTCTTCTGTATAGCTGAAGAGGTTCTTAGCAGAGGAATTATCAAATTGGTTGAGGGGGGTAAATTACAGCTGATGTCAGGTCCTAAAAACTGCAAGATGCCTAGCCATGTCCTTTATGCTGATGATATTCTAATTTTCTGCAGAGGCTCTAAATCCAGGCTAGAAAATTGAATCACCTTATTCAAAGATTATGAGAGTATTTTAGGACAAGTAATCAGCGCTGAGAAATCAAAGTTCTACACCAGACCCATGTCGATTAGTAGATCCATTGCTCTTACACGACTGCTTGGATTTTCTAAGGGTCTTTTTCCCTTCACAAACTTAGGGGTTCTACTGTTTAAAGGTAGCCCCCGAAAATTGCACCTTCTTCCCATTGCCGACCGTATTAAATATAGACTTTCTCCTTGGAAAGGTTCCCTTCTTTCAATCATGGGCAGACTTTAGTTTGTTAGATCCATTATTCTCGGGATACTTATGTACAATTTCCATATATATGCTTGGCCCAAGAATTTACTATGCAGTATTGATAAATGGATGTGAAACTTTGTATGGTCCGGGGATGTAAGCTCTAAAAAGCTAGTCACGGTCTCTTAGCATAAGGTATGCAAACCCTTCCTTGAGGGTTGTCTAGGCCTTCGATCAATCAAGGCTATTGATAAAGTCGGCTTGATCAAGCTATGTTGGGAATACCTTGCCACCACAAATCAATGGTGTGTTTTGCTACAAGCTAGAACAAAGAGACGAAATAAATCAATTACTCATCACATCTCCTCTTCTATCTGGCCTGGTATAAGAGGTTGCCTTGTCGAGGTATGGGATAGTGTATCCTGGAAGCTAGGGAATGAAAAAATGATAAATTTTTGGAAAGACAAATGGCTTTCTAGACTTGTCACTACCTTGCTCAATATTCCTGCCGCTCTGCATGATTCTCTAACAGCTCAAGTGAGTGATTTTTATCTAAAATGGAAATTGGAGAGTTTCTCGTTTCATACTGATGAACCCCTTGATTAAGTCTGAACTTGAGCAGGTGATTATTCCACAATACCCTTGCCTAGATCAACTGGTTTGGCATCGGTCTGCTACTGGACTTCTTAGTTTCAAGGATGCTTATACACTGAACAATCCTACAGGGCACACTATCCCTTGGGCTCAACTAATATGGAGTAACAACATTCCACCTTCAAAGTCTTTTATTATATAGAATTATGCATAACAAGATGCCCACTGATGACAATTTACATTGTAGGGGGTGCATAGTGGTTTCCATGTGCAGTCTTTGTGGCAATTCATATGAAACCACTCAGCACTTATTCTTAGATTGTCCCTTTGCTAGAGGGTTATGGTAGTGGCTCTCTCTTACATTGCACTACAACATTGACTGTTCTGACTTTGGCTCAATTTTGTCAATCTGTAACAAAGATTGGAGTACTCAAATACTTGACATGGTGACTGCAGGTATCCTCAATATTCTATCTAACCGGTTTACACAGTAAAAGATGCATGTCCATTGATGCCTCTGATCTCTCAGTACTGCAAAGCTTTAATGTTCAGGGACACCCTCCCCCAGCTCCTCGGATAATGGAGATAGTCTGGTCTCCTCCTACTTGTGGCATGGTTAAATGCAATACTGATGGTAGTGTTCATGGCTCTCCCAGTCCGGTAGCCTGTGGTGGTATATTCCGAGATAGTAGGGCAACTTTTCTAGTTTGGTATTAAGCTACCTTGGGTTTGCAGTCTTCTTTTGCTGCTGAATTACTTGGTGCTATGTATGCTATTGAGATTGCTTTCAAAGAGGGTTGGCACAACCTTTGGCTAGAATGTGATTCCCAACTGGTGGTTTCTGCCTTCACTAACAATACAATTGTTCCTTGGAAGCTGCAAAACCGGTGGAATAATTGTCTTCTACTTTCTCAACAAATGCAGTTCATTGTATCTCATATTTACTGGGAAGTCAATCAATGTGCAGACAAGTTAGCTAATTATGGTATTCAAATTTCTGGCTTTGTATGGTGGGATTCACTACCAGATACAGTAAGGACTGATTTTTTTTGAAATAGATTTGGGTTACCGAACTTCAAATTCTATTAACTCTGCTTGAGATTGGTTTATCACTTCGTTGGGATATCTTTCTCTATTGTGATGCTTTTGCATGCCTATCATTCTTATAAAAAAAGTCAATAGTTCTGCTACTATTTTCAGTTTTAATATGTAAAACTAAAATAGAGTAAAGCTCATTTCCAATGATTAACTCTTTTCTTATACATTTTAATAAATAAAGGTTAAAGAAAAATTTATTGCAAATATTGTAAAATAAAGGTATATTTAGTTTATATTTTCAAATATTAACTCCTTTTCTTATACATTTTAATAAATAAATGTCAAAATGAAAAATTTATGGAAAATATTATAAAAATGGTATATTTAGTTTATCTACTATGTTTCAAAATTGAGTCATTTTACCATTATATTTTTTTAAAGTTGTTAATCGAGTACTTAATATTAATTTTGAAATTTAAATGTGTTATGTGACAATATGATATTGACTTCTATAGTCATATAAAGGTGATCTTATAGCCACATGAAGGGTATGTACATATTGGCATATTTCAGCCTAGTAATGTTTGTTGACTTATCATAATTAAGCATGGTAATATGAATTCGACTTAGTTTGGTTATGCTTTATTTAAAGTCAATATATTAAGTTTAAATTGATTGAATTTCATGTTGAACTCGAATTTGAAAAGTCTAAGGTTTGACTTGAATGACTTGACCTTTACTCTAAAATGACATCATTTTGGTATGTAAATTTAAGAAATTTATGATTAAAATAATGTCATTTGAAGAAGTTTATTTAAAATGATGTCGTTTTGGATGGGCTGAATTTGAGTTTATGTCACCGACTTGACCTAACCCACTACAATACTTTATATCATCTTAATGCTCATATGTTATCCATGTAAACGTTATATCTTTATTCTAAATTAATAAAATAATAGTAACATGAAATTCTAAAATTATTAATGTTATGTTATCAGTGTAAACGATATATCAACATTCACATTAATAAAGCTTGCATGTACTACCATAATGTTCCTTAGTTTATAGAAGTGTTTCCCAGTATTATCTTTGCACTTTAGGCGCTTCATTCCTAACTAACTCGTCTATTTTTACACTATGTTTTTTTATGCTTTCCTTCCTTTAGAAAATTTCCTCCCCAATTGTTAACTGACTCCTATCCTACCACTCCTTGTAGTTTGCTTCCTCTAGTAACTTTGTGTTTCAGACTCCCCCATTTATTAACTTTTGTCTCCTACCTTTGTCATTGTTCTACTTTCTTTCCTACCATTATTTTTTAGACATTTCTAACCTTTTTCTATTTATAGTAATTCTTGAGCCCAACACCAATGACTCAAGAAAGTTTCCTACCTCTAACTAATAACCCTTCTTCCTCCTCCTCTCTGAACTTACCCTCTCTAGCCCCTAACTCTCTCCTATTAATACCTTGTTCCCCTTAGCCTCTTGAAGATTTAGAAGAGGATTCTTAATTGGTGTAACAAGAGTTTATCAAATGCTATTAGAGCTTGACTCATCAATTTGGTTTTGAATAGCATTCATGTATGCTGCTAATGCTATTTAATGCTCCTAGCCAACATAATCAAAGCTATAGACATATTTTTTCTAGGAGATTTCTATGGTCAGGTACTACCTCTAAACAATCCCTAGATAAATTAAAGTGGGCTGAGATTAGTATACCCAAGGAATAAAGAGGCATAAGAGTTATGCCACTGAAAATAACCAACCAGGTGCTAATAGTGAAGAGAATCTGGAAGATTCTCAATGAAAAACAAGCTCTTTGGGTGAATTGATTTCATGACTATTACTTAAAGAATGAGAACTTTTGGAACATTTAGCCCAAGTTCAATTCCTTTTACAAGATAGTGCACAGTTTTAATCTGAGATGGATTTCTATGTAAAGTTTGCAATAGACCATGCTCCTCTTTTTGACATGATAATTGGAGCCAGTTTGGTCCTCTTGACAGAATTAGGGAACTTGGTTCTCTAAAAACCATAGTTCCTTTCATTGCATCTATTAAAGATGCAATGAATAATAGAGCGAGCCTCATTGATCCTCTTCTAAGGACACCTTTGGTTAATCATTTGATGAGTTTAAGACTTGACTCTAACAATAAAGATATATATTTTTTGGAATAAAACTTGTTTAGGCCTATTCGCTAAGACATCTTTTCTTTTATAAAAAAAATAATGAAAATTTTCATTAATAAGGTCCAAGTACACTCCAACAATATTCTTTAACTTACAAGAAAACTTACCAACTCACTCATGCACTATAGTCTCAAGAATAAACAATATAAGTTAAGATTTCATAAGAGAAGTTTTTGTCTCAATTCTGAGGACATTTAGTTGTAATCCCTCATGCTAGAGCTGCCAATTTGAGCTTCATATAAAATATGTGTAGGCTTGCATTAACCTTAATTCTTGCACCACCAAAATTCGTATCATTCCTTTCCCTCTATATATGATAGATAGCAATCCAAAACTTATCCTAACAAGCTTTTTATTACCCTTGGCTCTTATATTGACATTTGAGGCCCAGGTAAAAGTGGTTAGCCATTCCTTATTGGAGCATTGGAGGCTGAAAAGTGTTTTATAGAAATGAGGTGAATGCACATTTTAAGAACAAATGATCATGAGATTCTTGGCTATCCCTACACATAGCACATTTTAGGTTATCAATACGAAACTTTAGCCTATCCCTAGTACCTAACCTTTGAGAAGAAACAAGCTAAAAGGAGTATGAAGGGGCAATGTTACTATCCCCACACTAATCCATAGCAAGGACTTCTTTTAGGGTTTCCCAACAACATCTTCTTACAAAAGTCTGTGGAAAAGACTAGTGAATTGTCTAAACACCATTGTGCACTATTAGGTAAGTACACTGCCATATTCTGAATTATAACATCAAAGCCTCTTAATGAATGGAATGGGCAGCTCCAGTTTCCATTTATTATAAGTGACTAGACCTTCACATTAGCAGGAACTATACCTTTTAGCATAGGATAATCTCTAAGAAGATATAATGGACCAAGTGAGTGCCAATTATCATACCAAAAGTTAGTGTTCACCCCATTACCAGTTTTATGTTTGATTTGTGCTTGCATGAAATGTATTTTATGCAAGTTCTGCTGAAATGTACATGAATGAGTTGATTTAGACTTCACAGTCCATATACTCTCTCCCCTCAGGTGGTGCATGTGGATCCACTTTGCCTATAAGTTTTCATTCTCCACATATATCCTCCATAGCCTCTTTGCCATTAGGACTTTGGACATTCTATAAGTTGATACGGTCCAAGCCCTCTATATTGTTTTGGGAGGCATAATGTATTTCATTTGACATTTAGGGGCCCTTTTGTTGTTGTTACTTGAGCCACTCCATACAAATTCCCTAATTAGCTTGTCAATTTTCTTCAACACACTCTTTGATAAATATTCTCCAACTCATCTTATGGAGCTCTCTTAAAGAATCAATTTGTTAAATTCAGTTGGCATGAATTGGTCTGATTTAAGTAAGCAAATCCTCATGCTTCTTTCATTTTATGGTTAGCTATCAAAGACAAATTGAGTACCCTTGATATACGATTAAAGTCTCTAAACATTTTTGGTGTTTGTGCATTACACAATTAAGAATAGAAGACCTTGAATCACTTAATCTTCATATACAAATACTCCTCTTGTATCTGGACATGTATACTTCAACTTCACAATTTAAATTCTTCTCATAATGATTGGACAAATATAATTAAATGGACCTACCAAAAGCATTTGTTGAGTGAGGTAGACTATATAATATTAAAAAATTATGTAAACAATATGGTATATAGTCTATGGACAAAAAGAAACCAAAGACTGTTTTAAAACTATATAGTTCACATAAATGTTATGTTCTAAAAATTCATTAAAAAATAATGATGCAACTCATATTTCATCTACTTTTACCTAAGTTGCATCTTGCATGTATCCATCGATTAGAAATTCCCCTTGACTAAATGATTATGAACATCTCTCAATAAATAGCTTTTTAGGAATGTCTTATGTTGCTTCTTGTTCATCTTGTATAGCTACCATGATTTGGATTTGTATGCTCCTATTTATAAGGTGTAAAAAAACTTTTTATGATGCTCTTGTGAGTTTAATATATTCATTTAAATTTAAAAAAATAGTAATATGGCATTGTAAAATTATTAATGTTATATCGATTACAACTTTCATATTTCTCTTAATATGTTTGAGAAATAATTAATAATAGAATTTAATTAAAATTTATTAATTTCAATTTAGTTATTTATTCTTGTTGTGTCAATAATAATGACAATATAATAAAAATGTCAACAAAAATTATTGATTGGATTCTTAAACAATAAAAAGTTCTCTATTAGTAAATTATTCAAATTTTGTTGCAAGTATAATAACATTATTCTTCCTTTTCCAAAAGCAAATGATATTCATCTATCGTCTATGAAGAAAATATTAGAAACTCTACAATTTGGACTCTCTGTTATTGAAAAAGCCAATTTCACGCATGAATTTAGATACTGATAGCTATCAACTTGACAGAAGGCACTTATAAGTAAGCACTTCAAAGGTCGTAAGATAGGAAGTTGTGTAGCTTTTTCTTTTTAACTAATTCTCGTTTTTATTGCACTAAAATTAAATGACTATATATACATATGTTATGTTGAATGGAAGTTCCTGAAAGCGACTTTCAGATGAGAAGGTACTCTGACAATCCAAATCCCCATCATCAATAAATCAAAGTTGATGTTTTTAGCCTACCAGTGTATATTCGAAAGAATCAAAATTTGAAAATCGTATAAGCACTTCCGCTCTTTGAATGCTTTTGTTCCTATCTACGGAGCTAACAATGTTCTATCTTTCATTAGTCCCTGTTGGAACTAACATTATGGTGCATATGACAAATGTGGATGAGTACATCTTTTCCTAGACGATTATCTGGATTATATATATATTGTTAACACCCGGTTTCAAGAATAGAATAGTCGATGAGAATGTTGAGCCGAGACAAGTAGTCAAATCGGATACCAGGTGAATAAGTAAAAATGTTTGCCGATAGAATGAGTATATAACACCAGGGAACTGGCAGCCGAGTGAAGAGCAGTATATCGACTGATGACAGCAAGGGAATTGACAGTCGATTGAAAAAAGATATCGACTATTGATATATGGTCTGCCGATTGAATAAAGGGAAATATCGATTGAACTGAAACGGATAAGTCAAAATCCCGGAGAATGCGCTCAGATAAGTATTCCTAGAGGCGTAAAAAAGGACGACAGTCTTATAGTTGTTGCATAGAACCATGATTCTTCAAGATAAGATAAGCGGCAAGATATCCTGAAGATTGTCTAAAGTTTGAATTTTTGTAGATAACTATTGCATATATTAGATAGATACTTGTATAGATACAATATTTGAGTGTAACACAAATTGTAGCCTATAAATACCAAGTGTAAATACAACGAGAAGACTCTCGACAATTCATACAATCAAGCATATTATTTGAATTTCTTTCGTTTTTAGTTTACTTAGTTTATTTTAACTCTCAATCGCCATCCACACCAAATGCTCTCCGGAGTAGTTTGGGAACCCAGAGGTTAGGAGACAGAATCCCTCTCCTGATTCTATCGACTGATTTGGGAATTATAGTTATCACCTTTAGCCAACCTCATGGCTAATCGTCAATTTTTACGATAACATATTTTGGCACGCCCAGTGGAACCAGTTTAGGCGAGCATATTGAGAGTTTGCCTCACCTTGTCATAAAAGAATTTAGCGCATGAACTTGCGTTCTAGAAAGCAACTAGCGATAATGGGTCAGCAGTCAGAATCTGGAGATACTCCTAAGAAGCATACAGAGATCTAGGCCGTGATGGCACCTGGTCAGTCATAGGCCAATACGCCTAGCCCAAGAAACATACCTTTTTGCGAAAGCAAAGGCATCGACAACCTCCGAAGGAGTAGAGCAGTTGATGACAATGACCACTTCTTTCATCAAAGATCAAATCGACTCAGGACTCAATGATTTGATGTATCAGATGTCGAAACAACTAGCAGAGATCGTTCAACCGATGGTACTGAACAAGTTGGAAAAGGAAGAGCAAAGGAACGCTGCCAAGACTTCGGCAGCCGGGGTAAACCCTAGGCAGCCAATCTTTTCACAAATCAGCTATGGCACGATGCCCACGTAGATGGGACCACCGAGCATGGTCCAGCCGAATATGATGCAGCCGAGCTCTATGGTTACGAGACCACCAGGAACAGTTGGAATGTTAGGGATGCCCAACTTGGCGCCATACGCTCCTAGTATAGGAGCCGGTACATAAGCAACAACGCCAGTTCATCCCATTTTTCCAACCACGGGCTATGGACTAGAACAACCCAGATCGTTTAGTAACCACATCGGGGAGAAGCCATGGAACATGATTCCACCTCCTACGAGTGGCCTGTCAACCGGACAAGTTGTGCCAGAACAACCTCCTTTCAGTCACTCGGGTTCAATTCCTCCTCGAGGAATTTTGTGGAACACACCTTGGGAACATGCAGGCGAGCAGCCATGGAACTTCGTTCCATCTTATCCTGGATATTTCCCAGGTGCTCAAGGGATGCACTACAGGATTCCGGAGAGTTACCCGCAAGAGCAGCAATGGGTGTCGAATCTATCTCAAACGGGGAGCTCAACTAGGAAAGATCGG
>JANIMX020000094.1:228421-240849 GCA_024582655.2 Erythroxylum kunthianum
AGCCTGGGGCTTTTTATTTCCATCCCGAGCTTAAAGCTCCACATCATTGTGGTCACTCCGGTCACAACTTCTTTATCTGATCTTGCATATCGATGAAATGCAATGCAACAGTTATCATATTCAACTACCAATAACTTTCACTCAATATGCACTTTCAAATTTTCACATTCACATTCATCGGACTTAGGTCCGACATTCAACATATAGTTGAGTACACATAGTTCCTGATTCACATTTAATCAGTCATCACTTCCTATCCATTCATGAACAATAACTCCTCGGATATTTAATTGTCCGGAATTCATCAATATCACACATATATATCAATATCACACAATAATGTAAACAGAAACACATATAAATTAGAGAGTGCACATCTAGGTTGACTCACAGTACACTCCAAAAGCTATTGCTTGGAAGGTCCGACAATGTCAAGATGTGGTCGCTCAACTGGCTCTTCTTTATCATGCAACACACATATACACTTCATCACTCAATTATTCAATCAAAGGAATATGAAATCATGCACATGTATACGTATCATGTTTAATGCATGTTCAATTGCCTTTTTCCCAGGTATGTATCCTTATTCAAAAATCTCGATCATTCACATATCATATCTTGTGTAACTCGATTATCCAAAGTTCATCAATTATTCAATTCATTAATCATTCAACTCATTCAATCATTCATTTCATTCCTAGCATCTCACATCCCCACAATCTCTCAATTCTCATTTATTATACCTAAATCACATGATTCATAATAATACTTTTTCACCATTCAAAGAATAATGAGATTTGGTGGGGAGGAAAGCTAAGGTGTGAGGAACTTGCAGTTCACATTTCAAGTCAATCGGAGGTTCGGAAAAGAAGTTATGGCCAAAAGAATAAAGAGTGCCAACTGTCAAACTGTAGTGTCACGATCGTGACTCAAGCCCGATCGTGACAAAGGCGGATGATACTCTTCCAATCACAATCGTGACCCCAGCACAATCGTGACAGAATCAGTTAATTTCCTCTCTGTCACGATCGTGACAGGCCCATTTTCTTCACTTCTCATTTTCCAGCTTTAAGCTCCTCATACCAAAATCACAATAACTTCTCATACCAAAATTACAATAACTCATCATAAAGACATCTCCTAATCAAACCATTTCACATAGACATTCTTAAGACATCAATAAACATTTTTCATGTTTTAAGATTTGTCTAATTTGAGCTCTAAAATCCTCAAAAATTAGGAAACATATCAAGTTTCCAAAACAGGGGTCTGATATGTGCAGTCTTGGTAAAACGTGCATAACTTGAGTTCTAATCACTCATTTATTACGAATTTTCATAGAGATCAAGCTACGACATAGATCTACAACTTTCATTCTTTAAGTTTCCCCAAATTTGTTCTCTAACAGTATGAAAAATAGGTCAGAATAAGATGAAGAAAATGAACCCAGCATTTTGACCATACAACTCAAATGTTTCATCATCAAGAACACCATCTCAACAACACCCAAAAGAAAACCAAATGAGCAGAATTTACTTACATGTTAAACCCTGAATCCACCTCAAGCACAAGCTATCTTCACCCCTCCAATATTGGAAGCAAAAGAACAAGATCAAGATGGAAGTAGCAAGCTTCAAGCACAAAGCAATGGGTGCTGAAATTGTAGCAAGTGAGAGCTACGAAAATGGAGCAAGAAAATCAAAGGTTTTGGGCACTTTGGGGGAGATGTCGTGGGTGAGAGGAAGAAGAAGAAAAAGAATGCCCTAAAATTGTCTTTCAATAATGCTTTATATACAATGGGATGAGTGGTGAAGATTTGGACACATGTTCTTATCTTAGCCAATAGATCCTTGCCACATGTCACCATCTCATACTTCCACTTATAATCTCCTAATTGGTCCATTTTTTACTTAATGGCTAATCCTCTTATCATCCATATACTAGACCAATTGTTACCTAATTAATTCTCCATTTGTCACTTTATTATTAATGACACATGTCACCATTTCGTAGGTTCATTTAATCTAAATTCACATGTATCCATTTATCTTACACTTTAACATTTTTCCACTACTAGATGCAAATAACACTTCAACAATCACTCAATTAGAACAATCACCTCAATTTTATTTATTGCAATCTCCATCAAACCGAAATTCACAACACAATTAATAGTCAAACACATTAAAATTATTTAAGATCACTTATACCCGGAATAAGTTAATTGAGTGCATTTACTACCTTTGTATTGTCTCTATATCATGCTTCAATGTATGTGCATATGATGCATTTAAATGAAATACAATTTATGAACTCTCATATAGAGTAACGAAATCAAATGGTAAAACCTTAGATGCAAGAACGGTTACTACAAACAACAACAAAAACTCGATCCAAGTCAACCTAGTTTGAAGTCTACAAATCTGATTAAAGTTGGTCGAACTTTTGGTTAAGTTCAAACTTTTTTTTTAATTTTGGGCTTCACATTGTGCTTGTTCTCCGACTGCTTGGTCCGAAGCTTACATATTTCATATAAAACGATGTCGTTTTGAATAATACGACGTTATTTTTAATTTCTAAAATCAAAATATGTTTAATTGAGCCTAACTCAAATACATAATTTTAAGCCAGGTTTGGATACGAGTGAGCCCAAACTTGGCACATCTTTTTATCATCTTTAATCTAACATTCATAAAAATATGTATAGGCTCAAGATTTTTAATTTATTATTCAATGCAAAAATATTTATTATAATTTTTAGGAAATTTATTAACTTTAACTTAGATTCTTATTCTATAATAAAATTTATATTTACAAATAAAAATAGTATTATAATTTCTAAAATTTTGTAATTTTAAAATTCAAGAAAGTAAAAGTATCTTTTACGCTGAAGTTTTTAAGGTGGCATATAAAGTCTGCTGTTAGTTGATCGACTTGATTGACTACATTATTGGCATATGCTCGTCAATCACTTGAATAGAAATTACCCCCCACTCAGTACCGTACCTCTCTTCCCACTGTCATACGTTACCATAAGCTTGTCAATCAATCGAATCTAAATTTCCACCACTCTAGACATTTCCTCCTTCCCCACTATCAATATTTTTTTTTTATCGAGTGAATTACAGTTCCAACTTTTCACAGGTTGCTTGCTCCTCTTCCATAAGCTATGGATAGAAAGAAGGAACTTTAAATTAAACCACCCAAGAAGAATCTTTTTTTGAATACAAAGAGGTCAGTAAGCCATATTCACAGTTGGTTTTCTCTCTGTCGAACTACAAAGAAAGGAAGATTGAGAGAAACTAAAGTTAAACTCAGGTGGTTGTCTCCGTTCTTGTGCTTTTCTGTTTTGTTGCGAGCTAAAGGCTAAACTGGAAATGACAAAGATCTGATCTTTATTATGGAGTCATCAAAGTCGCTCCGCTTCATTACCCACCAATCTTTTTTCTCGGCTGTGCGATCAGGGGACCATAATTCTTTGAAACAGATCGTGGAGAAACTTACTAAAGATGAGACTCCTGATGGGTTTTCTTCAGTATCTGATCTCTTGGCCCTGCAGAACGATGCTGGCGAAACTGCGTTGTATGTAGCTGCAGAGAGTAATTTGGAATTGATCTTCAGTTATTTGATCAAGTTTTGTGATGTAGAGGCTGCCAAGATCAGGGCCAAATCTGATATGGACCCCTTCCATGTTGCAGCTAAGAAGGGTCACCTGGGTATGACTTCGATTAAGTAGCTGTCAAATTGTTCGATTTTTTTGTCCAATTGTGTTCTTAATTGTGCATTTCAAATGGATTCCAGGAATTTGTTTGTTTCTAAGTTTCTTTTGTGACTGGAACTAAATGTAAATTTAATGCTAGAACGCAAATTTGATGTTTATAGGGCCTTATGGGAGTATGTATTTTCGAACTTCAATTTGTCCTACTTGGAGCAGAACTGGTTACCAAGTATGAGCTTTTGCTTCCTGATAACTTTAAATCACGTAGTAATATAGTCAACAGTATTTCTCTAATAAGTGCATGGTTATAATTTGTTTCTTTGTTTGGCAATATAATGTAAAAATGTTGATGAGATGGAATGTTTTCTTATAAGGTTTCAGGTCCATTAAACCAGTAACATCCCTATACATGGAAAATTTAAAACTTACATGCTGTCAGAAAATTGTGGATTCTAATATGTACTGAATCACCAGCTTTTGCTACTATCTTGAAATTTCTCTGCTTTCCAATAGACTATATCACAATTACTTACATAATATTAGAGGAAAGTGACGTGTTCTGCACCTTCATTCATGTAGCTTAGATGTAAAGTTACTTGACTGGTTATAGCATTAACTGTTTATTTTCAGGTATCATAAAGGAACTTTTGGCTGTTTGGCCTGAGCTTTGCAAGTCGTGCAACTCTTCAAACACTAGCCCCCTATATTCAGCAGCTGTTCAGGATCATCTGGATGTAGTGAATGCCATCTTGGATGTTGATATCAGCTCATTAAGGATAGTGCGCAAAAATGGGAAAACAGCATTGCACACTGCTGCAAGGTATGGCCTTCTTCGTATAGTGAAAGCACTTATAAACCGTGATCCTGGAATTGTCTGCATCAAAGATAAGAAAGGTCAAACAGCACTCCACATGGCTGTAAAGGGTCAGAGTACAGCTGTAGTCGAGGAGATATTACTTGCAGACTGTTCAATTCTGAATGAGCGTGACAAGAAGGGCAACACAGCTGTACATATTGCTACAAGGAAATCTCGTGCACAGGTACTTCTAGTATTGATTTTCAATTTAACATGAAGTATGAAAATTTTTCTAATATCTTATCTTTCATTAACCTACACCTGCAATGTATTAAGTGGTCAAACTGTGAGATTGATTCTATAATTACTGAAACGTTACACTGCCTTTGTCTTCTTAGTTTCTTCTAGGACCTCAGTTTTTTATTCAAACTACTTTTAGAGTCGTCTTGTTTGTTATATCATACTACCTATTAAGGTTTACATGAAAGCATAGAGTCTATAATGAGATCAGTTGCATCTGGTAGGATGAAAAGGCTTGTCATCTTCGTAACACAGCAAGATAATTTGCTTCTTTCCCCATATGTTACTTGTACTGTAACTCAGTTCTCTTTCTGTTCTGTACTATAGTCCTTCAACTGCGGAATCTAAAAAAGCATAGCAGAAAAATAGCACGTTGAATATAGCTGCATGAATAATAGTCACATCATATACTTATAATTCTCTTTTTCAGATTGTAAGCCTTTTACTAAGCTACACATCCATTGATGTCAATGCTATCAATAATCAACACGAAACTGCGATGGATTTGGCAGATAAACTCCAATATGGGGAATCTGCCTTAGAAATCAAGGAAGCTCTGACAGAGGCTGGTGCCAAGCATGCTAGGCATGTTGGTCAATTAGATGAAACAATGGAACTTAAGAGGACTGTAAGCGATATAAAGCATGAAGTCCATTCACAATTGATACAAAATGAAAGAACTAATCGACGAGTTTCTGGTATTGCAAAAGAGCTAAGAAAACTTCACAGAGAAGCTGTGCAGAACACCACTAACTCTGTAACAGTTGTTGCTGTGCTTTTTGCCTCGATTGCATTCATTTCCATATTCAACTTGCCTGGGCAATATATAATGACTGGACCTGAAGAAGGGAAAGCTAACATAGCAGATAATACTGGTTTTCGGGTTTTCTGCCTTTTAAATGCAACATCTCTCTTCATATCACTTGCTGTTGTCGTGGTTCAGATCACTTTGGTGGCCTGGGACACTAGGGCCCAGAAGCAGGTTGTTTCTGTGGTTAACAAACTGATGTGGGCAGCATGTGCTTGCACTTGTGGGGCTTTCCTATCTATAGCCTTTGTTGTTGTGGGAAATCATAGGTGGATGGCTGTAACTATTACCTTAATGGGAACTCCAATTCTTGTTGGAACACTTGCAAGTATGTGCTACTTTGTCTTCCGACAACATTTTGGTGTTTTCAGAGACCAGAGACGTATTAAAAGGGCGAGTGGGAGCAAGTCTTTCTCATGGTCTGTGTACTCAGCAAATATATCTGATCTTGATGACTACAACTCAGATATGGAGAAGAATATATATGCTTTGTGAAGAATATAAATGATTGCAACTTCTTTCTATCTGCATATGTAATGTAACTCTTCTTTCGTTCCTCCTTTTTTCTTTCTGTTGAAATGGGTAAAAGTGTGCAAGGAAGGGAATATTGTGCCACTGCTTTTTAGGGACTTTCGTGTAAGAATTGGCTGGAGTCTTTTGAGGCATGTGTATGTTGCGATTTGTGAAACTGCACGTGTTGGGTTGGCTCACGGTAAAACTACTTTAATTGCAACATTACCAGTTACTTTTGGTGCCATATTATTAAAAATCTTGCAAGCGTGGAATTGGTGAGACCTTTATTATTAATAACATAACTAACTACTAACCAGAGTTAACATACAAAGTATTATTAATTAAACTTCAATGAAGTGAAATTGTGACAGTACGTACATCTTTAACATACATCCAATGCTGCCGTTGCATTTGTTCAAGCTGCTGCAGCCTTAAAGCAAAGTTAATTCCATTGTGTGAACTAGAATTCCCAAGCAGAGATACAATCACCTTCCTCAGAGATAGGTGATCGGCTTGGAATGTGAAGCAGATTTTGTGAATAGGGGTTCAATAAAGATGTAAGCTTCATTGCTCACCATTTAATGAATGAATATGAAGGCACAGAAGCGAATCTGTAGTATCAGCACATTGCTACATGCAAAAGTCATCCCATACATTTAGGACTTGTTTGGT
The DNA here is from genome assembly GCA_024582655.2 of Erythroxylum kunthianum. Taxonomy (NCBI): domain Eukaryota; kingdom Viridiplantae; phylum Streptophyta; class Magnoliopsida; order Malpighiales; family Erythroxylaceae; genus Erythroxylum; species Erythroxylum kunthianum. Next base: position 235,232 of record JANIMX020000094.1, read on the forward strand.
GAGCTGATAGATGATGACTGATAGCTGATTAATGATTATTGTTTGGTAAATTGACTTATCAGAAGTAGCTGATCGGAGTAGATTTACTTATATAGACATGATTTAGAAATATATAAAAAATATGCACATGCATATAAAATATAGAGATTAAAATAAATAAATACAATAATTTTTTTGGTTAAATAATAATTTACTTTGTCAATGATGGATAATTATGTATTTATATAAAATACATAATGCAACTGTTCAATAATTATGTAACATAAAATATATTATATTAATTTGAATATTTCTATATTTTAAAATCGTTATTAAATAAACAAAAAAGAAAGCATTTATGAATTTATATTCCATTTTTAGGTTAATTTTTAAATATTAATTAGGAATCAATCTATCACATAAAATAAAATTTAAAAGGGTATTAAAGACAATCAACACCAGCTGATTGGAAAAAGCTCCAGGAGTTTATTGACTCACAATCAACTATCAACAGCTGATTGGGTACTTTACCAAACAAGACTAAAGAGCTGATTGAGGCCCAATCAGCTATCAGCAACTCTAATCAGCTCAACCAAACACCCTCTTAAGTACTTTAAGTGAATATACATATCAATCAAAATATTAACATCCTATTCATTCATTTACAACAATTGTATGCATATATTTATAATTAAGAATCAATCAAAAATGCAAATATTACTAAGTTTCCCTTCATATAAACTTTTGTTATTTTCAAAGATCAGTAGGGTTTATTTATTTAAACATCATTTATTCGTTTATTTTCTTTACTTAGTTAGAGTGTTATTTAAGCCTTTTTAGGCAATAACAAACATTTCTGATGAATGCCCCCGGTTACTCAGCTTTATCACAACTCACAACCAGCTACTAACTCTATGCATAACCCAATATTTGTTTCAAAAAGGTCAACGGAATAGTTATTTACACACTTTTGTTTGTTTGTTATATTTTTTTTTTACATTTTGGCCTACTTCATTTCTTTTTAGCTTTTATTTCCATGAAAAGTTACTAATAACATTCACTAATTCAATTGACGTCAATTTGTAAATGTATACTAACAAAATTCATAATGTGAACAAACTAGGTGTCATCTCTTAATTATACATGCATATTCATCTAAAGACGCTTAAACATAAAATTTATAAGTCAATATATCTTTACAAATCAAATGACTATGTTCAAAGCTAAATTATTTCCATCAATTTTTTTCCATTGACACCTTCCCACACCTAGAAAACATATTTGGCCAATAAAATCCACATTATAATACTCGTGCGACCGTCTTGTTTGGTTCGTAATGCCCTACATATATCGATTCATGAAACTATGATATAATCTCTAACATCTCCTAATCTGGAACACACTTCCTTATTACTCCGTCAGCACATGTCCGATAAAGGATCGGATCATCCCATATGTAATGGGTACATTCTTTCAAGAATCATTTCTTTTGCTGATATGATAACTCTGCAGGAAGCATACCACCTGCAACAAAATTTACGATGTCTGCATACCAAGGTGCAACCAGATAGTCGAGCAATATCAGGGCTTCATTCGTGAATTGTTCGTTAATATCATCACTTATTTCTAATTCCCCATGTTCCAGCGATGATAAGTGGTTGGCTACCACATTCTTGACTCCCTTCTTGTCTCTAATGTCAATATCAAATTCTTGAAGTAAAAGTACCCATCAAATCAGTCTTGGTTTCACATCTTTCTTGGAGAAGAGATACTTAAGCACAGCGTGATCTGTAAAAATGATCACCTTGGATCCTAAGAGATATGATCAAAACTTGTCACATGCAAATACCACTGCTAGCAACTCCTTCTCAGTATTCGTATAATTTAGTTGGGGACCCAATAATGTCTTGCTTGCAAAGTAGATTGCATGCAACTTCTTATCCTTCTGTTGGTCCAACACACAACCTATTGATCGTTATCTTCGCACATGACTTCGAATGGTAATGAAAAATCTGGCGATGTTAAAACTAGTGCTGATATCAGTGCCTTCTTTAGTTTACTAAATGTAGAAAAAAAAAACAATTTTCATCAAAACTAAAAGGCATGTCCTTAACCAATAGGTTAGTCAGAGGTCTTGCAATTGACAAGAATTCCTTAATAAATAGGCGATAAAATTCTGCATGACCTAGAAATGTTCGCATGCCTTTGACATTACTGGGTGGTGCAAGCTTCTCTATGACCTCTGTTTTTGCTTTGTCCACTTCAATTCCTTGGCACGATATTTTGTGTCCTAACACAATGCCTTCGTGCACCATGAAATGGCACTTCTCTGAGTTCATAACTAAATGTGATTCTTCACATCTTTGGAGTACTCTATCCAAATTTTCTAAGCATTGCTCGAAGGAATCCCCAAAGACTAAAAAATCATCCATAAAATTTTCCATAATGTCCTCGATCATATCTGGAAAGATAGACATCATGCACCTTTGAAACGTGGCCGGAGCATTGCATAATCCGAAAGGCATCCATCTATACGCAAATGTTCCATAAAGATATATGAAAGTGGGCTTTTCCTTGACTTCTGGATAAATAAAAATTTCATTGTATCTCAAATATCCTTCCAGGAAACAGTAAAAGGAATGGCCAACCATACTTTCTATCAATTGGTCCACAAATGGAAGAGGAAAGTGATCTTTTTTAGTCACATTGTTAAGCTTTCAGTAATCGATGCAGACTCTCCACCCAGTGACTATTCTCGTGGAAATCAGCTCTCCATTTTCACTCTCCATTATGGTCATTCCACCTTTCTTTGGTATGCACTGTACCAAGCTGACCCATTCTCTATCCGATATTAGGTATATGATACTCACGTCTGATAGCTTTTCTACTTTATTCTTAACCCCTTCTTTCATGTGAAGTTTCAACCTCCATTGACATTCCCTCATAGCTCTACTCCCTTCCTCGAGGTTTATTATATGCATAACAATGTTTGGGCTTATGTCTTGTATATTATATATCTGCCATCTCATGGATTTTACCTTATTCCATATTACTTTTACCACCTTGTTCTCTTGTTCCCCACCCAGATGATTAGAGATGATGACGGGTTGTAACACCCCGAAGTGACCCCTAGTGGGATCCATGAGTTTTGTTATGCCTTTTTGTATGTGTTGGTGTTGGGTTATAAGACTTGTGAGAACAATCGGTTAAGTGATTGGGTTATCTGACCTAGACTGGGTTAAAAATTCATAACTTGATATGCAGACATCCAAATTGAGTGATTCTAGTTACGTTGGAAACAATGTGCCAATGCCATAATTTGTGTCTGCATGTGAATATGGAACGTCTATGACTATGTTTTATACATGAATTGTGAAGTTTTCGCCTGCCAAAGTCTAATTAGGGGTAAATAGGCATACCTAGAAGGGTCTGTACCTACAAATTCTGGAGACTGATGTCTAACTTTATGTCTGATATAAGTTGAGGTGATGCCTCCTTACATGTGACCACTAGTCACCATTTCTGATACTTTCCCACTAACCAATATGCTTAGCACGATGGATGCTTCCTCCGTTTAGGTCGAGATAAAGGCAAGGAACCAACAGGGACATCGAGATCGCCAAGGCCAGCAATCTGAGTCATTCAGTTAGCATCCATATTTTGCAATGGCATGTTTGGCCTTTTTCTCTTTTGTATCTTATATATGTTTATGGACACGGCATGTGTGTCCCGAATATTCTGAAATGTATTTATTAAAGTCACATAGTTATATACATATATGTTCTAATTTAGGGCCCTATATGCCCCTTTTTTCGTTGCAATGAATGAATGTTTTTAAATTTCCGCGTGCATTGCATGTTGTATGTTACAGCTTCCGCTTTCGGTTTGTAATTTGTCCGTTAGATACCATAGAGACTGCGTGTTCCCTTCCAGGGGGTGTGCGGGTGTTACATTGGTAAAGTTTGGTCCTCACCTAGAAAGGTATATCTAAAGTGTCCGAGTAAGGGCTTTAACTCTAAAGGAGAAGCAATGTCCATTTTGTTTAACTCAGGAAGAGACAAGGGATCACCTATTCTTCCAATGCTCCTTCAACAGCAATATTTGGTCCTCCATTTCTACCTCTTGTTCCTGGTCCAATCCTGGTTCCACCTTATGTGAAATAAAGCAGAATCTGCTCTCACAATCCTCCCTCTCCAAAAAGGATAAGCTGGTACAGGTACTAGTCTTGGGATTCTCAGTTTATACCTTATGGAGAGAGAGGAACAACATAAATTCAGGAAAGGAAGCACACCTTCTGATATATTACAATTTGGAATTACCCAAGGTGTAAAATAAGTTTTATGTGTAAGAAACCTTGACTCAACAATCTTTCTCTAACTCCCAGTCCCATTACCTGTTCTTCATATCGTCCTGCTAGCTTTATAATCTCTCAATATTATCTAGTTTAAGGTTTTCTTTCTAGATTTTTTGTGTTTGTTCTCATTAGTCCAAGGAATCTATTGATCCTATAGTTGGTTTTGTATACGATGATCCCTAATGTAATTCTTCCATCATTATCAATATATTCTTTTTTCATCTTAAAAAAACTCTAAACTTGGTGGTTTTTTAGTAGATGGTGGTATGGTAGCTTCAGGTCTTACAACTATGTCCTTATGTAGTTGAATACCCGACTCTTTCGTCTCAAATTCATATTTAGACTTAGCTTCTTTCACCTTTTCATCTTCATCGTCCGACTCTGCTTCCTCAGTTCTAACTTCTTTAAAGTAGCTTTTTTCTTGCTCCTTGATATAGTCATCTGTTGTATTGATTTTCATCCAAGAACTGCTTTCTTTCATATTTGTTAAGACTTTATTCATATCAAATTCCGCTTGATTCTCACCTATCTAAATTATTAACTTTCCATCATGAACGTCTATCACTACTCTCCCCATGTTCATGAATGGTCGCCCAAAAAATAGTGGACAACCTTCTTCAAAATCAAGTACAACGAAATCCTTAGGAATAATAAATTTTCCACTTTTACTAGTACGTCTTCCACCATACCAAACGGATTCTTTATAGATTCATCTGTCAACTATATAAGCATTGAAGTTTGCTTCACTTCGCCTAACCCCAATTTTCTACAGATCGACAAAGGCATAAGATTTCTACTTACGCCTAAGTGACATAAACACTTAGCGAACTCAATATCACCAACCACACACGGAATTGTAAAGCTCCCTAGATCTTTCAACTTAGAGAGCATATGCTTGGTGATGATGGAGCTATAACTCTCAATTAATGCTACCGTTTGATTGTCATCACAAGTATTCTTGTTTGATAATATGTCCATTAAGAATTTAGCATACTTAGGCATGTGTTCCAATGCCTTAACAAAGGATAAGGTAATTTGCAAAGTCTTCAGCTTCTCCACAAACTTTGCAAATTGTTCATTCTGTTTGTTCTTCCGCAATCGTTGAGGGAAAGGGATCTTCGGTGGGTATGGTGGAGGTGCAATTTAAGGAATGTCCTTACTCTTCTCTTCATCCTTTTTCTTTTCTTGATACTCTACTTTGGGGGTTTCAGCTTGTTTCTCCACAGGTTGCTTGAGCTCTTTCCGACTTTAAAGTGTGATTGCTTTAAGTTGCTCCATTGGATTT